>CM042148.1:107050806-107055806 GCA_023376005.1 Doryteuthis pealeii
TGTGTGTGTGTATGTGTAGAAAGAGGATTGGAATGAATCCGACAGAATGTGATGATGTGAGGAACACAAGAACAAAACTCAGACAAAAGTGTGTAGGATATATTTCGCTAGAGCGTTGAGCTCGGCATCATCAGTCGTTTTAATGAATTATCCATAAAACACTTGTATGATAACCTGATAATTCATTAAAACGACTGATGATGCCGAGCTCAATGCTCTAGCGAAATATATCCTACACACTTTTGTCTGAGTTTTGTTCTTGTGTTCCTCACATCTCTACCATATATATATATATATATATATATATATATATTATATATATATATATATATATAAGTGCTTAATTGGAGTCGGACCTAATTTTGAAAATTAATTAATTAATAATGAATTAGGCGGGAATACCTATTAAATGTATGGCTAAACAAATCGAGAAAAATCAATCTCTGTATGTACATTTCGGCCTATTAGGCCTCATCAGCAGAGCTAAAGGACCCACAGTAAAACAATAACACCAACCTGCTAAGTACCGAAACCTTGGTATGGTTTGATTTGTTTTACGGCATATCAACCTAATTCATTATTAATTTTCAAAATTAGGTCCGACTCCAATGAAGCACTTATTCTCCCAAAAATTATCGGCAAAAAGCCATTCTAAACAAACCTTGTTTACACACACACACACACATATATATATATATATATATATATATATATATATATATATATATATATATATATATATACTCTTGTTTCTTAAAAGTGCAACACCATCTGGTTAAAAATCAGACCGTCAAATCGTTCAAGGTGTAATGCAAAAATATGAATCTTGATTATCTGGTGTTACTTATAAGCTCAATTTAAAAAAAAATTCTAATGAGTTTTGGTATCTCAGCTAAATAATGGATCATTCCGCTTTTATTATAAAGAAAAAGAAGAAAAGGGACATGCTACACAAAAATTATAATATGAAAGAGAGAAAGAAAGTAAAAACGAGAGTAGGGGAAAGATATTGAGAGGAGTTAATTGCGGAAATGATAACGACAATTATTTCTGCTTCAATTGAACATAATGAAAAGATGAAAATAAGTGTGTGGGGGGGGGGAAGAAAAAAGAATGAGAGTTAAATGAAGAGTATTATACATTTTACATACTGAAGTATTTAGCAATAGCTCTTAAGTAAAAATATCCAACGTTGCAATAATTAAAATATCATACTGTGGTATATCCACAGGTACTGCTAGTAAAAATGATTATATTTGTTTGCATGTATGTATGTATGTATGTATGTGTGTGTGTATGTGTTGTGTGTGTGTGTGTGTGTGGTGTGTGTGTGTGTGTATGTATGTGCAACCGGTATAGGAGAAGAAAAACTATTAATTCGAATCAGTTGTACTACACGTAAAGAGTGACCTTGTGTCTCGTCCTGTCCGTAGCGGGGTTAGGTAAAATAATAAATTCATTAAATCACGACAGCCACACTGAAGAGGCGTGAAAAGCCGACACACGTGTCTGTGGATGACTTATTAATATATGCTCCCATAAATTTGGTATGAGCTCTCTATAAGGGGTGATTTAAATTAACTCTCACAACTAGCATAAAAGCAATGATTGTTTGCCCGCAAACTAGATCTCTCTGTGATCGAAAATATATAAACTAACCTATGTATTTAATAGTTTAAAATCACAAGCCTCGCTACAGCAACTGTCAGTGGCCGAGGGGATAATATATAAGGCTGGCGAACGTTCAGTCGTTCTACCCTAGCCAAGGATAGTTGTTGTTTCTAGCCACACTGAAGAGGCGTGACACACCGAAACATGTGTCTGTGGATGATATATATATATATATATATATAATATATATATATAATATATATATTATATATGAAAATCCCGTTCTAAAGATGGGGGTACTAAAGGCCATGAGCCTTTAGTATCCCCATCTTTTAAAAAGAATATTTTTAGATAATATGAATCAAGTTTTTAGTGCCCTTATAGCAAACCCCAACCCTTTTTATCACACGGGTGCTAGAAGGCGGTGGCTGCGGGTCTTCATGTCCTGGGAATGACGTTAAACTCTATCTGATGGTGAGGTTCCAGCTCTGGAGGTTTAGGGAATGTGGAGCACCCCTTCATCACCATTGCTCCCTGGTCCACTCTGACCCGGAGTGGTAGTACCTGTTAGAGTCCCATCTATGGGTTAAATAGAAAAATTTTGTTTATAAAATAAATTGAGTATTCATTAAGAATGAATTCATTTCAAAACTTTGTCGGCATTAAATGACCCACTCAGGTTGATATGCCGTAAAAACAAATCAAACCAAACCAAGGTTTCGGTACTTAGCAGGTTGGTGTTTTGTGTGTTTTTTTTTACTGTGGGTCCTTTAATGCGACAAAGTTTTGAAATAAATCATCTAAATAGATACTTAATGGAACAATGTATGAAGGGGTGCTCCACATTCCCCAGACATCCAGACGTGGAACTCATCATCAGATAGAATTAACGTCATTCCAGGACATATGACCCTCAGTCACCGCCTTCTAGCATCCATATGATAAAAAATGGTTAGGGCTTGCTTAAGGGCAATGTGGTTGCGGACAATCATATAGGTGCTAGGGCTTGACGTAACCAGCCGATTGATCTCCGACGCCCGTCTAGCCCAAGTAAGGACCAAAGTGGAGTTGTTGCAGGCTATGAACGGCTCAACACCTGGGTTCAATCCTTAAGCATCACGGGTCGCCACCCATGGCCAACAGGTGGCTCCATTGGGGGAGTCTTACCCTCTGTAGAGATACAGGTTGGTGTATTCTAACGCCTCAGCCGACTATTGTCCTCATCTTGATTGTCATCTGTAAAACGTTTCGGCCGATATGCCTCCGGCCTTTTCAGGTATTTCTTCTCGACTCGGGAACCTTCTCGAACTCGGGAACCTTCTTTTCGGACTCGAAATACCTGAAGAAGACCGAGAGCATATCGGCCTAAACGTTGTACAGATAACAATCAAGATGAGGACAATAGTCCCAATAACGCAGATAATACTAATCATCAGCCCCATCTCAAACATTGAGAAATACTACTTTATAAGGTACCACACATTAAACGATTATTATCTGTTTTTTTTTTCTTCTTTTGTTACTCTTGTTGTTTGTTGTTGTTGTTGTGTGTTGTTGGGTTTTATTTTCCTCGTTATCTTTTTTTGTTGTTTTCTGTATTAAAACAACCAATGGACCGTCAAGGATGAATGGTAAAGCGAGCGATAAATAACATTTACGTAGAGAGAAAGGATAGCGCGCCGAGAAGTAACAATGGCGAATGTGTTGTTCAATAGAGAACAGCCAACCCAATACATCTCTGGCTTTCGGCGTTGCTCCGAGCCGAATCGGGCGCCAAGAAAAACTCAGCTCGCTGCCAAAATCAGCACGCTGTGCCAGTGCGAACCATTATTGTTAAAAGACAAGCAGAGACGTGGGCAAATTTCCTTGTTATGATTTCTTACCGTTTTCTGTTTTGGTTTTAGCGGTGTCGTAGGAGGAAAGTTAGTAAGTCTATCTATCCATCTATCTAATCTCAGTCCGTTTCATATCTATCTATCTATCTATCTATCTCAGTCTGCTTTATATCTATCTATCTATCTATCTATTCAGTCTGTTCATATATCTATCTATCTATCTATATCAGTCTGTTCATATCTCTATCTATCTTAGTCTGTCTATATTCATCTATCTCTCTCTATATCTATATCATATCAATCTATCTATAGCTCTCTCTCTCTCTCTCTCTCTCTCTCTCTCTCTCTCTCTCTCTCTCTTCTCTCTCTCTCTCATAAATAGACCCAGATAGATAGATAGACAGATAGATATGAATAGACTGATATAGATAGATAGATAGATAGATAGATAGATATAAACAGACTGAGAAATATAGATATGGACAGATTGAGATAGATTGATATGTAGATATGAACATAGACAGATAGATAGATAGATAGATAGATAGATATGAACAAACATAATATATATATAATATATATATATATATATATATATATATGTTGTCATATCTATCTATTTATCTAGATAGATAGATAAATAGATAGATATGAACAAACATATATATATATATATATATTATATATATATATATAGGTTTGTTCATATCTATCTATTATAGATAGATAAATAGATAGATATGAACAAACATATATATATATATATATATATATATATTATATATATTTATATGTTTGTTCATATCTATCTATTTATCTATCTATCTATCTATCTATGTTCATATCTACATATCAATCTATCTCGATCTGTTCATATCTATATTTCTCAGTCTGTTTATATCTATCTATCTATCTATCTATCTATCTATATCAGTCTATTCATATCTATCTGTCTATCTATCTATCTGGGTCTATTTATATCTGTCTATATATCTATCTATCAATCTATCTATGTCTATTGTCTATCTATATATCTATCTATCTCTTTTCATATATACCTATCAATCTATCTATCTCAATCCGTTTATATCTATCAATATATATACATATCTATATCAGTCTCATCATATCTATCTATCTATCTATCTATCTATCTATCCCAGTCTATTTATATCTATCTATACCGGCCGTCGCTAACTCAACGTATAAGTTGCACAGATTGGGTAATCTGATATGTACAGTGAAGTAGGGAGCTGATGTTAGGCTTGGCGCTCCGTCTCATTTAAAAAATATCTATGGTATAATGACTTTTTGTCACTTTGTTTCAGAAATTGCTGTCAATCGTTTTGCGTTGGAAAACCATCACTATGAAAATCAAAGCGGATGACGACGCCATAAAATGCACTAATCGTAGAATTAATCAAACGATCTCCATTTTCATTTCCATCCCTACCCCCACCCCAGCTGTGAGTAAACGAATAGTGTAGGTCGATTTTTCACTTTTTAAAAAATATCAAATCTTTCATCCATGCAAAAGTGTTAGTATAATGAATA
>CM042148.1:107063306-107088306 GCA_023376005.1 Doryteuthis pealeii
TTTGGAGAATAAGTGTTTAATTGGAGTCGTACCTAATTTGAAAATTAATAATTAATAATGAATTAGGCGGGAATACCTATTAAATGTATGGCTAAACAAATCGAGAAAAATCAATCTCTGTATGTACATTTCGGCCTATTAGGCCTCATCAGCAGAGCTATAGATCGGAAGACCGCCCTGTGCGTGATTTGAAACCGGACTGCCAAGCTGACAGGCCGATCCCATAACCCCAACACCAAACGAACTTCTTAGATTTTATGATTTGTTTAGAGTAGGTTAACATTCCTCTTCTAGTGACTTTTATTACACGACGATGTGGTAAGTTGTAAACAAGGTTTGTTTAGAATGGCTTTTTGCCGATAATTTTTTGGAGAATAAGTGTTTAATTGGAGTCGTACCTAATTTTGAAAATTAATTAATTAATAATGAATTAGGCGGGAATACCTATTAAATGTATGGCTAAACAAATCGAGAAAAATCAATCTCTGTATGTACATTTCGGCCTATTAGGCCTCATCAGCAGAGCTATAGATCGGAAGACCGCCCTGTGCGTGATTTGAAACCGGACTGCCAAGCTGACAGGCCGATCCCATAACCCCAACACCAAACGAACTTCTTAGATTTTATGATTTGTTTAGAGTAGGTTAACATTCCTCTTCTAGTGACTTTTATTACACGACGATGTGGTAAGTTGTAAACAAGGTTTGTTTAGAATGGCTTTTTGCCGATAATTTTGGAGAATAAGTGTTTAATTGGAGTCGTACCTAATTTTGAAAATTAATTAATTAATAATGAATTAGGCGGGAATACCTATTAAATGTATGGCTAAACAAATCGAAAAATCAATCTCTGTATGTACATTTCGGCCTATTAGGCCTCATCAAAGTCACTGGAATGTTAACCTACTCTAAACAAATCATAAAATCTAAGAAGTTCATCGGCCTGTCAGCTTGGCAGTCCGGTTTCAAATCACGCACAGGGCGGTCTTCCGATCTATAGCTCTGCTGATGAGGCCTAATAGGCCGAAATGTACATACAGAGATTGATTTTTCTCGATTTGTTTAGCCATACATTTAATAGGTATTCCCGCCTAATTCATTATTAATTAATTAATTTTCAAAATTAGGTACGACTCCAATTAAACACTTATTCTCCAAAAAATTATCGGCAAAAAGCCATTCTAAACAAACCTTGTTTACAACTTACCACATCGTCGTGTAATAAAAGTCACTAGAAGAGGAATGTTAACCTACTCTAAACAAATCATAAAATCTAAGAAGTTCGTTTGGTGTTGGGGTTATGGGATCGGCCTGTCAGCTTGGCAGTCCGGTTTCAAATCACGCACAGGGCGGTCTTCCGATCTATAGCTCTGCTGATGAGGCCTAATAGGCCGAAATGTACATACAGAGATTGATTTTTCTCGATTTGTTTAGCCATACATTTAATAGGTATTCCCGCCTAATTCATTATTAATTAATTTTCAAAATTAGGTACGACTCCAATTAAACACTTATTCTCCAAAAAATTATCGGCAAAAGCCATTCTAAACAAACCTTGTTTACAACTTACCACATCGTCGTGTAATAAAAGTCACTAGAAGGGAATGTTAACCTACTCTAAACAAATCATAAAATCTAAGAAGTTCGTTTGGTGTTGGGGTTATGGGATCGGCCTGTCAGCTTGGCAGTCCGGTTTCAAATCACGCACAGGGCGGTCTTCCGATCTATAGCTCTGCTGATGAGGCCTAATAGGCCGAAATGTACATACAGAGATTGATTTTTCTCGATTTGTTTAGCCATACATTTAATAGGTATTCCCGCCTAATTCATTATTAATTAATTAATTTTCAAAATTAGGTACGACTCCAATTAAACACTCTTTATCTCTCTCTCTTGNTTTTATTACACGACGATGTGGTAAGTTGTAAACAAGGTTTGTTTAGAATGGCTTTTTGCCGATAATTTTTTGGAGAATAAGTGTTTTAATTGGAGTCGTACCTAATTTTGAAAATTAATTAATTAATAATGAATTAGGCGGGAATACCTATTAAATGTATGGCTAAACAAATCGAGAAAAATCAATCTCTGTATGTACATTTCGGCCTATTAGGCCTCATCAGCAGAGCTATAGATCGGAAGACCGCCCTGTGCGTGATTTGAAACCGGACTGCCAAGCTGACAGGCCGATCCCATAACCCCAACACCAAACGAACTTCTTAGATTTTATGATTTGTTTAGAGTAGGTTAACATTCCTCTTCTAGTGACTTTTATTACACGACGATGTGGTAAGTTGTAAACAAGGTTTGTTTAGAATGGCTTTTTGCCGATAATTTTTTGGAGAATAAGTGTTTAATTGGAGTCGTACCTAATTTTGAAAATTAATTAATTAATAATGAATTAGGCGGGAATACCTATTAAATGTATGGCTAAACAAATCGAGAAAAATCAATCTCTGTATGTACATTTCGGCCTATTAGGCCTCATCAGCAGAGCTATAGATCGGAAGACGCGCCCTGTGCGTGATTTGAAACCGGACTGCCAAGCTGCAGGCCGATCCCATAACCCAACACCAAACGAACTTCTTAGATTTTATGATTTGTTTAGAGTAGGTTAACATTCTCTTCTAGTGACTTTTATTACACGACGATGTGGTAAGTTGTAAACAAGGTTTGTTGAATGGCTTTTTGCCGATAATTTTTTGGAGAATAAGTGTTTAATTGGAGTCGTACCTAATTTTGAAAATTAATTAATTAATAATGAATTAGGCGGGAATACCTATTAAATGTATGGCTAAACAAATCGAGAAAAATCAATCTCTGTATGTACATTTCGGCCTATTAGGCCTCATCAGCAGAGCTATAGATCGGAAGACCGCCCTGTGCGTGATTTGAAACGGACTGCCAAGCTGACAGGCCGATCCCATAACCCCAACACCAAACGAACTTCTTAGATTTTATGATTTGTTTAGAGTAGGTTAACATTCCTCTTCTAGTGACTTTTATTACACGACGATGTGGTAATTTGTAAACAAGGTTTGTTTAGAATGGCTTTTTGCCGATAATTTTTTGGAGAATAAGTGTTTAATTGGAGTCGTACCTAATTTTGAAAATTAATTAATTAATAATGAATTAGGCGGGAATACCTATTAAATGTATGGCTAAACAAATCGAGAAAAATCAATCTCTGTATGTACATTTCGGCCTATTAGGCCTCATCAGCAGAGCTATAGATCGGAAGACGCGGTGCGTCGTGATTTGAAACGGACTGCCAAGCTGACAGGCGATCCCATAACCCCAACACCAAACGAACTTCTTAGATTTTTATGATTTGTTTAGAGTAGGTTAACATTCCTCTTCTAGTGACTTTTATTACACGACGATGTGGTAAGTTGTAAACAAGGTTTTTAGAATGGCTTTTGCCGATAATTTTTTGGAGAATAAGTGTTTAATTGAGTCGTACCTAATTTTGAAAATTAATTAATTAATAATGAATTAGGCGGGAATACCTATTAAATGTATGGCTAAACAAATCGAGAAAAATCAATCTCTGTATGTACATTTGGCCTATTAGGCCTCATCAGCAGAGCTATAGATCGGAAGACCGCCCTGTGCGTGATTTGAAACCGGACTGCCAAGCTGACAGGCCGATCCCATAACCCCAACACCAAAGAACTTCTTAGATTTTATGATTTGTTTGAGTAGGTTAACATTCCTCTTCTAGTGACTTTATGGGGATGGCGGGCTGTCAGCTTGGCAGTCGGTTTCAAATCACGCACGGGCGGTCTTCCGATCTATAGCTCGCTGATGAGGCCTAATAGGCCGAAATGTACATACAGAGATTGATTTTTCTCGATTTGTTTAGCCATACATTTAATAGGTATTCCGCCTAATTCATTATTATATTAATTTTCAAAATTAGGTACGACTCCAATTAAACACTTATTCTCCAAAAAATTATCGGCAAAAGCCATTCTAAACAAACCTTGTTTACAACTTACCACATCGTCGTGTAATAAAAGTCACTAGAAGAGGAATGTTAACCTACTCTAAACAAATCATAAAATCTAAGAAGTTCGTTTGGTGTTGGGGTTATGGGATCGGCCTGTCAGCTTGGCAGTCCGGTTTCAAATCACGCACAGGGCGGTCTTCCGATCTATAGCTCTGCTGATGAGGCCTAATAGGCCGAAATGTACATACAGAGATTGATTTTTCTCGATTTGTTTAGCCATACATTTAATAGGTATTCCCGCCTAATTCATTATTAATTAATTAATTTTCAAAATTAGGTACGACTCCAATTAACACTTATTCTCCAAAAAATTATCGGCAAAAAGCCATTCTAAACAAACCTTGTTTACAACTTACCACATCGTCGTGTAATAAAAGTCACTAGAAGAGGAATGTTACCCTACTCTAAACAAATCATAAAATCTAAGAAGTTCGTTTGGTGTTGGGGTTATGGGATCGGCCTGTCAGCTTGGAGTCCGGTTTCAAATCACGCACAGGGCGGTCTTCCGATCTATAGCTCTGCTGATGAGGCCTAATAGGCCGAAATGTACATACAGAGATTGATTTTTCTCGATTTGTTTAGCCATACATTTAATAGGTATTCCCGCCTAATTCATTATTAATTAATTAATTTTCAAAATTAGGTACGACTCCAATTAAACACTTATTCTCCAAAAATTATCGGCAAAAAGCCATTCTAACAAACCTTGTTTACAACTTACAACATCGTCGTGTAATAAAAGTCACTAGAAGAGGAATGTTAACCTACTTAAACAAATCATAAAATCTAAGAAGTTCGTTTGGTGTTGGGTTATGGGATCGGCCTGTCAGCTTGGCAGTCCGGTTCAAATCACGCACAGGGCGGTCTTCCGATCTATAGCTCTGCTGATGAGGCCTAATAGGCCGAAATGTACATACAGAGATTGATTTTTCTCGATTTGTTTAGCCATACATTTAATAGGTATTCCCGCCTAATTCATTATTATTAATTAATTTTCAAAATTAGGTACGACTCCAATTAAACACTTATTCTCCAAAAAATTATCGGCAAAAAGCCATTCTAAACAAACCTTGTTTACAACTTACACAATCGTCGTGTAATAAAAGTCACTAGAAGAGGAATGTTAACCTACTCTAAACAAATCATAAAATTCAGAAGTTCGTTTGGTGTTGGGGTTATGGATCGGCCTGTCAGCTTGGCAGTCCGGTTTCAAATCACGCACAGGGCGGTCTTCCGATCTATAGCTCTGCTGATGAGGCCTAATAGGCCGAAATGTACATACAGAGATTGATTTTTCTCGATTTGTTTAGCCATACATTTAATAGGTATTCCGCCTAATTCATTATTAATTAATTAATTTTCAAAATTAGGTACGACTCCAATTAAACACTTATTCTCCAAAAAATTATCGGCAAAAAGCCATTCTAAACAAACTTGTTTACAACTTACCACATCGTCGTGTAATAAAAGTCACTAGAAGAGGAATGTTAACCTACTCTAAACAAATCATAAAATCTAAGAAGTTCGTTTGGTGTTGGGGTTATGGGATCGGCCTGTCAGCTTGGCAGTCCGGTTTCAAATCACGCACAGGGCGGTCTTCCGATCTATAGCTCTGCTGATAGAGCTAATAGGCCGAAATGTACATACAGAGATTGATTTTTCTCGATTTGTTTAGCCATACATTTAATAGGTATTCCCGCCTAATTCATTATTAATTAATTAATTTTCAAAATTAGGTACGACCCAATTAAACACTTATTCTCCAAAAAATTATCGGCAAAAAGCCATTCTAAACAAACCTTGTTTACAACTTACCACATCGTCGTGTAATAAAAGTCACTAGAAGAGGAATGTTAACCTACTCTAAACAAATCATAAAATCTAAGAAGTTCGTTTGGTGTTGGGGTTATGGGATCGGCCTGTCAGCTTGGCAGTCCGGTTTCAAATCACGCACAGGCGGTCTTCCGATCTATAGCTCTGCTGATGAGGCCTAATAGGCCGAAATGTACATACAGAGATTGATTTTTCTCGATTTGTTTAGCATACATTTAATAGGTATTCCCGCCTAATTCATTATTAATTAATTAATTTTCAAAATTAGGTACGACTCCAATTAAACACTTATTCTCCAAAAAATTATCGGCAAAAAGCCATTCTAAACAAACCTTGTTTACAACTTACCACATCGTCGTGTAATAAAAGTCACTAGAAGAGGAATGTTAACCTACTCTAAACAAATCATAAAATCTAAGAAGTTCGTTTGGTGTTGGGTTATGGATCGGCCTGTCAGCTTGGCAGTCCGGTTTCAAATCACGCACAGGGCGGTCTTCCGATCTATAGCTCTGCTGATGAGGCCTAATAGGCCGAAATGTACATACAGAGATTGATTTTTCTCGATTTGTTTAGCCATACATTTAATAGGTATTCCCGCCTAATTCATTATTAATTAATTAATTTTCAAAATTAGGTACGACTCCAATTAAACACTTATTCTCCAAAAAATTATCGGCAAAAAGCCATTCTAAACAAACCTTGTTTACAACTTACCACATCGTCGTGTAATAAAAGTCACTAGAAGAGGAATGTTAACCTACTCTAAACAAATCATAAAATCTAAGAAGTTCGTTTGGTGTTGGGTTATGGGATCGGCCTGTCAGCTTGGCAGTCCGGTTTCAAATCACGCACAGGGCGGTCTTCCGATCTATAGCTCTGCTGATGAGGCCTAATAGGCCGAAATGTACATACAGAGATTGATTTTTCTCGATTTGTTTAGCCATACATTTAATAGGTATTCCCCCTAATTCATTATTAATTAATTAATTTTCAAAATTAGGTACGACTCCAATTAAACACTTATTCTCCAAAAAATTATCGGACAAAAGCCATTCTAAACAAACCTTGTTTAATATATATATATATTGTAATATATATATATATAATAGGGTTAAGAGTAAGGAAATGAATCCGACGTTATAAGTATAGATAAAAGGATATGAAAATACACAATGCTGTTAAAATGAAAATATTTATAACATCACTATGAAAAATATATAAAATATTTCATTTTACAGCATTGTGTGTTTTCATATCCTTTATCTCTCTCTCTCTCTCTTCTCTCTATATATATATATAAATATAATATAATATATGTATCATCCACAGACACGTGTTGACTATCAAGTCTCTCAGTGGTGTTAGACATTGTGAGCTACTACAGCGGGAAAAGACTCGATCGATTCAGATTAGTCGGACAGCTTAACCGCTCGGCATCGTCACCCACGAGAATGCGAAGGATTTATATTTTATTGACGTCTATCCGTGTCTAAATTATCATGAAAAGTCTTTTTCTTAATTAATATATAGATAGCATTAAACAGTTCAGCACCTGACAACTATTGATTGCATCGGATTGACAGGTGACTTGCGTTGCGAGGTCCCTGTGAGACAAGGTAGGACTGTCCCCCCCCATCTCTCTCTCCTTCTTTCTCTCTCTCTCTCTCTCTCTCTCACACTCTTCTCTTTCTTTCACTCACTCACTCACTCACTCACTCACATACAAACTCTCTCGCACACTCACCTCTCTCACTCACTCTCTCGTCCACTCTCTTCTCTCTCTCTTTCTTTCTCTCTCTTCTCTCTCTCACTTCACACACACACTCTCTACCCACTTCTCTCACAGTCTCTCCCATTTCCTTCTCTCTCTCTCTCTCTCTCACACTCTCTTACTCTTTCTCTCTCTCTCACACACTCTCTTACTCTTTCTCTCTCTCACACACACACACTATCTACTCTTTCTCTCTCTCTCTCTCTCTCTCTCTCTCTCTCTGTCTGACTGTCAGACTCTTCCCTCTCTCCTTTCTCTTTCTCACTCACACACACTCTCACAGAGTCTACCACTTTCATTCTTTCTTCTCTCTCTCTCTCTCTCACTCTCACATTCTCTCTCTCTCTCACTCTCTTATTCCTCTTTCTCTCTCATTCTGTCCGTCTGTCTGTCTGTCTGTCTCTCCCTCTCTCTCTCTCCCTCTCTCTCATCCCTCACTCTGTGTTGTCTCTCTCTCTCTTTCTTAACAGTCTATCGACGTGTCCAATTATCTGAAAAAAGTGAATGCTTTTTTATTTCTTTCTTTTTTTTTGTTGTTGTTGTTAATCGTCCAATGGCTGCAAGAATAATCTACTTATAGTCCTTTTTGCTCGTAATTTATTTCTGTACCTTACTTTTTGTCTTTTTGGGTTTAAAAAAAAGTGCTCTGCTGATAATCCGAGACCAAATCCCTCCTCCCTCACCCCAAGGTCTCCTTGTTCTTCTCCTCTGTCCTCATCTCTGTCTCCTCCCTCCTCTCCTCCGCTGCATAACAATTGGCAACGAACGCTGAAATCAATTAACGATCGTATGATTCTTGTCTATATGAATCGTCATTTATAAGTGATACATTAAATTAAGACACACACTCTCATCTCTCTCTCCCTCTCTCCTCTCTCTCTCTCCTCTCTCTCTCCCTAACTATCATACCACTCTCTCTCTCCTCTCTCTCCTTCTATATATATATAAATTATATTATCATAACTAGTGATACACAAATAAATGCTCTCTCACCTTTCCTCCCTATCTCTCCAACTCTCTCCTCTGCTCCTCTCTCTGCTCTCGGCTTTCGTTATATATATATATATGATATATATATATATTATATAGGTCATCCCAACACACGTGTTTCGACTTATCAAGTCTCTTCTGCTGTGGCTAGACATTGTAAGCTACCTACCACGCCGAATTGAAATCCGGTCAGGTGGGTACAGGTCCGGTCATCATTAACGCATTAGGCTGCTTCACTTGCGAGAATACGGAAGGGTTTTTAAGCTTTTAATACACGCAACGCTTTGTGTTAAGCCCGCACAGAGATGCCCCATTCCTTAAGAAGAAGCTTGCATTTACGCTTGAAGTTGGGCGGCCGTCAGCGAGATCCCCCCCAGAGCTCAAACCCTAGGAGATGGAGGCATATATAGGGTAACCAAGCACGTGTTTTCGACTTTATCAAGTCTCCTTCAGTGTGCTAAAGACATTTGTAAGCTACCTACAAGCCGGAATTGAAATCCGGTCAGTTGGGTGTCAGTTCGGCACATTAAACCATTAGGCAATCTTCCACTTACAGAAATGGGAAGGGATGAATTTAATAATTTATAACGTGTTTAATAACACACATCGCTTTGTGTCGTTAAAGGCCGTCACAGAGTGCTCCATTCCTTATTGATAAAGAGCGTTGCATTATATTATATATAATATATAAATATATATTATATATATTATAAGTGATTACGCATAGAATGAAGGCTCTCTCTTACTTACTCCTCTCTCTCTCTCTTCGTCATCCTCTCTCTCTCTCTCCCATCCTAATCACAAGCTTTGCTCGCTCTGTGTCTCTCACCTGCACTCTGTCTCTTCATCTCTCTTGCTTCTCTCTCTCTCTATAATATATATATACTATATACTATATATATATTATTAGTGTGTGGTTGGTTGTGTTATATATATTGATATATATATATATGGTATATATATTGTATATATTATGTGTTATATATATATTGTATGTGCTAAATATATATAGTCGAATTAGTATATATATTGTATATATTATGTGTATGTAGTATATATATATATATATGTATATATATATGTGTGTAGTTAAATAAGTAGTATTATGTTGATATATATATAGTACATATATATATTATATAATATTATGTATTATTATTATTATCATAAACAATATGGGTGCTAGGCGAGAAACTGCCCAGTATACGCAGGCGTATTGACTCATATCTTACAATACCTTAACTTAAATATATATATAAATATATATATATTATTATGTGTGTGTTGTGTGTGTGTGTGTTGTGTGTGTGGTGTGTGTGTGATTAAAATTGAAAAAAATGGATAAAAAATCACAAAGCAACTCATTCAATTTTATATTTCACTCGGTATGTTAACGAGGCTTTGTTAGAATATATTTACAAAAATAACTGCAGGTTGTTCTATATAGTTGAAAAGTCGCTGGAGGAAGGAGGACAAACACACTGAGTTCTGTCCCATAATAATCCTGACGAATTCTCATTAACATTCCGAGGCGAAATTTCAAATTGAAGAAGCTTTTTGTGTTTTAACCGTTATCATCAATTTCTAATCCAATTGTGTAATCAATTACCCTGCATAATATATATATATATACTTATATATATATATATAATATATATCACTGTAGTGTGTGTGGTGTGTGTTATGTGTGTTATGTGAAAGTGGGTGACCTAAACGGAATAGAAATATCGATCGTAGGTAATATTGTCGATAAAATTTAAAAAATAATTAACGAATGAGCTGGGATATTAAAAAAATATAATAGTGTTTTTCTCTCTTCGTCTCTCCTCTCTCTCTCTATATATATATATATATATATTATAATTATATATAGGTATATATACTTTATATATAATATGTGTGGTGTGTGTGTGTGTGTGTGTTGTGGTGTGTGTGTTAGGATAGCGAAGGCATGAAGGCAACAACGCTTGATAACTGTCAGTTTCTCGTTCTGCGATTTCAATCCAAGTTGGTTATCATTGCCCTCACAACCTAAACTTGGGCGTACGTGCTCTATCAATGATATGAGCACTTTTTACTAAAAGTATATTGAACTAGAAACTAAGCATGAAATCCTGTTTATATTGCCTTTCTTTACTGATATATGATTACCAACACTAAAAAGAATTAGTCAGTCAGAATAACCATAAATATACATTAAACACTTGTCAAATACTCGCTCTCCTGAGAAAGCAACACTGTGAAACTCAAGTTTATGAGTTTTATTCTTGTTTTTGTTATTATTCTATTTCAATGCTTGAAAGATATTGTGTGTGTGTTTGTAAAAAACACCAGAAAGTGCACCTATTAACATTAAGTAAACATTGAAATATGTCCATTTATGCGAAAGTTGTGTGTTAGTATACTGAATCATATGTTTCAAAAGGAAAGGAGACATAAGCCACAACTCAACGGTAAAGCCCCTTCAAGGCAGTAGAGACAATTCACATTACCTAGGTAGTTAAATATCTTATCCACAGAAGCGATGTAACACACGAATAGGAAAAGGTGGTCGGGCCACAAACCCAAATTATCAAGTCATTTATGGAATGCCGACTCACTGACAACGCTAAAGCGACATTTCTTCCAGCGCGGTGGTGTATCAGTGTTGCTGTATCACTGCACCCTTGGACCCTAACGAGGGGCCTGAGAATAAGCTGGACGGGAGCTGCACAGAATGCTGGCGTGCAGTCGTGAGATAAAATCGTGGAAAGCAGACCCACGAAGAAAACAGCCTTATATGGCCGAGCACTGCGCCCACATCTCACAACATACAGTGAGACGACAAACATGGCGATGCACTAGGGAGGGCATGATGTAGATCTTGCTGGAGAAGCGACAGGATGAGCTCATAAGTGACGTCTCCGATGGAAGCCAACAATCGGACATGCTAGTGTGGGCGCCCACAGACTACATTGAGCCAACTAAGCCACGATGCAGGTTGCTCGCAGAGACCTCCCTGCAAAATGAATGATAGGAAAGGTTGTGCGAGAGATTGTCATGGATATCCGTTGCTAAAGCGCCGACATGACTGAGATGAACTGAATATTGATACTAAAATTAGATCTTTTATTAGATACCATTTTTGAGAAATAGCATCAAAGATCTGTCTGAATAAAATTCACAACGAAGACTCCTTGGTTTTTTACAACATTTGGCCTAGAAATTGGTTAGAAAACTGTTCATATTAATAGCAGAAAATGTTATTTATTATTAAAATACGTAATTATTAGTATAAATGAAAGAGATAGATAGATAGAATAATAGATAGACAGATATAAATTGACAAAGATAGATAATAAGATAATAGATATGAGTAGTCAGATATAGATAGAAGATAGATAGATAGATATATAACAGACTGAAAATTATAATATGAACAGACTGAAAGATAGATTAATGTGAGATGAAATAGATAGATAGATAGATTAGATAGATAGATAGAAGATAGAATATAATATTAATAATATAGAATTTCAAATCCGAAAATGTTTTCGCCACCAACACGCTCTGATATGCTGCTTTTTAGCCTCATTTAATTATGCTGTAAAAGTCGATCTTTTGATGCACTATTTCCTAAAAGGGATGTACAAGAAAAGATAATTTTGGTATCGTAATTCATATAGCTAACACTTTTGCATGGCATGGAAGATTTGATATTTTTAAAGTGCAAAATCGACCTACACTATTCGTTTTACTCACAGCTGGTGGTAGGATGGAACATGAAAATTGAGATCGTTTGATAATTCTGACGATTAGGGATTTTATGGCTCGTCATCGCCTTGATTTTCATTAGTGATGGTTTCCAACGCAAAACGAATTGACAGCAATTTCTGAAACAAAGTGAAAAAAGTCATTAACCATAGAATTTTTTTAAATGAGACGGGCGCGCCAGGCCTAATCATCAGTCCCTAATTCACTCAATCAGATATCCCAATCTGGTGCAACTTATACGTGATTAGCACGCCCTGAATGTATATTAGATAGAATTATAAATAGAACTGGGATAGATAGATAGATAGATAGATAGATAGATATGATGAGACTGATAGTAGATATGTATATTATATTGATAGTATAAACGGTTGAGATAAGATAGATTGATAGTAGATTGAATATGGGATAGCCGCAATATTGGAAAAGAAGATAGATAAGAAATACTATATATGATAGAGCAATAGCATAGATAATTGATGTAGATATATAGACAGATATTGAAAATAGACCCAGATAGACATACGATAGACAGATAGAATTATGAAGGTAGACTGATGATAGATACGATAGATAGTAGGAGATAGATAGATATAACAGACGTGAGAAAATAATAGATATGCACGATCGAGATAGACTTGATATGTAGATATGAACATAGATAGATAGATAGATAGATAAATGATAGGATATGAAGCAAACATATATATATATAGTATATATATATATATAGTATATATATAGTTATGTATATGTTGTTCATATCTAATCTATTTATGCGTAGTCTATAAATAGATAGATATGAACAAACCTATATATATCATATGTAATATATATATATATTAATATAATATATATATTGTTTGTCTGATCTATCTATTTATGCTATCTGAATCTTAGAAAATAGATGAATATGAACAAACATATATATATATATATACAGTATGAATATATATATATATATGATATATATGTTTGTTTACACATGGGAGTACATAGTATCTGATCATATCTATCTATCATATCTGTGGATGTTCATGGATCTACCATATGGGAGAGGGTCTATCTCAATCTGTCCATATCTAGCCTATCTTCCGGGTCAGTCTGTTTATATCTAAGCATGTCCATAGCCGTAGTCTAATCTAGTAGGGCTAATCAATCTATATCAGTCTTAATTCATGATCTATCTGTCTATCACTATCTATCTGGGTCTTGGATTCGGTGAGTATCGCGATAAGTAGTAGAGCGAAGAGCCGAGGAGAGACGAGAGAGGGAGAGAGAAGAGAGAGAGAGAGAGAGAGAGAGAGCTATAATAGATTGATAAATAGATATACGATAAGGTGAGGAGAGATAGAGTGAATATGACAGTGACTAAAGATAGATAGATAGATAGATATGAACAGGACTGATAATAGATAGATAGATAGATAGATATGAACAAGACTGAGATAGCATTAGATAGATAGATAGATATAAACAAAGCTGAGATATGATAAGATAGATAGGATAGATATGAAACGGACTGAGATAGATAGATGGATAGATGAGACTTAGCTAGCTTTCTCCTACGACACCGCTAAAACCAAAACAGAAACGGTAAGAAATCAAACAAGAAATTTTGCCCACGTCTCTGGCTTGTCTTATTTTAACATATAAGTGAGTTCGCATGATGCTTGGCACAGCGTGCTGAATTTTGGCAGCGAAGCGGTGAGTTTTTTATCATTGGCGCCCGATGGGACGCGTCTCGAGCAACGCCGAAGCCGGAGATGTATTGGGGTTGAGCTTGTTCTCATATATTGACAACACATCCCTCGCCCATTGGTACTTCTTCGGCGCGCTATCCTCATTCTCTCTACGTTCAAACTGCTTTATTTATCATGGAGCTATCCCCCATGAGTAGCTTCGGTCTGCAGGCTAGATCGCGTTTCGTAACGGTTAGGCATATTGTAGCTTGCATGTTTATCTCATTCTTTTATGATAGAGATGCAGTAACAAGTCGAATTACATAATTCTTAAATATTTATTCTGTATTAGATAAAGTAGGACTATGAATGTGACACGGTGACGCTAGTGTGCTATTCGCACCATGGATTTGAGCTAATATGCTCTGTACATTTGCGATCATATCTAACACACACGAGCAACCTACCAGTGAGGAGATAAAGCAAAACGCGATAAAACAAACAGATAAATAATCGTTTAATGGTTGGTACCATATAAAAATGTGAGTATTTCTCTGAATGTTTGAGATGGGCTTGAAGCTCGTATTAGCTTATTGATCTGCGTTATTGGATGGAGGACTATAGCTTGTCCTCTATCTTGATTAGTTATCGTGTTACAATCGATTTAGGCCCAATTATGCTCTCCGTCTTTCTTCGGTATTTCGATTCCGAAAAGAAAGGTTCCGCGAGTTCGAGAAGGTTCGGAGATGAGACAGCTCGAGAAGCCGAGTTAGATGGAAGCACTCAGGCTTGGAAGAGATTGATTAATTATGGTGAGTTCGGTATGTAGGTCATACTGAGATGGTATTCATCGGTCGTTAGTTCTGAGAGAGCGTCTAGAGTTATACGCATCGAAGGCATGATGGAAGATAGGTTCGAACTTGGTTACATAGAACACAGGTCAAGGCGCATAGCACCATATAGATCTTAGGTGTTAATATTAGGTCTTCATGACAAGAAAGAAACACTATGACATCACTCGCGATCGCAGCTAGTCTAATGGAGCCACCTGTTGCCATGGTGGCGACCCGTATGCTTAGAGGATTGAACCCAGGTGGCTGAGCGCGTTCACTTAGCTGCAACACTCCACTTTGGTCCTTCTTCGGGCTAGACGGGCGGTCCGGAGATCAATTGGCTGGGATTGGTACGTTCAGATCAGTACCCTAGCACCTATTATGATTGTCCGCAACCACATTGCCCTTATAGCAAGCCCTAACCAGGGTTTTTATCATAATGGATGGCTAGAAGCGTGAGAATGCGGTGACTGCGGCGCGAGGTTCTTGCATTGATCCTGGATGACGTTAATTTCTATCTGATGTATGAGGTTCCACGTCTGGATGTCTGTCGGGAATGTGGAGGCACCCCTTCCATGACCATGTGTTCCATTTAAGTATCTATTTAGAATTGATTTTATTTCAAAAAACTTTGTCGGCATTAGAAGATCCGTCCACAGTAAACAAAAACGAACACAAAACAGCGCAACTGCTAGTACCCGCGTTATCGCTGACCGGAAACCCTTTTGGTTTGGTTTGAATGTTGTTTAGGCATATATCGAACCTAGAGGTGGGTCATTTAATGCCGACAAAGTTTTGAACAATGAATTTCATGTCTTAATGAATACTCATTTATTTTATAAACATAAATTTCTATTTAATCCCATAGATGGGACTCTCAGGTACTACGCGACTCCGGGTCAGAGTGGACGCAGGGAGCAATGGTGATGAGGGGTGGCTCCACATTCTCCTAACACCTCCAGAGCTGGAAACCTCACCATCAAGAATAGAGTTTAACGTCATTCCAGGACATGAAAGAACCCGCAGCCACCGCCCGTAGCTAGCCGGTTCGCGCCACGTAGTGTAAAACGGCCAGTTGTGGGTTTGTGCTATGAAGTTAGGGCACTAAAAACTTGATTCATATTATCTAAAAATAGTTCTTTTTAAATACTAATGGGGACTACTCAATAAGGGCTCTGGGACCTTTTTGTTAGGTACCCATCTTTAAAGAAGCGGGATTTTTCATATATATATATAATAGTATATATATATATAAATAATATTATATATATATTATATACATGTGCCCGCCACAAGACCGACATGAGCTAGCGTTCGCGGTAGTGTCACGCCTTCTATCGTCCGTATCGGCCAAGTGTGGCTAGCGCAAACAAACCTGATCCAGGCTGGTATTCAGTTGAGTGGTATAGGTGCAGATGAGGACTCCACGATGAGTCTTAGGGTATATCCGGTATCAGCTGAGTGCGGCTCGATGAGGTGCACGGATTCCATGGGGAATGGCATGGAGCACGATATTATGGCTAGGGTAGAACGTATGGCGACGACGTTCGCCCAGCCTTATATACTTATCTGCTCACCCGTCGGCCACTGACAGGTGCTCATGTTTGTGCGAGGCTTTGTGATTTTAAACTATTAATACATAGGATTAGTTATAATATTTTTCGAAGGTCACAGAGAGATCTAGTTTGCGGGCAAACAATCATTGCTTTATGCTAGTTGTGAGAGTATTTAATACCCTTATAGAGAGCTCATGACCAAATTTATGGGAGCATTATTATAAGAGGTCCATTCACAAGACACGTGTGTCGGCTATTGATCTTATCAGCTGACATGCGACTGGGTCCGTTCTTTTCAGTATTACCGGTGTGTGGCGTCGTGTTTAGAATGAATTTATTATTTTTTACCTAACCCCTCATGCTACGGACAGGACGAGCAACAATACAAGGTCACCATCTTTTACGTGTAGTACAAGCTGTTCGATTAAAGTTTCTTCTCCTATACCGGTTGCAATACATACAACACACACAGCACACACACACACACACACGACGACACACACAAACAGATACACACACATATACATACAAAACTACACCATACATACATGCGAAAACAAATATAAACATTTTTAGCTACAGCAGTACCTGTGGATATCCACAGTATGATATTTTAATTATTGCAACGTTTGGAATATTTTTACTTGAAGTGAGCTCTTTTGCTAAATTACTTTCAGTATGTAATGGGTCACTAAGAAGAGGAATTTTAACCTAGCTCTAGAACAATCATAAAATGTAAGAAGTTCGTTTGTGTTGGGGGTTATGGATCGGCCTTGTCAGCTTGGCAGTCCGTTTCAAATCACGCACAGGCGGTCTTCCGATCTATAGCTCTGCTGATGAGGCCTAATAGGCCGAAATGTACATACAGAGATTGATTTTTCTCGATTTGTTTAGCCATACATTTAATAGGTATTCCCGCCTAATTCATTATTAATTAATTAATTTTCAAAAATTAGGTACGACTCCAATTAAACACTTATTCTCCAAAAAATTATCGGCAAAAAGCCATTCTAAACAAACCTTGTTTACAACTTACCACATCGTCGTGTAATAAAGTCACTAGAAGAGGAATGTTAACCTACTCTAAACAAATCATAAAATCTAAGAAGTTCGTTTGGTGTTGGGGTTATGGGATCGGCCTGTCAGCTTGGCAGTCCGGTTTCAAATCACGCACAGGGCGGTCTTCCGATCTATAGCTCTGCTGATGAGGCCTAATAGGCCGAAATGTACATACAGAGATTGATTTTTCTCGATTTGTTTAGCCATACATTTAATAGGTATTCCCGCCTAATTCATTATTAATTAATTAATTTTCAAAATTAGGTACGACTCCAATTAAACACTTATTCTCCAAAAAATTATCGGCAAAAAGCCATTCTAAACAAACCTTGTTTACAACTTACCACATCGTCGTGTAATAAAAGTCACTAGAAGAGGAATGTTAACCTACTCTAAACAAATCATAAAATCTAAGAAGTTCGTTTGGTGTTGGGGTTATGGGATCGGCCTGTCAGCTTGGCAGTCCGGTTTCAAATCACGCACAGGGCGGTCTTCCGATCTATAGCTCTGCTGATGAGAGCCTAATAGGCCGAAATGTACATACAGAGATTGATTTTTCGATTTGTTTAGCCATACATTTAATAGGTATTCCCGCCTAATTCATTATTAATTAATTAATTTTCAAAATTAGGTACGACTCCAATTAAACACTTATTCTCCAAAAAATTATCGGCAAAAAGCCATTCTAAACAAACCTTGTTTACAACCCACATCGTCGTGTAAGTCACTAGAAGAGGAATGTTAACCTACTCTAAACAAATCATAAAATCTAAGAAGTTCGTTTGGTGTTGGGGTATGGGATCGGCCTGTCAGCTTGGCAGTCCGGTTTCAAATCACGCACAGGGCGGTCTTCCGATCTATAGCTCTGCTGATGAGGCCTAATAGGCCGAAATGTACATACAGAGATTGATTTTTCTCGATTTGTTAGCCATACATTTAATAGGTATTCCCGCCTAATTCATTATTAATTAATTAATTTTCAAAATTAGGTACGACTCCAATTAAACACTTATTCTCCAAAAAATTATCGGCAAAAAGCCATTCTAAACAAACCTTGTTTACAACTTACCACATCGTCGTGTAATAAAAGTCACTAGAAGAGGAATGTTAACCTACTCTAAACAAATCATAAAATCTAAGAAGTTCGTTTGGTGTTGGGGTTATGGGATCGGCCTGTCAGCTTGGCAGTCCGGTTTCAAATCACGCACAGGGCGGTCTTCCGATCTATAGCTCTGCTGATGAGGCCTAATAGGCCGAAATGTACATACAGAGATTGATTTTTCTCGATTTGTTTAGCCATACATTTAATAGGTATTCCCGCCTAATTCATTATTAATTAATTAATTTTCAAAATTAGGTACGACTCCAATTAAACACTTATTCTCCAAAAAATTATCGGCAAAAAGCCATTCTAAACAAACCTTGTTTACAACTTACCACATCGTCGTGTAATAAAAGTCACTAGAAGAGGAATGTTAACCTACTCTAAACAAATCATAAAATCTAAGAAGTTCGTTTGGTGTTGGGGTTATGGGATCGGCCTGTCAGCTTGGCAGTCCGGTTTCAAATCACGCACAGGGCGGTCTTCCGATCTATAGCTCTGCTGATGAGGCCTAATAGGCCGAAATGTACATACAGAGATTGATTTTTCTCGATTTGTTTAGCCATACATTTAATAGGTATTCCCGCCTAATTCATTATTAATTAATTAATTTTCAAAATTAGGTACGACTCCAATTAAACACTTATTCTCCAAAAAATTATCGGCAAAAAGCCATTCTAAACAAACCTTGTTTACAACTTACCACATCGTCGTGTAATAAAAGTCACTAGAAGAGGAATGTTAACCTACTCTAAACAAATCATAAAATCTAAGAAGTTCGTTTGGTGTTGGGGTTATGGGATCGGCCTGTCAGCTTGGCAGTCCGGTTTCAAATCACGCACAGGGCGGTCTTCCGATCTATAGCTCTGCTGATGAGGCCTAATAGGCCGAAATGTACATACAGAGATTGATTTTTCTCGATTTGTTTAGCCATACATTTAATAGGTATTCCCGCCTAATTCATTATTAATTAATTAATTTTCAAAATTAGGTACGACTCCAATTAAACACTTATTCTCCAAAAAATTATCGGCAAAAAGCCATTCTAAACAAACCTTGTTTACAACTTACCACATCGTCGTGTAATAAAAGTCACTAGAAGAGGAATGTTAACCTACTCTAAACAAATCATAAAATCTAAGAAGTTCGTTTGGTGTTGGGTTATGGGATCGGCCTGTCAGCTTGGCAGTCCGGTTTCAAATCACGCACAGGGCGGTCTTCCGATCTATAGCTCTGCTGATGAGGCCTAATAGGCCGAAATGTACATACAGAGATTGATTTTTCGATTTGTTTAGCCATACATTTAATAGGTATTCCCGCCTAATTCATTATTAATTAATTAATTTTCAAAATTAGGTACGACTCCAATTAAACACTTATTCTCCAAAAAATTATCGGCAAAAAGCCATTCTAAACAAACCTTGTTTACAACTTACCACATCGTCGTGTAATAAAAGTCACTAGAAGAGGAATGTTAACCTACTCTAAACAAATCATAAAATCTAAGAAGTTCGTTTGGTGTTGGGGTTATGGGATCGGCCTGTCAGCTTGGCAGTCCGGTTTCAAATCACGCACAGGGCGGTCTTCCGATCTATAGCTCTGCTGATGAGGCCTAATAGGCCGAAATGTACATACAGAGATTGATTTTTCTCGATTTGTTTAGCCATACATTTAATAGGTATTCCCGCCTAATTCATTATTAATTAATTAATTTTCAAAATTAGGTACGACTCCAATTAAACACTTATTCTCCAAAAAATTATCGGCAAAAAGCCATTCTAAACAAACCTTGTTTACAACTTACCACATCGTCGTGTAATAAAAGTCACTAGAAGAGGAATGTTAACCTACTCTAAACAAATCATAAAATCTAAGAAGTTCGTTTGGTGTTGGGGTTATGGGATCGGCCTGTCAGCTTGGCAGTCCGGTTTCAAATCACGCACAGGGCGGTCTTCCGATCTATAGCTCTGCTGATGAGGCCTAATAGGCCGAAATGTACATACAGAGATTGATTTTTCTCGATTTGTTTAGCCATACATTTAATAGGTATTCCCGCCTAATTCATTATTAATTAATTAATTTTCAAAATTAGGTACGACTCCAATTAAACACTTATTCTCCAAAAAATTATCGGCAAAAAGCCATTCTAAACAAACCTTGTTACAACTTACCACATCGTCGTGTAATAAAAGTCACTAGAAGAGGAATGTTAACCTACTCTAAACAAATCATAAAATCTAAGAAGTTCGTTTGGTGTTGGGGTTATGGATCGGCCTGTCAGCTTGGCAGTCCGGTTTCAAATCACGCACAGGGCGGTCTTCCGATCTATAGCTCTGCTGATGAGGCCTAATAGGCCGAAATGTACATACAGAGATTGATTTTTCTCGATTTGTTTAGCCATACATTTAATAGGTATTCCCGCCTAATTCATTATTAATTAATTAATTTTCAAAATTAGGTACGACTCCAATTAAACACACATATATATATATATATATATATGCGTGTGTGTGTGTGTGTGTGTGTGAGTTGAAAAAATGGAAGTGAATCCGACAATGTTTAACAAAAATAAATAAATGAAGGAAAGAAAATGTTGAATGGATAAAAGTTGTTTAATGAAGTGCTGACACGTGTTTCTGCCAAGAGGCTGTCCTTGTACACAATGTATTCTATTTATTATTATTTAAAATACAAGATAAAATAAAATAATAATATTAGAAAAATATATAGAATCTTTTTTTAAGTATACAGTAGAACGGCCATCATCAGGGCAAAATATTTGAGATTTGAAATTAAAACGATGAGAATACAGAGAATTTGGAAGTGTTCGAAAACATCATCCATTTATCCATGCAACATTTTCTTTCCTTTATCTATTTATTTGTTTCAATATATATATATATATATATATATATATATATATATATATATATATATTCTGTGCTGCTGGTTCTCGGTTCGATCTCTGTCGGAGGTTGATCGTAGGTATACACTGCTGATGAGACTTAATAAAGTTGAAACAGCTGTACGGTGTTCCACGTCGCGCGCATATTCGCCGAGTTTGCTCGTCATTTTCAGTTTCATCGATTTTCCTAATTCCGAGTAGCACAGGGATCTTCGATGCTATATATTGATATACCGCGACTTTATTTGCATTGTAATTCATTCAAAAAATATAAATAAAATATACTTTACTTAACAATGCTTCAAAAGCAAATTATCAAATTCCATTAATATATATATATATATATATAATTATTCATATTTGTACACATATATATGTAAATTTATTGTATATATTTGTAATATATATATAATCTCAGTCGGTAGAGCGTTCGACTAGGTAATCCCTAAGTGCCTGGTTCGATACTGACACTCGCCCACTCAGCGTATGAGTAGTACAGGGATGAGTAGTATAGTGAGGAGCTGGTGGTAGGTGTGGTGTTCCACCTCAGATACCAAAATAACCTCGTTGGTCTAGCGCTAGTGAAAAGGGGATAGACTCCCTCGCTGTCAGGCTGATACCGACATTAGGCCGCCCTGACGACTCTACTCTCTCTATATGTATATATGTAATATTTTATCTATAATATTTTAATATAATATGTATATATGTATGTATACATGTGTATAAAAGTAACGCCCTTTTTAATTTCATATCTTATAATGTATATTTTCTTTATTATTTTCTTTAATTAATTTGCTAAATCTTCATTATATTAATTTTGTTAATATATTATCTTAGTCCATTAACCTGTGGCTATACATTCATGTTCGAAAAAATAAAGGATAATCAAAAAGGCTTTAATTTTGTTCCACTTAAACAAAAGGGCGTTATATATATATATAGTATGTGCTTAATTGAAGTCATACCTAATTTGTAAATTAATTAGTTATAATTAAATGAATTAGGCGTGCATATCGGTTTAAATGTAAGGCGTAAACAAATCGAGAAAAAGTCAATCTCTGTATATACATTTCAGGCCATTAGGCCTCATTAGCAGAGCTATAGTCATGACAGTATTTTGTGCATGATTCGAACCCTACCTGCCAGGCTGACAGGTGGGGGACTCTAACCATTACACTAGCTGGCTTAACCAGATTTCTCGTTTATTTTAAACTGATATATATCGCACTTTATGGTTGACTTACAGCACGACAGTATGAAGTGGACAAACAATCTGTTTGAGATGGCGATAGCCGACAATTTTGGGGAGAATATGTGCTTAATTGAAGTCATATCTAATTCGTAAATTAATTAGTTATAATTAACTAGTGTCGGCTATCCCCATTTCAAACAAGTTGTTTGTCCACTTCATATATATATATATATATATATATATATATAGTCGACGGGGCGGCCTAAAGTCGGTATCAGCCATGCAGCGAGGGAGTCTATCCCCTTTTCAATAGCGCTAGACCAAGGAGATTATTTTAGCATCTGAGGTGGAGCGCCACACCTACCATCAGCTCCTTACTTTACCGCACAGATCCCTGTTCTACTCAAACGCTGAGTTGGCGAGGGCCGGTATCGAACCAGGAACCTTGTGGTTTCTAGCCGAACACTCTACCGACTGAGCTAAGCCGAAGAGAGAGAGAGAGAGAGAGAGAGAGAGAGAGAGAGAGAGGGAAGGAGGGAGAGTGAGGGAGTATTCATTGGTGTCCAGAATAATTGAAATCTTTTAGGCAGTCGATGGCAAGACAGTCTCTGTTGAACACAATGCTTTTCAATCTGAGAACTAAACAGTACAAAACAACAACCATTGCAATATTGTTTTCTGAACAGACAAAACAATTTTAACACGCCAAGTACCATCCTAACAAAAAAAGTCTTTAACAAAAGAAACTCGAAAAAAGAAGCAGAAATAATATTACTAATAATCTCAATTTTCTCTCCTTTCTCCCCCCCCCCCCCAGTGTTCTTTTTTTATTTATTTATTCATTTATCTATCTTTCTTTCTTTTTTTTTTTTTTTGAAAAATACCAAATAACTTTTATAGTCGTACATCTCGCATCTACCCGAAACGAATCCAAATAGTTAGGAAACAATGGTTTTCTTTGTTAGCGCAGTAGAGAAAGCTTCATTGTTTTAAAAGTTTTGGCTTTGTTTGACGTAAGTAAGTTGGCCACACACGCTGTTCCAGCGATCGGTGTTCAAATGAGAGACTTCCCGTTGCGTGAAATTCAAGATTTGGGTTTTGTGATATTTTTTTTTCTTTTTCTTTTCTTTTGTCCTATTTTTTTGTTTATTTCCGTGCTCATATATATATATATATATATATATATATATATATATATATATATATATATATATATATATGAACTGAAATATAACAATTAAGTGTTTAGAACAAAAAGCGTATAGTAAAATTGTTTTTGTGTGATGCTTTTTTCTTTTCTTTTCTTTTGTCTTATTTTTTATTTATATGTGTGCTTATACATATATATACACACACACACACATACACATATATATATATATATATATATAATTTGTGTATATATATATGTATATATATATATATATATATATATGTATATATATATATATATATTATATATTATATAATATATAATATATAAATGAAATTATAACAATTAAGTGTTAAGAACAAAAGGCGAATAATAAAAATTGTGAATCTATCTGGTATCAAAAGAAATGTAAATGTGTTGTAATCGGCAAAGATAGAAAATAGAATACAAGCGGAAATGGTCTTAGAATTACCCATGAACGTGTCTTTATGTTTTCATTATCTAACTACTTAAGTCTATCAGGAATATTTTGATGAAGAACAATGAATTAGGTATGAAATAATATAAACGAATTCTAAAATGAAAGCAAACGAATAAAAATGAAATATATCATGCTTTATCCAATCCGTTACTACTCATATATATATATATATATATATATATATATATATGAGTAAAAATATAACAAAAGACTTAGAATTTTTGCACTATGTAAGTAAACTATACTAAAACAGAAACATGTAGGTTTTTTTTAAATATAAATAACGCGGAAGTAAATATAATTTAACCAAAAAAATTAGCAACCGGGACAAATGTAGCTCGTCTTGTCCGTATATATTTCCTCTTGTAAGTCTATTAGTATCAACTTTCTTAGATTTTAAACCGAAGCCCATTTTATGAATAAATAAACTGTTCTTTTTTTTTTTTTTCAAATTGACAAATTTCAGAATCCAAACAATTTGAAATATATATATATCATTATATATTCCAGAACCTAATGTTAGTTTCGTCGATCTAAGGAGTATCATTCACAATAAAATGGTTTTAAAAATACGAACTTATAAATATCAAATAGAAAATACAAAGTCCAAGATTTTTACATAGTTTACTCACCATATATATATATATATATATATATATATATATATATATATATATAT
>CM042148.1:107090806-107098306 GCA_023376005.1 Doryteuthis pealeii
AGGCTAATGAAACTAGAATAAGAATGCAGATAAAAAGATTTGAAACAGTGAGGTATGATCGAAAAATAGAACAACTGAAACTTACTCTTCCATCACTCCCGTCTTCCATGCTGGATTTCCTAATTTAACTATTTTGTTAATATAGCAAATAAATAATACAATTACAGTTATTTCTTCTTGTTAATGGATTAAGATTTATCCTCGGGATTTTTGATCATATTCTTTTGAATAAACAAAACAATTAGAAATCAATAACAACAAGCGCATATTTATTAAAATCGAATTTTTAATATCTATATGCAAATTAGCCTCCCCATTCACACTGTAAACCACTATTTTGTTGTATATAAATACAATTGCATGTTGTAAGTATCTAGATATGGTCAACAGTATTAATAATGTAAAACAATTGTTATTAATAATTGAGGTTTAAATAAAACAAAAACATAGAAATTGTAACTTGAGTCGTGATATAGTTTCGGTTACATACAGACAAACACAACTACCCTAATGATAATATATATATATATATATATAATTATTATTATATATATATAGTTTTGAATTTATATATACATATGTTTAGAATTGGTCTTAGTCAAATATATATATATATATATATATATATATATATATATATATATATATATATATATATATTCGACTCAGATCAATTCTAAACAAGCCGGGATTTACAATATCTTATTTGAGCACGAGTTTCTTTCATATAAAAAACAATGGCCACAATTCAACTTTTGATACAATATATTGTCTTCCTGCATAAAAGATATAAAATATATCACTAGCAAAAACGGGCTGAATATCGTGACTGTTCACGAAACTTTCCTAAAGTTTTCATATCATGCTGTCTTGCAGTGGTTCTGGCAATCCCCCCTCTCTCTCTCTCTCTCTCTCTCTCTTCTCTCTTCTCTCTCTCTCTCTCTCTCTCTCTCTCTCTTTTCTCTTCTCTTTTCTCTCTGGGTTCGGGATGACTTATTTCAATCAAGAAAATAGACGTAACAGGAAACTATGCTAAATCACCACTGGTGTGACGAACGATAGATAATAAAGAAAGTAAAACAGGGTATGATATACAATTATCAATACTATTTCTTTTGTCTTATCATTATATAATAAGAGTTTACAATAGAACGTATTGCTAAGTTCTGATTATTATTGTTATTTATTTATTTTTATTTAGTTGTCAAACTTTCTCTCTTATTTATCGATTAATCCAACAATACTTCAACTTTGTTGTCTTTAACTTTCTTAGTACAAAATAAATAAAAAACACCCTCCTGGAGATGTAAAAATAGATTTTTGAAACATATTGTCGGGTGCTAGTAAAAAATTCAATGTCAGCGAGTTTGTACCCTAAGTAAGTAAAATCTCAAATTCATTAAAGAAAAAATAAAACAATTTGAAATGTAAACTTTAAATATGTATTAAAATAAAACAAACTATATATAGATATATAATACCAGTCATGTATTTATTAAAACTTGTTTTAAAAAAACAATAAGGACTGCCTAATGTTGCATGTTCAATTTGAGTGTATTTATTCTATGTTATGAAGATTTTGGGTAATGTGACGTAAGCAGTGACGTAATTTTTGTTACAAAAAAAAACCGGAAGCGAATCTCCATTATTAATAGATATATACTCGCAAATATATGCACCTTCAGTATTTAAGATTTAATGTAATAAAATATTATATTAAATTAGAAAGGCTGAAGAAGAATGCAGATAAAAAGATTTGAAACAGAAGGGAGGTATAATCGAAAAATAAAACAACTGAAACTTACTCTTCCTTCACTCCAGTCTTTCACTGCTGAATTTTCCTAATTTAACTATTTAGTTAAAATAGGAATAAAGAATAAAATTACAGTTATTTCTTCTTATTAATGGATTTCCTTTAAAGTTTATCCCCGAGATATCTGCTCATATTCATTAAGATAAAACCAAACAATCAGAAATCAATATTTATTAAAATCATATTAGCCTCCTCGTTCACACACTAAACGCTATTTTGTTGTGTATATATATATATATATATATATATATATATATATATATATATATATATATATATATCTTTGCATGTTATTAGTATGTAGATAACGTATTAATAATTAATATCAACAGTATTAATAATCTAAAACAATTTTTATTAATTGAGGTTTAAATAAAATAAAATCATGGAAATATGATGTAAATAATTAAGTGAATTTTGATTTGATTAGTAAAATAGTTTCGGTTCCAGACAGAGAAACACACAATCTCCATTATATCAAGAACAAGAGGCGGCTACCCGGCTTCGCCTGGGTAGAAGCGTGTGGGGAATGAAAGTTATTCTCGTGGATCCATTATTATTGAATGGCGAGTTGGATCCTCGCAGGATGCTCCATTAAAATCCCTACGTAAAAAATCAACTTGTGTTGATCCAGCCGCCCCGAAAAGAATAATTAACGTCTACTATTCAAAATATTAAATAATAATAATAATAATAATAATGGTTATGGTTAAGAAAAGGAAACCTCAAAAGAGAAACGGAATCACTTATAATTACTGCACAAAATAATGCCATAAGGACAAACTACATCAAAGCGAAAATTGATAGGACCCAACAAAATAATAAATGTAGACTTTGTGGGAATAGAGATGAGACTGTAAATCATATACTCTGCGAATGTAGCAAACTAGCACGACGAGAATACAAAACTAGACACGACTGGGTTGGGAAGGTGATCCACTGGGAATTATGCAAAAAATTTAATTTTGACCATGCAAAAAAATGGTATATGCATAAACCAGAATCTGTTCTTGAGAACGAAATGCATAAAATTCTCTGGGACTTTGAAATAAAAACGGATCACCTTATCCCAGCAAGAAGACCAGACCTAGTGTTGATAAACAAAAAAGAAAGAACTTGTCAACTGGTGGATTTTGCAGTGCCAGCGATCACAGGGTGAAGTAAAGGAAATGAAAAAATGGACAAATATCTGGACCTTGCCAGAGAACTAAAAAAGTTATGGAATATGAAAGTGAAAGTGATACCAATTGTAGTTGGTGCACTTGGAACAGTCCCAAAAGGATTGGAAAAGGGTCTGGAATGTTTGGAAATCAGAGGAAGGATTGAAACCATTCAGAACACTGCACTGCTGCAATCTGCCAGAATACTCAGAAGAGTCCTAGAGACCAGAGGAGACTTGCTGTCACTCAGACTCCAGTGAAAGGCCATCAGCTAATGCTGATGTGAAAACTCAAAAGTAGCAAATAATAATAATGTGCCCAAACCTGAACCTGTCCTGGAGAATGAGACGTATGAAATTCTGTGGACTGAAGTACAGACAGATCACCTAATCCCGGCCAGGAGACCAGACCTTTTGTTGATTAACATGAAGAGAAATTCTAATCGTGGATTTTGCCGTCCCGGCCGATCACCGAGTAAAAGTGAAAGAAAGCGAAAAGATATACAAATACTTGAACTTTGCCAGAGAAATAAGAAAACTGTGGAAGATAAAAGTGAAGGTTGGGCCAATGTAATTGGTGCCCTTGGAAGGGTCCCCAAGGGTCTGGAAAGGAGTCTGGATGAACTGGAAATCAGAGGAAGAATCGAGACCATCCAGACAGCATTGTTGGGATCGGCCGGAGTACTCAGAAGAGTCCTGGAGACCTAAGGTGACTTGCTATCATTCAGCTTCCGGTGAACCACCGGCTACAGCAGGTATGAAAACATCATCATCGTAATAATAATAATATAATAATAATAATAATAATAATAATGTAATTTATTCACTGTAATTCTTCCGTGACTGAATATTGATTACATTAAAATGAAATTGAATTTTGGATCGGGGGTAGGTGTGCGAAATGGAGGGGGGGGACGGAGCGTTGTACTACAATGCAAGTTGGCTCGAACGGCTAACGTAAAACAATAACCAGAAAAATAAGATATTGCAGTCCGACATCACACCTCCCATCTATAAGAATCGCAACCCGTTCACAGTACCACACCTCGCACCTGCCCCACCTGAACGTTCTGAAAAATTGTCGTTTCTAATTTAATTTACGTCGGGCTTAAATTTAATGACTTCACGCATGGAAACTAAATTAAATTTTCTTCCAAAACGCGGCCATCTTTGTTTTTGATGTTGTTTTTTTTACTTTCTTTTTTTGTTTTGTTAATATTTACACGCTTTTTCGAAAACGAGGCTTCTGTTCTTGTTCCCGTAAACTTTGACTCGTTCATTTTTGCGTTCGAGTCTTTTTCTTTTTCTTCTTCTTCCGTCAACATGGTCGTTGTTTTTGTGATCTTTATTTTAATTTCCAGTCAATTCTGTCAATTTATTTCTGTTCTGTCTAGAGCGCAAAATAATCGTCAAAACTAACAAAAATATACCACGATTATAACGGATTGTAATTTCAATGTAAAACGATCCTTCCGACATTGAGAGAGAGAGAGAGAGAGAGAGAAGGGGGGAGCCGAAGTCTCGTGAATTCTCGCAAAGTCACGCCAACTTAATACTATGCCACTTATTTGACGTGTTCATTCTATAAACTTTGCTTTTTCTTCCCGATGAAAATAATCGAGGCCATATCGATCAAATTGAAAAGTACAGAATTTGTAATATTTTTCTTCTTCTTCTTCGTACGTGTGGATCTGAATTGATGGTGAAAATTTAATAAGGAAGTCATGATTTATTTTCTGCAGAACCAATATTGCAAGCAGTTGCCTAAAATACAAGAAGAAATCCAATAAGTAAAAAATTGAATATCTAGAATTTAAAAAAAAAATTATTGGTAAAATGATACTCCATTTTACCAATACCGAAAAAATTGTATCTATTACTTCTGTACTCTTCTTTACACGATATATAGAGAGAGACTGTCAAGGTAATCCATGCTATTAGTACAACTTGATATATATATATATATATATATATGTGTGTGGTGTGTGTGATATGTCTATCGTGAAGTTTATGTTTAAAACCAGTATGATCAGGGGAAATCTAAAAGAGTCCAGTCTTATTTTACACATTATATAGATATTCTATTTAATTTGAACTACTTCATAACCATTATATATATATATATATATATATATATATATATATATATATATATATATATAGCGTTCGGCTAGAAACACAAGTTCTTGGTTCGATACCATCCCTCGCCAACTCAGCGTATAAGTAGCACAGGGATCTGTGCGCTAAAATGAGGAACTGATGGAGGCGTGGCGCTGCACCTCAGACGCAAAACAATCTCCTTGGTCTAGCGCTATTGAAAATGGGATAGACTCCCTCGCTGATTGGCTGATACCGACTTTAGGCCGCCCTGGCGACTTATTAAATATAGTATAAATGTGTTATAGAAATAACCTAGAGAAGTTTCACCAAAAATGATCATCAGGCTTAATTGTTATGAATAATCAAGATTTTGATTAATTACAGGCAATTGTGGAAGTGAATGATACAATTATGCCCGTTGAAAACAGTTTCACGGGGAAGTTGAACGCTATGTAGTTGATTGCGTCATTCAAAAGTTTAACTAAGGAATTACATCGACTTAGTTAAGTATAGGTAGGGTCCTGATGAAATCATTTGAATTGAAACCACGCTCTTCTCCTCTACTACTATTACTAATATATAATATATATATATATATATATATATATATATATATATATGATAATGGGACTGAATCCGATGGTATGTTGAAAAAAGAAATAAAGGAACGAAAGTATAGAATGGATAAACTAGGATATTTTAATCAATTTTACTTACATGTGTTTCGGTCAGGAGTTTATGCATGCGTACATTATTCAAACTATTATCAGTTTTAGATAACCTAGAGAAGTTTCACCAAAAATGATCATCAGGCTTAATTGTTATGAATAATCAAGATTAATTACAGGCAATTGTGGAAGTGAATGATACAATTATGCCCGTTGAAAACAGTTTCACAGGGAAGTTGAACGCTATGTAGTTGATTGCGTCATTCAAAAGTTTAACTAACTAAGGAATTACATCGACTTAGTTAAGTATAGGTAGGGTCCCGATGAAATCATTTGATTGAAACCATGCTAGACCCCAGTCGGTAGAGTGTTCGGCTAGGAATCACAAGGTTCTTGGTTCGATACCGGCCCTCGCCAACTCAGCGAATGAGTAGCACAGGGATCTGTGCGGTAAAATGAGAGCTGATTGTAGGTGTGGCGCTCCACCTCAGATGCTAAAATAATCTCCTTGGTTAGCGCTAGTGAAAAGGGGATAGACTCCCTCGTGTCTGGCCGATACGAACATTAAGGCTGCCCGATGACTTTACTTTATATATAATATATATATAATATATATATATATATATATTATATATATATATATATATATTAATGATTTGAAGGCGTATAAAAAATAAAAACAAAAAGATGTTATTTTTGTCTTATCGATTTCGAAGTAGTTTCTACTTCGAAATCGATAAGACAAAAATAACATCTTTTTGTTTTTATTTTTATACGCATTGTAATTGCCTTCAAATCATTAATATTTTATAACATACTTAACAATGCTTCAAGCAAATTACCAATTACTTTTATATATATATATATATATCATGGTTTATATCAGGTCGCGTTATCAGTGCAGCTTCCCATGCTACTTTCTGTCCAATTGTCACCATCGATTATCGTCCCTGGCAAGTCTTCCAGAATCTGCACGGAGCTTACTGGTGTAGGTTTTTATTGTTCGGACTTCACTAGTTTGTCGATGTTTAGGTATCCATCGGAGAAAGTCACATATAAGTCGTCCTTGCTTCTCCAGCTGTGTCCAGCATGTATTGCCCGTCTCACTCTGGTATGTGTTATAGAAGTGTAGTGACAGAGGCACTAAATTTAAATAAGCGCGATCCCGAAATTAAGAGATATAGCGAGATTAAATTTGCACATATGCACTTTTTTCTCTGATTGCTGTACATAAAACCAAGCCCGACCGTTTCGCCCCGAAACGCGTTGAAGCTATGAAGAAGTTGTATGAGGAAAACAAACAGCTTCCTCAAAGTGAAACAAACAAGGGAAGGTTACTCTCATTTATGTAACTAAAGTTTAGATTACCCATTTCATTACATTAAAACTTATATACTTATGCCCAGAGGGTGCATATTCTTGCTAGTTAAAACTAAAATACTTGCACCCGTGGGGGATATATAATTTGGCTAGTACAGACTAAATGAAATAAAAAATTAACACAACTAAGTATGAATAAATAAACTGCAAATTGCTTGAAAGTAAGATCATGTAGCGTCACTCTCTCACAGGTGCTGTTTGTTTACCTTTAAAATCAACTGCCCTGTCGGCTGGGCGTTAGAATGCACAGACTGCACCCCTGCAGAGGGATAAACTCCCCCAATGGGGCCCCTGTTGGCCGTGGGTGGCGACCCGTGATGCTTAAGGATAGAACCCAGGTGGATGAGCAGTTAATGACTTGCAATACTCCACTTTGGCCC
>CM042148.1:107103306-107110806 GCA_023376005.1 Doryteuthis pealeii
ACTCAAAACGTGAGCATGTAACGTTAGATAACCCTCATTGTTTCAATAAATAGATGCCCGGCGTTATATATTTATATATAGATTGTTTTATTCTAATATAATATTTAAAGTTATCGGAACTGTTTCCATTTAAAATTGTCTTTCTTTCTTTCTTTCTTTTTTTTTTACTCCTTTAATAAATTTGATGATTTTACATACTTATGGTACACACTCTATGACATTTGAATTTTCAGCTCCCATCCCCTCAGGCAATATCTTAAAAAAATTTATTTTTACATCGCCAGGAGGGTGTCTTTTTATTTTGCTAGTTTAGATAAAGAAATACAAACAAGACTAAAAGAAATAAGCTTCCTAGATTTAACTCTATAACACATTTTCATGAATTACCGTAGTGGACTAACCTAGCTTGCCCTACGTAGAGAGTAAATGAGTTGGTCCAAGACTATTTTTGCACTGCTGTTTTAAAACATCTGGAAGATCACCGGGACTGCGAAGATTGACGCGAACCGTCTACCTCGTTGTTTTTAGCACTCTGTGGAGAGTTACTTTATGCCTGGCGTAAACTTTATTTTGATGTAATAGGATACTGAATATTGTATGATCCAGTATACAAGTTGATCACATTGTCGTCACCAACTTGAGAGAGAGAGAGAGAGAGAGAGAGAGAGAGAGAGAGAGAGAGAGAGAGAGAGAGAGAGAGAGAGAGATATTCTGGACAGATATATATATTATATATATATATAATATATATATATATATATAAATATATATATATATAATATATATAATAAACCAAACCACTAGGAATATGAATAAAAGACTGTATTACAGAATAACAATAAGTTGCAAACTTTAGTTCGTTCGCGCAACTAATAATTTGTCACTTAACTGGTGTATCCTGAAATATGGGGTATTAACGGAGACCTTGCTACGGCCCTCTGTTCCGTTCGGATATGATGGACTTCTGCTTTGCGTCCGACTGCGATTCTGGTTGTTGAAGAAAAGGTAGAGAGACCCTTTTTTAGGTCTGTCTCCGGTGCTAGCTGGATCAGAAGAGAGGGCATGAGTTTGCTTATTCGGATTTGCCGCCAAAGTATGCTGGCTCATGATTGGTTGGTTTAAACAGAGGCTCGCAGACAAAAGACGATAACCCCCATACTCCAGAATTCTCAATAGTAGCGCTATAGGAAATGCAGTCTAATCGCAAAATTTTATGGTGTGTGCTTGTCTGATATATATATATATATATATATATATATATATTATATATTGATTATATAAGCTATTGAAGAAGATAAAATCAGTCTCTTACCTTTTTGGTGTCCTATTGAGAAAGAATTTGAATTTGTTTAATTAAAAAATGACACATCTGTCGCAATATTACACTGGATGTCAACCAAATTATATATATATATATATATATATATATATATAATATTATATATATATAGAGAGAGAGAGAGAGAGAGAGAGAGAGAGAGAAAGAGAGAGATCTTGTACACACTCTTCTTTTTCTTTTTTCTCCGTTTCTATTTTACTTTTTCCATAAGCCGACGCCAATTTTTGGCATTGTTGAATTTCTCTAAGCTTAATTCTCGGTGTTTCCTTGGTGCTAACGAACATTCACCTGAATATTAGCTCATCTAAGTACCTGTTCATTGTCTGACGATGGCCATTATGATTCTTGCAACGTCATATGTCGACAGAAAACAGTTTGATTAATGTCTAGTTGGTTGATCATTATTCGAACCTCCAACCAAGCGATAGTGTCATCTACTGCAACCCAAAACAGCTGGTCACAGCAAGAATCACTGATAATTACAAAGAGGAAATGACATGACCATCGCCATCTTTGAAAAAAAAATGAGGTGGGGGCAGAATTTATATTCTGTTATTTGGTCGATCTTTTGCGACGGAATCTTTGTAATTTCTTTATTTCTGGAGATTCTTTCTTTCTTTCTTTTCTTTTTTTAAGTTTCAAATTTATTTATTTATTTTCTATAGTTACATCTTACTTTCTCTCTTTCTTTCTTTTCATATTTATTTATTTATTTTCTTTTGTTTTATCTTTCTCACTATCTTTTTTCTTTTTCTTCTTTCTTTCGTTTAATATTTCTTTCTTTCTTTCTTTCTTTCTTCTTTTCTTTAGTTTCATTTTTCTTTCTTTTTCTTTTCTTTTTTTTATCTTTCTTTCTTTTTTAGTTTCATCTTTCTTTCTTTCTTTATTTAGTTTCATTTTTTTTCTTTCTTTCTTTCTTTCTTTCTTTCATTTTTTTCTTTCTTCCTTTAGTTTCATTTTTCTTTCTTTCTTTTTCTTTCTTTCTTTTTTCATATTTATTCATTTATTTAGTTTTATCTTTTTCTTTTTTCTTTTTTCTTTTTTCGTTTAATCTTTCTTTCTTTTTTTATTTCTTTTTTCTTTCTTCCTTATTTAGTTCCATCTTTCTTTTTTTCTTTCTTAAAAAAACTTAATCTCTTTGCTTAAATTCTCTCTTTCTTCCTTCCGCTGTGAAGGTGTTCGTTGTGCAATGGTTATCGTCGAAGACAATGGACACGGCAATCTGATTTCAAATCCTGGACGAGGCTCTATTTGCCTCAGACTATCATCTCTTCAGTTCCATGTAAGAAGGTTTGAGAGGCAAACATTATTCTAGTGATGAGGAAATGAAATCAGTAGAAGTGGCTCAAAGAACAGTCAACAGAATTTTACGGGGCAGGGATACATGCAAAGGTGGAACATTGCTATTGAGAGAAACAGTGATTATGTGGAGAAGTAGGGATGTGATCTACAGAGGAGCAGCTTTATTTTGATGTATGATACATGTTTCTGTGTTGGTAATTATACCTGTCCGAAACAAAATGGTTTACATTTTTACCCACCTATATGGAGAAGTAGTTATATGATCCACAGAGGACCAGCTTCATTTTGATGTATGATACATGTTCCTGTGTTGGTAATTATACCTGTCCTAAACAAAATGGTTTACATTTTTACTCACCTATATGGAGAAGTAGTGATATGATCCACAGAGGACCAGCTTTATTTTGATGTATGATATATGTTCTTGTGTTGGTAATTATACCTCTCCAAAACAAAATGGCATTACATTTTTACTCTCCTATATGGAGAAGTAGTGATATGATCTACAGAGGACCAGCTTCAGTTTGATGTATGATACAGGTTGCTCTGTTGGTAATTATACCTGTCCTAAACAAAATGGCATTATATTTTTACTCACCTATATGGAGAAGTATTGATATGATCCACAGAGGACCAGCTTCATTTTGATGTATGATACATGTTCCTGTGTTGGTAATTATACCTGTCCCAAACAAAATGGCATTACATTTTTATTCACCTATATGGAGAAGTATTGATATGATCCACAGAGCTTCATTTTGATGTATGATACATGTTCTTGTGTTGGTAGTTATAGCTATCCTAAACAAAATGGCATTACATTTTTACTCGCCTATATGGAGAAGTAGTGATATGATCCACAGAGGACCAGCTTCATTTTGATGTATAATAAATATTCCTGTTTTTGTAATTATACCATTATTTTTTTTTTACCAACCCTCGTAATAAAATTACTTATTTGTTCAATTGAAGTTATTTTCTGAATTGTAAAGACGTTGATATTTTATAAAGAAAAAAGCTTTAGTCTGTAAAGAGATATAAGCAACAATTGGGTATATTGAGAATATTTTGAAAATTGCAGACTTCTTTTACAGACTGATACTAAAATTCTGTTTACTAATTATCGCCTCTGGTGATTTAAACTTAGTTGATGGCACAACGGGTAAACGCATTGTTTTATCAATAGCAGACAACATATAATGAAGAAATAAAAGGCGCTCGGTCTAATGGTTAGAGTCGTAGGAAATGGACTCTTCGACCCAAGTTCAATTCCTGGACGAGGCTGTTTGCATTTCACATGGCGCTAATACCCTTGGGAAAGGTATGAATCCAATTCTCCCTCCAACTATGGGTAAATAACTGGGTAGACAGGGTTCTTTAACTATGGACAGATAACCATTCTAGGTGAAAGAAAACTGAATTCAAGCCTGTTAAACCTCGCTTAAAAAATTGACATTGTGTTCGCATCTTACTCTCGCGGAAGGGTTTGTATATATATATATATATATATATATATATATATATATATATATATTGAAAAAAAAAAGCCCCCCCCCCCCAAACATCGTGGTTTCTTCGCGTCTTCTGAGACTCACATATGGGAAAACGCTGGTTGGGAAAACTTTAGTTAGAGACATAAAAAGCACAGAGACAAACTAATGAAATCTGTATATTAATACTCTTGTTCCTTAAAAGTACGACCGTTATCATCTTGTAATACCCTCTGGTTAAAAATCAGACCGTCCAAATTGTACTAGATGAAATGCAAAAATGTAAATCCTGATCATCTGGTGTTACTTATCTGCCGGGTTCTTATTTCTTATGAGCGTTGTCATCTCAGCTAAATAATGAACAATTCCGATTTTATTAGAAAGAAAGAAAGGGAAGCACTTTTCCCTAGCACTAGACAAGGGGGATTGGTCTTGAGTCTGAGGTGGAAGGCCATAACTACCATCAGCTCCCGATTGTACCACACTTACCGCTGTTTAAACTTATGCGGTAAGTCGACGAGGGTCGATATTGAACACGGGACTTTGTTGTTCCAAGGCGGATGATCAACCCACTGAGCTGAACCGGCAAGCTTTAATAAAAAAAAAACATTTTTAAAATATTTTTTTAAACATTTAATTTTTCTGCGTGTTTGGTACAAAAACAAGTATTTCATTTAGATCAATATCAACAGGAGTAATTTTTCTGTACATAGTGTACTTAATGATTTTTTAATAACTTTTAATAATATGTTTTGTTAACTTCAGTCTCATGTAATATTCCGCAATATTTTTGGGCTAATTTAATGTATAAAATGTATTGAAGATTAATTACATATGTAATATCATTCTTTTTTTTTACTGTTACTAGTTTTCGACTTAAACAAAAATTTGACCTTAAATAATCGGTTTCGTTAAGTTAACTTTTTTTAAAATGAAAATCAGTGTATATTTTGGTGGTACCTATATATAAAAAATATATTCTCTGAAAATTTAGTATTTTTCTTATTATATATACTAGCAACAGAAAACACCCTCCGGAGTCGTAAAAATTAATTTTTGAAAGACATTGCCTGAGAGGGTGAGAGTTAAAAATTCAATGTCAGAGGTTTTCTATCATAAATAAGCAAAATCCTCATATTTATTAAAGAAGTAAAAAAACAACAACAAAAAAAAACAATTTGAAACGAAAACTGAGCCCTGTCCCTCTCAAATAAAATGTTGCGTGCATATAATAATCAAACAATTATTTTGAATATTTTCCACGTCAATTTTACACAAAATCGTAGGTATTTATTTTTTTGTAAACTTTTTAGTTAACTTCTTGTTACTGTTTTTAAAAAAAGTACGAGAGTAAAAAACAATTTTTAAAATTGATTACTCAAATTTTGGGTGTATATAGCATAAGAATATTGTGACGTAAGCTGTGACGTAGAGCTATGACGTAGTTTTTGTTACAGACAGAAATACATACAATCTCCATTATTAATATATATATATATATATATGGGTGTGTGTGTGTGTCTGTGCATATGTGTGTGTGTGCATATGTGTGTGTGTGTGTGAGAGCAAGAGAGTGTGTGGGTGTGTGTATGAGAGATAGATAGATAGATAGATAGATAGATAGATAGATAGAGAGAGAGAGAGAGAGAGAGAGAGGGGGGGGGGTAAAACAAAGTATCCCTAAAATATAAATCTATGATAAATTTAGGCTTTGGGGAATAATTTGTTTTTTCTATATTCTAGGACCAAGAACCTTATATATCTGCATATATATATATATATATATATATATATATGTGTGGTGTGTGTGTGTGTGTGTGTGTGTGTGTGTGTGTGTGTGTGTGTGTGTGTAGAGTTGTGTGTGTGTTGGGGTTTATTTTACATAAATATTTGAGATTAAAGCAGTTTCTATCCTGACTTGAAACTAAAAAAAAAAAATAAGGCTATATAAATAAACTGCTGATATGAACCACATGTTGGACTTCGCTCGCTTTTGTTATAAAATTATTTTAGGACGTCAATCAATTGTCAAGTGGCTCGTTGGTCTAGGGGTATGATTTTCGCTTAGGGTGCGAGAGGTCCCGGGTTCAAATCCCGGACGAGCCCGATGTCTTTTTTTTTTTTCTTTTATTATATCATCAGGTCGGTTTAGCTCAATCGGTAGAGTGTTCGACTGGGAACCTCGAGGTTCCTGATTCAATACCGCCCCTCCCCAACTCAGCATATGAGTAGCACAGGGATCTGTGCGGTAACGTGATGAGCTGACGGTAGTTGTGGCGCTCAACCCCAAACGCTAAAAAACAATCTCCTTGGTCTAGTGTTAATGAAAAGGGAATAGACTCCCTCGCTACCTGGCTGATACCGACTTTAGGCCACCCGACGACTTTACTTTTTTAAACATATTAAAAAAAAAAGCTTTTTATATCTTCGATTCAAATTTTGGTTGAATTTTCGCTCAAGATGCAAATATTGGTGGACTAGTAAAAGTAAAGTCAGTGGGGCCTAATATCGGTAGTAGCTATATAGCGAAGGAGTCTATCCCCTTTTCAATAGCGCTAAACCAAGGAAATTGTTTCAGCGTTTGAGTTGGAGCGCAACACCTGCCATCAGTTGCTCACTTTACCGCACTGATCCCTGTCTTACTCATACGCTGAGTTGGCGAGTGCCGGCATCGGACAAGAACCTTATGATTTTTAGGCGGACTCTCTACCGACTGAGCTAAACCGGATATTTGTTTTCCCTCGGAAGCAAATATAACACAAACTCTATTACACTGATGAGTTCTGTTCCTGCTTGTTATATTCACAACGTTCCGGCCGGTGTATCCTCCGTTGAAAGATTGATTGATTGGTTGGTTCTTACGGCATGTCAACCCTTGTTGGGTTATTTTTTTACCGAAGACGTTTTGTTTTATCCCTTTTTAATGGATACTCAATTTTCTTAAATAGTTTTTAAACACTTTTTTTCGTAGTCATGCTACGGCTTGACATAACCAGACAATTGATCGGAGGGGGTACTTTCGACCGCCCGTCTAGCCTAAGTAAGGACCAAAGTGGAGTGTTGCATGTCATGAACTGCTAAGCCACCAGTGTTCCATCCTTAAGCATCACGGGTCACCACCCACGACAAACAGGTGTCCCACTGAGGGAGTCTGTAGAGGTTCAGTCGGTGTATTCTAAAGTCCCAGCCGACAGAGCTGGCGATATGGATGCCAAGTTGAATAGCAATTTACCCTCCTGTTAGATAGATATCATAGATTTATCTCTGTCTCTCTCTTCATAGATTTCTCATTCTCTTCATATCTCTCTCTCTCTCTCTCTCTCTCTCTCTCTCTCTCTCTCTCTCTCTCTCATTCTCTCCCATATATTT
>CM042148.1:107115806-107130806 GCA_023376005.1 Doryteuthis pealeii
TTCTCTTTTGCTTTTTTTTTGTTTCCTTCTCTATTTTTAAAAGTCGTTTCATTTAGCCTCTTATGTTTTTCGTTTCACCTCGATTTTAATTTTTTTTTCTTTCTTTCTTTCTTTTGTTTTGTTTGATTTCATCTTAATGTGGTTTGTTTGTTTGTTTTGTTTCTTTCTTTTTATTTTGTTCTGTTTCACTGTCATTTGCCTTCTTCTTTCTTTCTTTCTTCCTTTCTTTTGTTTTAGCCTCAGTCTCTTTTTATTTTATTTCATTTCATTTTTATTTGCCTTCTGGCTTTCTTTCTTTCTGTCTTTCTCTACTTCTTTCTTTCTCTATTTCTTTCTTTCTTTATTTCTTTCCCGCTTTTTTTTCTTTTGTATCAACCTCAGTCTCTTTTTCATTTTACTTTCTTTCATTTCTATTTGCCTTCTTTCTTTCTTCTTTCTTTCTTTCTTTTGTTTTAGCCCCAATCTCCTTTTTATTCTATTTTCTTTCAATTCTATTTGCCTTCTGCCTTTCTTTCTTTCTTTCCCCCTTTCTTTCTTTCTTCCTTTCTTTCTTTCTAGATGCTCTGTTGCCCTTCATATTCAGTGTGTCTTCTTTCTTTCTTTCTTTTCTTTCTTTCTTTCTTTCTTTCTTTCGTTCTTTCTTTCTTTCTTTCTTTCTTTTTTTTAGCCCCAATCTCCTTTTTATTCTATTTTCTTTTATTTCTATTTGCCTTCTGCCCTTCTTTCTTTCTCTATTCTTTCTTTCTTTCTTTCTTTAGTTTTTCCTTCTTTCTATTACCTTTACTTTTCTCCTTTCTTTTCTTTAATTACGTTTATCAATCTTTTATTTGTCATTTTCTTTTTACCCCTTTTCTTCTTTCTTATCTGTTCTCTATTTCTTTTCATCTTTATCTCTTATTAATTCGTTTTCTGTAATCTTTTGGCATTTTTCCTTCTCGTTTTTCGTTCATTTGTGTCGTGTGTAAAGCAGCCAATTACTCACACACACAGAGAAGTACGAGATATGTAAAGTGAATAAAAAGCAAGTCAAATACTTGGTAATAGTATAAATAATAACTAACTCTCTCCTCGTCACGTCTGTCCGACAGTTATTATAAGACAGACGCAACCATTATTTTATGATCTAGAGGGGGAGGTAGCTAATCCCATACAACACTTTCCTTTCTCCCTTTCTTTTCTCTCATTATCTTTTTACCAGTATCTGTTTTTCTTTCTTTCTTCTTTGTCTGCATGTTTCTTTCTTTCTTTCTTTCTTTCTTTCTTTCTTTCTTTCTATTCGCCTCTGTCTAATTTTCATTCTTTTTTTTATTCATCATTCACTTTTGTTTCTTTTTATTTATTTATTTCTTATTTTCTCTCCCTTCTTCCTTTTATTTCTTCATTCATTTCCTTCTTTTCTTAATGTCTTTTTGTTTTTATTCTTTTCTTTGTTTATATATATATATATATATATATATATATATATATATATATATATATATCTTTTTTATTTTCCCTCCTTTCTCTTTCTCTCTTCTTTGTCACTATCTTTTGCTTTCTTTCTTTCTTTCTTTCTTTCGGTTCCCTCATTTTGCACAATGAAATAAAAACAAATCAATTTAAAAATTTTGTATTTCTCAACATTTTACCAACAATCTTGTGATATTCTTTCACACAAAACTTGAATATTGAATTTAAGTAAAAAAAATATTTTACTACATTTTCGTTATCTGCGCAAAATATTGACCATTTATAATAGAAATTTCAGAAGTGTGAGAAATTAATCTTTTCTTCTCAACACATATATATATATATATATATATATATATATATATATATATATATATATATATATGATTATTGATAATTTTGAAAATAGTATTTGTGCACGAGTAATCTTCAGCGTATTACTATCCCAAAATTTTACTCTATGGATTGTTCTGGTTGAAGTGTCTATTAATTTTAGAAAGTATTTGTCTTTATTAATATTAGAGAGTTTGCAGAAAGGAGACTTAAACCAGATAACCTTTCTTTTCCTATGTCTATGTTTTTATCTTAATGGGTTCTGTTATCAGTTATCTAAAGTTTAGCCTAGTTTGGTACAAGGCCAGGGATCTGAGGAAATTATAAACTGACTGAACTAACCAATTTTCTCAACGCGTTTTTTTTGTTTTGGTTTTGGTTATTTTTTTTATTTTGTAGGCTGAAACTTCGATCACATTACCACAACAGTGCTAACTATAAGCACGCATGCGCAAAACGCAGTGTGATAATAATAAAAATGTTATGGTGATAGTTTTTGACTCTCCCTCATACTTGGCTTAAGATTCCTGTTCTGTATTTTCATTACATCCTCTTGGCATTTTTTTTCTTTAATTTGGAACGATTCATTTTAAAATGGTTTGAATAGGAATCTGGCGGATAAGCGACACCAGATAATCAGGATTTAAATATTTGCCTTTAATCTTGAATGATTTCAACCAGAGAGTGTTTGTTGCAACGTCGTATTTTGTAGGAACACGAGTATATAGATTTAACGTTGACAACCTCACATCGTGAGCCCCACAGCTTCTTGGTCTACCACTGATCTATTCTAACTAGGCAAAAATAAATAGATAAATAAATAAATAAAAGAAAAACAGGCATACACACCTGCGGAATGTATACAGTTCAGCATATTATTGATTAAAATAATATTGATTGAAATCCAACCCGAGCATTTAGTATTCTAACTTGATTTAGCGGCTAACGGTTAATATTGACTAAATTTTAAAAAAAATGGGAATAATTCTTGTAGAATGTAAGGTGTATGTTTTTCTATATATCTGAGGGCAGGTAATGGAGCTCTTCAGAAAAAGAAGTTAATTATTTTACAAGGCCTTGGAGTAAAAGGCCAGTCGTTGGGTTGAAAATGTCACCCCTGATCAATCGGCTGGTCACGTCAAGTTCTAGCACCTGGTGTAATGGTTAAAGTAATAGGAAATGGACCCGTCGCCCCTGAACGTGGTAATTGCATTTCACTTAGCGCTAATACCCTTGGGAAAGCTATGAATTCTACTCTCCCTCCAGCTATGGGTAAATAGTAGGGCAGACTTTGGTCTCTTTAACTTTGGTTAGACAACCGGTCTAGAAGGAAAACTCTGAATTCAAACCTGTTGAACTACGCTTAAAAAATTGACCTTGTGTCACATCCTACTCTTGCGGAGGAGTTGGTAAATATATATATATTTATTGATCTTTTTTTATTAAATAAAAGCTCGTGGAAAAGGCTAAATTATTTAATGTGAATTTGTACTTTTGTCATGACTGATTTTCTTAATAATTTATAATTGAAACTGACTATTTTTCTGTTTTATCATTCAAACATGTTTGAAATTTTTTTTTTTATCACTTGTTGCTGCTAAAACTTTATTCGATTCTTTGTTATTTACTTTTCACACAGCTACGATGCGCTGCATAGGATTCAACCAAAATTGAGAACTCAAACATACATATAAAGATTTGTGTATATATTTTACATATACGGAGTATTACACATAAACAAATAAAAGGATATATACGTTTAGAATATAAATTTATTTCGACATTATATTGTCTCGTCAGTTCTATTTTTGTTGCTTCTTGTCTTTGATATTTTACCGTCAGTCTTGCTGGTGTGAAGAAACGGGAAAATGCCACCAGTAAAACCGACGGTGAAATATTAAAACAAAAATCAACAAAAAGAGAACTGATGAGACTATAATGTCGAAATAAATTTATATTATAAAGGTATATATATTATATATATATATATATATATATATATATATATATATATATATATATACTTGGAACCATTAAGCAACCTCGAATAATTTAACATCTGATAAACTTCTTCTATCTAACCACAATCCCAAATCCCACCCCCACCCTACTCGCATTATAGAAAATATTTGAAATCTTAGAATTAAAATTATATAACATCTTTCATTGAATCGCCCCACACCCATACACCCCCTCTACCCAAACTGGTGACATTATCCATTTTCCCCCACCAACCCCCTACAGACCTCATGTCAACATCCGCTCAAATCAACAAAATACACACACCCACGCACACATATGCATGTGAATACAAACGCTCACACATCAGTATTGTTCAGACGTTGCACACAATCTGGATGAAAATAGAGGAAAAAGCGGAAAAACGACACAACAAAATAAATTTAAATAATATTTCGCCTCGGTCTTATGCAAAGTTTTGTCAACCCTCTCCTCTTCCCTCTTCTTTCACCTCAGATCTTATCACTCAGTACCTTCTACTCGCTCCAAAATTACCTTTTCAGTATAAAAGCAGACTGATGTGAAAAAATTTCAAATAAATTTGACAACGCTTCGCATAAGACCGAGGCGAAATATCATTTAAATTTAGTTGTGTTGCTTTTCCGCTTTTACCAATATTTTCGACCATATATATATATATATATATATATATATATATATAAGAGGGGGTTAATCAGGTTATACTTATCCAGTAGATGGTAGGAATTTAATCTATTTACTGCCTACCTATCAATCTGACACTGTCATGTTCATCTGATGTTGTCACTCATCAGTGTTTGCAGATCTGGATTCAGTCTTAGAGATTTTCCTTATAGCCTTAAAATCTATACTTTACTCAAAATAAACTTTGTCAAACCTGGCCCGTCCCTGGCAGACCTCCGCCCGACCCTAAATCCAGGTGGGTGATGGCAAACGGACAGGTTTATTTTAAAGAACGTCAATAACACAAACTTCATCCATTGTCATTTTGCATGTTTATAGATAGTTAATAAGCTTACATTAGACTGGCGCGTTGTGTAATGGTTACCGTCGTCGGAAATGGACACGGCGAGACGAGTTCAAGTCCTGGACAAGGCTGTTTGCATTTCACATAGCGCTAATAACCTTGAGAAAGGTATGAATCCAACTATTCTCCCTCCAGCTATGGGTATATAGTAGGGCACACTGGGCTCTTTAACCTTGGTTAGGCGACCACTCTAGGAGAAGGAAAACTCTGGGTAATCCTTAACTTGTTCCTCGTAAATTCCTACCATATAATAAACTGAACCCTCATTTTATGTCCGAGTTTTTGCAATAAATGTTTTATTTTTCTTGCACCCGTTATTTTACAACCTTTAGAATATACACATTGAAGTGAATATTAAAATAAATAAATAAAATATACTTAGTATTGTAAAATAACGGGTGCAAGAAAAATAAAACATTTATTGCAAAAACACGGACATAAAATGAGGGTTCAATTTATTTTATGGTAGGAATTTACGAGGAACAAGTTCAGGATTACCAAACTCTGAATTAAATCCTGTTAAATATGCGGCAGGGGGGGGGATAGTTAAATATGTACTACCCATGGAAAAATTAATAACAGATAAGTCTCACAACATTATCTATTTAATAGACGAACAATCTGATTTCATAAAGCATTCCTTAAACAAACTAGATGAAATTATCTAAATTAAAGAAATATTTTCCCAAGGAAAACTCTGAATTCAAACCTGTTAAACCTGAAATTGACCTTATGTTGCATCCGGCTCGTGTGGAGGGGTTAGGTTAATATATAATTAGACTGGCACAGGAATAAAAGCTTTAAGCGCCAAACTTACTACAATAGTAATGGTTTTAAAAGCAAGCTTTCAGAATGCTACTTCAGGTTGTTTGTTTGATTGGATTTTACGGCATGTCAAACCTTGTTGGGTTATTTTACACCGAAGACGTTTTGTTTCATACATTCTTTTTTTAAAACTCAGTTTTTATCAAATACATTTTTAAAACTCATTTTTTTCTATTCACCCCATAGATGGAACCCAAAATGGTACTACCACTCCAGTTCAGAATGGGCATGGGAGTAATGGGGGTGAAGATGTACTCTACATTCCCATAAGATCTCCAGTAATGACAATGAAGGGATACTCCACACTCCCTAGAACTGCATATAATGGTGAAGTTCATCTTCATCACTCCCAGTGTTTTTCTCATGCATTCTGATGCGTAGAATTTACTGATGAAGAAAAAAGTGCTCAATTCGGAGTTTTATGTGAGGTTTGAGGCCTGATAACCCCCGATAAACTCGGACTCGGGAACCTTCTTTTCGAACTCGAGAACTTTCTTGTCGTATTCGGAACGGAACTTTGAACCTAACCCTAGCATAGAAATGAATACAATATGGGAACCCATAATTAAGAAGGCTAGATCAGATTGAAAAAACAAAAAAAACAAAACAAAAAAAGCACAATATGAGTCTAGGTAAAAAATCATACATAAGTAAAATAGGTAGATATTCTAGCCAAATAAAGACATTAGGTTTATAAGTTGCCAAAATTCACACTCAATTGTCCAATTGGACACATGGCCGAGTGGATAAGGCATTAGGTTAGACAGTTCTAAGTGACAGTTATCTTTATCCGGGTTCAATCCTGAGTGAAAGCAATTAGAAAAATAATTAATTAACACAACTCCTATCCCATCTTGAACAGGATACCCCCTAACAGGGTTAGGTTCAAAGTGACGGCTCCCGAATACGACAAGAAAGTTCCCGAGTCCGAGAAGGTTCCCGAGTCCGACAATACCTGAAGAAGGCCGGATGGTATATCCGCCGAAACGTTGTACAAACAACAATGAAGATGGGAACAATAGTCCGAATAACGCAGATAATACTAATCATCAAGCCTCATCTCAAACATTTAGAGAAATAGAGTGGGATAGATATATAGATACATATAACAGATATATATATATATATATATATATAGAGAGAGAGAGAGAGAGAGATAGATTTATATCTATATAGATAGATAGATAAAAGAGAGAGAAAAAAAGTATATATATATGAGAGAGAGAGAGATGACGTATTGATAGATAATCAACTAAAACAGTTGACAGACAGACATGCCAATTGATATGTATGAATTTCAGAATTTTATAAAGATGTGAATATAAAGTAATTCAGCAAGATAGGGTTGGACACACCCTTCAAAAAAGAGGGTCCCGTGTAAAAAGTAAAGTCGTCGGGGCGGCCTAATGTCGGTATCATCCATGCAGCGAGAGAGTCTATCCCCTTTTCACTAGCGCTAGACCAAGGAGATTGTTTTTGCGTCTGAGGTGGAGCGCCACACCTACAAACAGCTCCTTACTTTACCACACAGATCCCTGTGCTACTCACACGTTGAGTTGGCGACGGCGGGTATCGAACTAGGAAATTTGTGGTTTCTAGCCGAACCGTCTACCGACTTAGCTAACCAGGCCCTATGTTGTTATGCTTCTTGTCGTTATATCTTATGGGTAAATAAACAGATTTTAAAAAATATTGATCATTTTCTTTCTGATTTTAATTTTTCCATACTTCTGAAACAACCAAAATTCTTTTCCTAATATATATATATATATATATATATATATATTCACCAACCCTCCCACGAGTTGCTGTACCCATTTCCTTTGAAGTTAACCATTACACCACAACACCTCCTATATATATATATATATATATATATACTCTTTATATATATATATATATATTAGTCATCATATACTCATATATATATATATATATATATATATATATATATATATATATATATATATATATATAGATAGATAGATAGATAGATAGATAGATAAATGTATGTATACTCATCGTATATATATATATACATATATATATATATACACATAAAATCATGATATATATATGTATATATATATAGAGAGAGAGAGGGAGAGGGAGATAGATAGATAGATAGATAGATAGATAGATTGAGATGACGGACAGTGACAGATATATGGATTGATAGGACAAATTTGATTTCAGGTATTTTATTGACTGATGATTGTGCATAGAATGTACTTTAATAAAAAAAACACATCCATATGAAGATTCACCAAGTTTCTTTCTTTTTGTTTTTTTGTTTTTTGATGTCCAGGTCAAACGAATGAAATGTCTATCACTGTATGCATTGGCAGAGGGGGGGGGGGGCGAAGGCGGGAAGTAAAAAGTGCATCTTTAATGATAAAAGGTTGTTTTTTCTGCTTTTGTTTTCTCTTTTTTTTTCTCTTTTTTTTTTTTTTTTTTTTTTTTTTTGATTAAAGACAACTTATATCAATACGTCTAGACTTTTGCTAAAATCGTCGTAATCGGATTACAGTCGGAAATTACAATATTGATAGTGTCCATCTTTCTAATTGTCCTTCTCCTCTACGCATGCGTGTTTATTATGGTTTACACTAGCCACAAAAGAAAGAGAGAAAGAAACGTATTGAATAACCAAAAAAAAAAATGAAGAAAAAAAGAAGAAAAAAAAAAAAAGAAAAAAAAAAAGGAGACGCTTGGAATGGAGCCTAATTAAAAATTGAAACCGGGCAACGGAACGAAAATCAGCAATTAAATCGAAACGAAGACGAACAAAACAAGTTGGGACTTATTATTGTGAGATTGTTTGTTTGTTTGCAAAGCACTTTTTTCATTAGTGGCACAGCAGACATAAAAAATGTAATTAAAAATAATTAAAATGATAATGATAAAAGCACTGATACGAATAAAAATAACATCAGTGAAGTGACAAATAGTATTAATAATTATGTTGAAATTATGAAGCAAATAAACTCCACTACTACTACTACTACTACTACTACTACTACTACTAATAATAATAATAATAATAATAATAATAATAGTAGTAGTGGTTTGGTTTGGTTTGTTTTTACGGCATATCAGTCTCAGTGGGTCATTTAATGCCAACCTAAGATTTTAAGAAATACAATTGGATTCCCTGCTACAAGGAGCTAAATTTTGTTCTACCAAGATTTCAATGAATACAACTGGATTCTCTGCTACAAGGAAATAGTTTTGAAATAAATTCATTCTTAATGGATTAGCAATATTTATAAACTCATCTTTTTCTATTCAACCCATAGATGGGCCCCTAACATGTACTACCACTCCGGGTCGCAGTGCACCTGGGAGCAAAGGTGATCCACATTCCTCAGACCCCAGAACTGGAACCTCACCATCAGATAGAGTTTAACGTCATTTCCAAGAACATGAGACCCTTCAGCCACCACCCTTCTAGCACCCATATGATAAAAAGGAAGCGCCTGGTGTAATGGTTAAAGTCATGGGAAATGGACTCGTCGCCCCGAGTTCAAATCCTGGACGTGGTAATTGCATTTCACTTAGCGCTAATACCTTGGGAAAGGTATGAATTCTACTCTCCCTCCAGCTATGGATAAATAGTAGGTCAGATTGGGCTCTTTAACCATGGCTAGGTAACCAGTCTAGGAGAAGAAAAACTCTGAATTCAAACCTGTTAAACCCCGCTTAAGAAATTGACCTTGTGTCGTATCCTGCTCGTGCGGAGGAGTTGGTAAATATATATAGGGCTTGTCGTGACAAGCCGATTGATCGGAGGGGGCATCCCCCACTGCCCGTCTAGCCTAAGTAAGGGCCGTGATGTTTTGGGTCGGTTTAGCTCAGTCGATAGAGTAGCTGATTAGCAATCGCAAGGATCCGTGTTCGATACCGGTTCCCGCCAAAGCTTATGAGTAGCACAGATTGGGTAATCTGATATGTGTGGTTAAGTCGGGATCTGACAGTAGGTGTGGCGCTTCACCTCAGAAAAAAAAAAAAACAATCTCCCTGGTCTAGCGCTAGCGAAAAGGGGATAGGCTCCCTTACTACCGACTGATACCGACAATAAGCCAAATCAAACAAAAATATTTACCTACCAACTATTCGCTTACAAATCATATACAAGGTGTGTCAAAAAGTATCGATACTTTTAGTACTTTTCGACACACCTTGTATTCTGAAAAACTAATGTTCCAGCTTTAAACTTGGTACTTTTTTGACACACCTTGTTTCTAAAAAAAAAATGAATGGAACGTTATTTTTTTAGAATACAAGTGCGTCAAAAAGGACAAAAAATCTTGATACTTTTTGACACACCTTGTATATTTCTTTCTCCTAGCATAACTGGCATATTTACGTTTAATGGTCTATTATTACACTAGTTGGGGTACCCGTCCATGTTGGGTAAGAGGTCAAGGCTTGGATGAAGACAAGAAAGAGAGTCAAAAATCCTTCTACTTATCTAATTTTTCAAAACAATGTCTCCGCACTGTCGGTGGGGCGTTACAATGCAACGACTGCACCTCTGAAGGGAAAGACTCCCCAATGGGGCCACCTGTTGGCTGTGAGTGGTGCCCCGTGAGGCTTAAGGATAGAACCCAGGACTCACGTCAAGCCCTAGCCCCTATACGATTGCTCCAAACCTATTGCCCTTATGGCAAGCCCCAACCACTTTTTATCATATGGGTGCTAGAAGGCGGTGGCTGAGGGTCTACATCTCCTGGGAATGACGTTAAAGTTTATCTGAAGGTTAGGTTCCAGTTTTGGCGGTTTGGGGAATGTGGAGCACCCCTTCATCACCATTGCTCCCTGTTCCACTCTGACCGGAGTGGTAGTACCTGTTAGGGTCCCATCTATGGGCTAAATACGAAAATGTGTTCATAAAAAACATTGATTATACATTATGAATGACTTTATTTCAAAACTTCATCGGCATTAAATGACCCACTGAGGTTGATATGCCGTAAAACAAACCAAACCAAATCAAACCTGTCTGTCTGTCTGTCTGTGTCTGTGTCTCTTTCTCTATCTATTTGTCCGTCTCCCCCCTCTCTCTCTCTCTCTCTCTCTCTCTCTCTCTCTCTCTCTCTCTCTCTCTCATATTTATATAACCGATGTTAAACGAGTATACAACAACAGTCTAATTCTTATCGGAATTAGCTATGTGCAACATCTGCTTGTCTATTTTACAATTTTTGTTGTCAATTAATTATTTACACTAAATGGATACAAATAGTAATTGTTATTGTAAAATATTATCCACTTGCCGCTTGAACCTTTCCGTTGCACTGGCATCAGTAAATAATTACATTATAATAAGTTGATTTAGTTTGTTTAACGTAAATTCTATGAAGCAGTAAGTTAAGCTTTAACTTCAAAACTTTTTGTGATACTTTTTCCATTTAATTATTTTGCTGAGATATTGTCCGCTCTGTCGTCTTGGATTTTAGAATACACAGAACTTGGATCAAGCTGAGGTTACAGTTTCCATGGGAAGGGTCTCAAAAACCACCTTAATTCTATCCATTAACTGAGATTTTGTAGTACTGGCACGGCGATTGGTGTCTTTCTCACAACAGCGTAACATATATAATAATACATGGGGTTAAGATCTGGGGAGTTCGAAGGCCAAACATTGGGACTGGTGTAGTCGTAAAAATTCGCCGACAACTATTTTTTACTTTTCCCAAAGGTGTAGCAGGGAGGAGGGCGAATCCTGCTGCTATACATATAGCCTACCATTGGATACCCTTGTTATCCAGAAAAGGTAAGATGCTGCCAATTGCTCTACATGTTAGCCATGTGTGGCGACCCGTGATTCATTTTACCTTGTCTTATCAACTCAAAATCGAAGAGATTTTAACTTATAATCCAAGATAGGAAGTGTGTGGTGTAATGGTTAAAGTCATAGGAAATGGACTCGTCGCCCCGATTTCAAATCCTGGACGTGGCAATTGCATTTCACTTAGCGCTAATACCATTGGGAAAGGTATGAATTCTACTCTCCCTCCAGCTATGGGTAAATAGTAGGGTAGACCGGACTCTTTAACCTTGGTTAGGCAACTGGTCTAGGAGAAGGAAAACTCTGAATTCAAACATGTTGAACTCCACTAAAGAAATTGACCTTGTGTCACATCCTCCTTGTGCGCGAGGGTTGGTAAATATATATAATCCAATATATTTTCAAATAAGAATCCAAGTTTGTTTTGTTTTTTTGTTTTTGTTTTTTGTTTTGTTTTTCAACTAAAATTTTTTTTAAATTAAGGACCAAAATTTGTTTTTTATCTAAAGATTATTTTGTACATTATCCTATGAAGTTGATAATGTGAAAAATTTCATTGTTTTGTGGAGAATTTTTTTTTTTTGTAAATTTAACTCACTTAAATCAATTAATAAACGAAGCTGTTAGCATTTCACATGGCGCTTGGGAAAGGTATGAATCCAATTCTCCTTCCAGCTATGGGTAATTAGCAAGGCTGACTGGGCTCTTTAACCAGGACTAGGTAATCAGTCCAGAAGAAGGAAAAGTTCTAATTCAAACCTGTTAAGAGTTTTTTCCGCTCATAAAATTAACCTTATGTCACATCCTACTCGTGCGGAGGGGTTAATAAATATATAACTGGAATAATGCCTCAAATTATCATCTCTTCGGTCCATGGAAGAGGGTTTGAGAGGCAACCTTTATTCCAGTGACAAGAAGCGAAATCTGTAGTGAAAAAATGGCTCAAAGAACAGTGAACAGAATGTTACAGGGCATGTTATTTATCGAAAATAATTTTGAAAGAATTTATTTTTTCTACAAAATTGAACTGTACAAAATTTAGTTTATTGAAATTGAATTTTTAACTCCCACCCATCTCAGGTAATATTTTACAAAACAATATTTTTACATTACCCGCATGGCGTTTTTTTTATTTTGTTAGTAGAGCAATTTTTTCCTTTATTTTAAAGGAAAATACTATAAATTTGCGACATATAATAATTTGTTTCAACTGCATCAAGCTTAGGTCCTTACAGCATCTTCAGACAGAACAAATCATGGATATATATATATATATATATATATATATATATATATATATATATATATATATAGTTAAGAATTCATAAAAAATGAATAAATGAATGAAATAATAATAATGAATGAAATGAATGAAAAATATTTTCCAAAGGACCTCTTTCAAGTGAAAAAATGAATTTTTTAAGAGAAATCCTTAATGGAAAAACCTTTTCAGTCATTTTGAAGCATTAATTATATATATATATATATATATATATATATATATATATATATATATATAATATATATATATATACATATATAATGGAGAATAGCAAATATGAAAAGTGTTTGCATATAAAAATGCTCAATGTTGAATTAGCGGAGCAGATTTAAAATCTCAAATAAAATGAGCAATCCTCAGACGGTTAGGTATTGAACAAGTCCCTTTTTCAATATTTAACCGTCTGCATGATACGCATGAAATAGAGTATATATATATTTTTTTTCTGGCATGTGTTATGGAATAACACGGAGCACTCTTTCTTCATTTTTTGGATCTGTATTTTTTCCAGTCATCTGGCGATCTTTTTGGTGTTTAGATCCAATTGATATAGAATATTTCCTATAGTGTTATCCCAAGCGCTGTTTCGACTATTTCGCCAGTCGTCATCATGGGGTATATAAATTGGTTTTAGTTTTTTTTTTTTAGTTCGTTTTATCTATGTTTTTATTCAATTTGGAGAGTCTTATTATTATTATGAATGGGGTGTAAGTTCAGTGTGTTAGTTATTAAAGATATTTAATATGTTGTTTCCGACTTTGAATGCTATTTTATTGATGTTAGATTTTTTTAATTTCTTATGCATGTTGCTTCAAGGATCTGTAGGCGTTTCTTATTATTAAAAAAATACAGATCCCAAAAATGAGGAAAAATTACTCCGTATCATTCAATAACACATGCCTGAAAAATAACTTGCGCCAAATTACACAATATATATATATATATATATATATATATATATATATATATTATTATTATTATTACTATTATAATTGTTGTGAGGTTTTAAGGGGTCAAATAAGAACAAAACAACGGGTAACAAAAAGTAGAAAAATGTATTAACAGAAAGTAGACAATACAATAGAGAGATGTGGAAATTACGTCCAACGAACAGAGTTATTGGCACTCGCATTGGCTTGCTCCTAAGCCACAATTATCCCTGTTTATTTATAGTAACCTGTTGGTGCATTCCATTGGTCAATAGGGTTTATCACCTATAACAATAATGGAGATATTGTGTTCGTCAGTCTGTAACAGAAACTATATTACTATTTATGTCACAACGCCTTTAATTATTTACGACACATTCTCGATGATTTTATTTTCATCTAAACCTCATGAGTAGCGGGTGCAAAAAATGCGGTAATCCCGTCGGCATTCCCCCTCAAGTGGGCGTCTCAGACTCTGGGCAATAAACACAGCCCTGCCCCTTTAAATCAAGGTGTTGCCGGGGGGATTGCCCCCTGGGATCAACGCTGTTAATTGTAAGCACGGTCCGAAGCTGGGTCGGATCTACACGGTATTTACCTCGCACAAGGCCCTATTAATGTGGGACCACCCACAAACCGAAGCTCATGGGTGGTGGTTAAAAAGTTGCGTTGATCCCGTCGGCATTTTCCATCAAGATGATAGGCACTGGGCAATAAACCCGGTCCTGGCGTTGGCCGGATCTACAGGTATTTGCTTCTCATCCCACCCATGAGGGCGTGACACAAGGACATTTTTAGGTGGGACCAGCCACAAGCCGAGACTTATAGGTGGTAGGTGGTAAAAACTGCGTCGATCCCATCAGCATCCCCCCTCAAGGGGGCGCCTCAGGCGCTGGGCAATAAACCCAGCCCTGTCTCTTTAAATCAAGGGACAGGTATTGCATGGTGGATAGCCCCATGAGATCAACGCTATTAACTTGTAAAGATTCAGGGCCGAAGCCATTGGACCCCCCGGCGTTGGCCGGATCTACATACTAATAACATACAATTTTATTTATATATACAACAAAATGTAGCAGTTTATAGTGTGAACAGGAAGGCTAATTTGCATATTGATTTTACAAATTTGATTTTAATAAATATATGCTTAGTATCATTGATTTCTAATTGTTTAGTTTTATCTTAATGAATCTGCGCAAAAAGTCTCCCCAAGAAATCTTACAAGAAATCCAACAACAAGAAAAAATAACTGTCATTTTATTCTTTACTTCCTATTTTAACTAAATAATTAGGACAATTTAGCAATGAAAGACGGGAGTGATAGAAGAGTAAGTTTCAGTTATTCTATTTTTCTCTGTTTTAA
>CM042148.1:107135806-107138306 GCA_023376005.1 Doryteuthis pealeii
TATTGCATCATTGCAAATCACCTGATATTTGATGAATATTTTAGCTTAATGATCATGTAGACAATTACAAAAGATAATTATAAAAAGACACTTTTAGCTGAAAGACCAGACAGGGGAGCTTACGCTCTTCCGACTCGACAGAGATGGGCGAATGCCTTCTAACTCGACAGTAGGAGCGAAAGTCCTCCCCCAACATCGCACAATGGGGAGAAGTCGCTGCCCGAAGACACAAAATGATATATCAGGTTGGTCTCGTATTTTCGTTTCCAATTTTCTCTCTCTCTCTCTCTCTCTCGCTCAATAACAACAAATTTCAATCACAAGTTTCAATCCCAGACAAAACTGCTACAATGTTGACACAACCAATCGCACAAATATAAACAATACATGTCACACTTGTCACACACAACTATGTACAGACACATACAGTCTGCAACACCACTGAAAGAACAATTGAATATACCAATTGTAAATTAATGTATATAAAGTTTGTTTATCAATTTTGTCTTCTTCTTTTGTTACCTATGGAAACTACATTTCCGAAGTCTTATACATTTAAATTGTGGGGATCGAAACTCGGATCTTCTTCAACTCCTCAACTAAACACTCACCAAACAACCACGGTCCCTACAGTTGTTCCTTAGTGTTAAGCAGAATACTGGTTGTTGATCCGTTTTTCAGTGTTTAGCACACTCAATTCTCTCTCACTCTCTACTCTCAATGAGAAGCTAACATATATAACGAGTGGGAAAGCACGTGGTGTAATGGTTAAAGTCATAGGAAATTAACTCGTCGCCTCAAGTTCAAATCCTGGATGTGGTAACTGCATTTCACTTAGCGCTAATACCCTTGGGAAAGGTATGTATCCTAGTCTTCCTCCAGCTGTGGATAAATAGTAGCACAGACTGGGCTCTGTAACCTTGGTTAGGCAAACGATTTAGAAGGAAGACTCCGAATTCAAACCTGTTGAACTCCGCTTAAGAAATTGACCTTGTGTCACATCCTGCTCGTGTGGAAGGGTTGGTAAATATATATAAAGAGTAGGATATCAAAATATACATAAAGAGGGAGAATGTATTACGTAAAATGTGAATGAGAGATGGGTCATTTTCTAATTGATTGCAAATTACGACTAATTAAAAACATTAATTAAATTAATTAAAATGGACTTTTAAAAAAATAAATCAATCTTAGAACTAAGGAATAATTTAGTATTACTTTCGTGTCATTAACTAAACAGTAAAAAATCTGGTAGGACACAGATTTATTCACTCAGCTTAAGTAAGGGATGGGGCACTCTATGGCGGCATTTACATACATACAATATGTGTGTATTAAAACAGGTAAAATCCCCTTCGCATTCTGTAGGTGACAATAGCCAAGCGGTTAAGCTGTCCGACTGATACTGAATCGATCGGATTTCAATTCCGCCGAAGGTAGCTTACAAATGTCTAGCCACACTGAAGAGACTTGATACGTCGAAACACGTGTCTGTGGATGACTTTATATATATATATATATATATATATTATACCTAAATACAATATACCCAAATGTACCTAACATATAAATGTTACAGACATGGAACTAAAGGATAGTCTATGCTGTGTAAAGGACTAAGCCCCACCGAGAATGGGGTATAGACTCTAGCCCATAGCAGTTCTTGAGAAGATCCAGCTAAGAGAGGAAGCAGCGTTTTTCTGAACGCGCTTAACTACCAGATGCGCCCCCTAGTGGGAACAAACAGCAACGCAGCGAGAAGATAACTCTTCCAGACAAAGGGAAGATAATCCCCTACAATATATATATATATATATATATATATATATATATATATATATATTCGTGCATCAAAACCAAAGCAAGTTTGTTTTATTATCAATTTTAAACACAAATTTAACGTCATAACATTACATCACGTGAACATGATCCACGTCACATAAACGTTAAACAAGCCACAGTTTAAAAAAAACATTTTTTAGCTTTTATATTATCCCATCGCGTGAAAACGCTTTACGTTTATGTAAACGCTAAAAAACTACTGGCTTTTAAAATCTCAACCATTTTTTGAAAATCTCAACCATTTGACTACTGGTTTTTAAGATCTCAACCATTTGACTCATCTGAGGATTGCATAACCATGAAACTTTAAGTTATGAGTCCAAATCCATAATATTACAATTGATTATATATATATATATATATATATATATATATATATATATATATATTCTCTTATCCTGAATGAATTGATCGTCAAAGATTAAAAAAAACAACAACTGGAGTTTCTATGAATTGTTTATTTAGTAACAACCCAGGAAGATTCGGAAGATCTCCATTGCATATTATTTAAATCTCACGAGGCTCAGGCGGGGGTCTGTCAGTACCTCCACACACACTCCTACAGAAATGTTGGTTGAAGTGAATTTTGATATTTCACAAATGAAAAACGAAAGGCAATAAACGGAAAATTCATTTCGTAGTCGAGATTAAAACGAAC
>CM042148.1:107145806-107165806 GCA_023376005.1 Doryteuthis pealeii
TTCTTATATGGTCCTTTTTCCTTTTGAATTTCTTACATAGTCTCTTATATCATCTATTTCTTATATAGCTTCTTTTTATTTCTTATATAGTTTCTTCTTTTTCTCTATTTTTTTATATAGCCTCTTGTCTTTCTGTCTATTTTTATGTGGCCTCTTCTCTTTCTTTCTTTTCTTTCATTCTTTATTATATAGCGTCTTCTCTTTCTCTCTATTCCTTATAGAGTCTCTTTTCCTTTTCTATTTCTTAGATAGTCTCTTCTTTTTCATTATTTCTCATATATACATTTATCAACCCTTCCACACGAGAAGAATGTGACACAAGGTCAATTTCTTAAGCGGAGTTTAACAGGTTTGAATTCAGAGTTTTCCTTCTCATAGAGAAGAAGTAATACTCGCCAGATTGCGTATTGGGCACACCCACATTACCCATTCGTACCTGTTAAAAGGGGGGGGCAGTGTGCCCAACATGCAAAGTACAACTTACAACCAAGCATATCCTTCTAAATTGTAACAGACTTAAACATATCCGCGCAAATTACTATCAAGCAAGAAACCTGAAAGACATCTTTAAGAATACAAACCCTGAAAACATTTTAAATTTTATAAAAAAAAGCAACCTTTTCAACAAAATATAACAGAACATAACAAATTATCTCCAGAGAACCATTACTTTAAAGTCTGAAATCCAAAATAACATTTTGGCATTAAATGACCCACAGAGGTTGATATGCCGTTAAAACAAAACTCAAACTTCTCATAGACTGGTTACCTAGCCATGGTTAAAGAGTCCAGTCTGCCCTGCTATTTACCCATAGCTGGAGGAAGAATTGGATTCATACCTTTCCCAAGGGTATTAGCGCTATGTGAAATGCCAACAGCTTTGTCCAGGAATTGAACTCGCGTTGACGAGTCCATTTTTTACGACTCTAACCATTAGACCACGCGCCTCCGTTTCTTATATATCCACTTCTCTTTCTCTCTATTGCATATATATAGTCATTTCCCACTCACTCTGTTTCTTATATGGCCTAGGAAGCGCGTGGTGTAATGGTTAAAGTCATGGGAAATGGACTCGTCGCCCCGAGTTCAAATCCTGGACATGGTAATTGCATTTCACTTAGCGCTAATACCCTTGGGAAAGGTATAAATCTTACTCTCCCTCCAGCTATGGGTAAATAGCAGGGCAGACTGGGTTCTTTAACCATGCCTAGGTAACCAGTCTAGGAGAAGGAAAACTCTGAATTCAAACCTGTTGAACTCCGCTTAAGAAATTGACCTTGTGTTGTATCCTGCTCGTGCGGAGGAGTTGGTAAATATATATATGGCCTGTTCTCCTTCTCTCTATTCATTAGATAGCCTATTCTCTCTCTCTATCCAATCGATTCTCTACTCTTTCTTCCTCTTTAAATTTTTTTTTCACGGTGCCGTTTCTCTTTTCATTTTTAATTTAATTTCTATTTGCTTCATTCACTCAATCACATCCGGCCATTTTAATTTTTCCTCTTCTCTCCCCACCCACTCACTTACTCCACACACATTTCTTTCCCTTTTCCACTCGCTCTCCTTCTCTGTCCTCCAGCCACGCTTTGGAACTATACACAGCAGTAATAAACTTTAAAAAATCTCCTGGTCATACCACACTTTAGACACGCGAACAACGTTCTTGTCATCGAAGTTGTAAAATCGATAATCGAAAATCGAATGCAATTTTACAATCACCTTGCAAACAGGAGTGTATACGGAAACAGTCTCTTGACCTCAATGTGAATACTCTATACTTTCATATATATATATATATATATATATATATATATATATATATATATATGTGTGTGTGTGTGTGTGTGTGTGTGTGTGTGTATGTTAAATCGAACCTAACGGATCTAAATTCCAGCATCGTATGTCACCCCGTCGAGGAAAACAAAAATACCAAAAATCAATGAAATTTTCAGTGTTGATATATTAATGAATAAAATGTATAATGCACCAGTTATTTTATTTAAAAACCGTTACATTTTTTTCTGGTCAGTTAACTTTGAACCCCGTAATTTTGAGAAACTCTGTACACGTCAAATATATATATATATATATATATATATATATATATTATAAAATGCGTACAAGAGATAACCTACTCGAGTTTCACCATAAGGATCTTCAGGGTTAAATCCACTGAATTAATCGAGACACCGATTAATAGCAGTCGATTTCACGTGTGTGTTCATTGCATTAAAATTTCACGTGTGTTCATTGCATTAAAATGTTCGTTCCGAACATTTTAATGCAATGAACACACACGTGAAATCGACTGCTATTAATCGGTGTGTCGATTAATTCAGTGGATTTAACCCTGAAGATCCTTATGGTAAAACTCGAGTAGGTTATCTCTTGTACCCATTTTATAACGAATTTGCTGTACTTAGTATTGAGCACTTTGTATTTGTTATATCGCTGACTTACCCCCTGAATTCTACACTTACTAACCATCGTGACTAAATTCACCGGTAAGTCACCTTTTCCTTTATATATATATATATATATATATATATATACTCCTACACAGGACCAGAATGAGACACAATGTCAATTTCTTAAGCGGCGTTTAACAGGTTTGAAATCAGAGTTTTTCCTTCTCCTAGACTGGTTGCCAATGCAAGGTTAAAGACCCCAGTCTGTCCTACTATTTACCCATTGTTGGAGAGGAATAGTTGGATGCATACCTATCCCAAGGGTATTAATGCTATAGGAAATGCAAGGAACCTCGTCCAAGATTTGAACTCGTGCAAGATGCTTAATTTTTCTATGATTTTCATTCCATTGTGGAGGCACGTGGTTTAATGGTTACTGTCGTAGGAAATGGACACGGTGACCCGAGTTCAAATCATGGATGAAGATGTTTGCATTTCAAAGAGAGCTGATACCCTTGGAAAAGGTACGAATCCAACTATTCTCGATCTAGATGCGGGTAAATAGAATGATAGATTGGTATAGCAACCAGTCTAGGAGAAGGAAGTTGTTGTGTCTAGCCATATTGAAGAGGCAGGAAACGCCGAAACACGGTGTCTGTGGATGACTTATTATATATATATATATATATATATATATATATATATATATAAGTAAAGTAAAGTCGACGGGGCGGCTAAAGTCGGTATCAGCCAGTCAGCGAGGGAGTCTATCCCCTTTTCAATAGCGCTAGACCAAGGAGATTGTTTTAGCATCTGAGGTGGAGCGCCACACCTACCATCAGCTCCTTACTTTACCGCACAGATCCCTATGCTACTCATACGCTGAGTTAGCGGGAACCGGTATCGAAATAGAAACAATGTGATTTCAAAAATTCTCCGCTTTCCAACGAATTCTATTTTTTAAAAAAGTATTTACTCTGAGGGAGGTCATTACTTCTTTGTGTACGGAACATTTCTACATTTTTTCTATTATTATTATTTCCTTTCATTTTGTTATTTAAAAATAATAATAGTTTGAATAATGTACACATGGATAAACTCCTGACCGAAACACGTGTAAGTAAAATAGATTAAAATATCCTATTTTATCCATTCTATACTTTATTTCCTTTATTTCTCTTTTCAACATACCGTCGGATTCACTTCCATTTTCATTTTACACACACACAGACACACAGACAACACACACACACAAACAAACACACATATATGTATATTACAACAAAACACACATATATATATATTCTTTTCATGTTGTTGTGTGTTAACTTGTATTTTATTCTTAAAATAAAATTAAGAATAAAATACAGGTTAACACACAACACCATTGTTACTGTATTATTATTTTTTTTCTTTACACCTGCATTGTGATAGCCTTCAAAATCAACCTCCAAACCCATATATATATATATATATATATATATATATATATAGTCTTACTTCTTATTAAACCGATCTTGTATAGGCAGATATCATATATTCTAGATTTAGTAATGTTTGGCTTTTTCGAAGAATGATTCCAGTTCTTGATGTTCACTTTTGTTATATTTGTCTTTTCACTCTGTTTCTATCACTTTTGCTCTTTTTCTTTTCCCTACACGTTTTTCTTTTTTCGTTACTCACTTCACCCATTTCTGTATTCGTCTTCACTCTTCACTCTTCATTGCTTTCTCTTCATTCTAACAATTTCAACGTCGCACAAAACGAAAGAAACTGAAAAGTGAAAATGTCATTTAAGCAAGGGAATGAAAACCATTCAAAAAACCGAGACGACTTTATTCTCACACAACAATGAAATCTATTTTAAATAAAAACATTTTCGGGAAAGAAAGAAAGAAAGAAAGATCATGCCAAATCTCAAATTGGTACCCATATTCCCTTTGCTATCACCGACAATTCACAACCAAAGCTATGGATATCATTATTATGACGTTTTCACACCTGTCGTAGCCGGTGGTTCACTGGAGCCTGAATGATAGCAAGTCTCCTCAGGTCTCCAGGACTCTTCTGAGTATTACAGCCGATCTTAACAGTGCTGTAGTTTGGATAGTCACGATTCTTCCTCTGATTTCCAATTCCCCCAAATTCCTTTCTAGAGCTTTGGGGACCGTTTCAAGGGCACTAATTACAATTGGTACAACATTCACCCCCATTTTCCACAGTTTTCTCAATTTGCTGGCAAGGTACATATATGTGTCTATCTTTTCGATTATTATTATTATTATTATTATTATTATTATTATTATTATTATTATCTAGGCTGGCTTAGTACAATAATAATAAATATAGTAGAAACAGCAAAAACAAAAGTTATAAGAAAAATAAACACTGAAATAAAATGAGAGAAAAGGGATAATAACGCGACTACAACATTCCACAGCAGCAGCAAAAAACAACAACAACAACAACAACAACAACATAATAATAATAATAATAATAATAATAATAATGTTTTGGGGCAAACATAAGTCAGATTTTCAGAGACATTGTTAATAAATAATCTATTTATTCTATGTATTAACCATTTTGACTATAGATTAAATACTCATAGATAAACTTACGCAATTCTTGAGTATATGATGACGTAAGAAATTACGAAGTTTCGGTTACAGTCTGACGGACACTGAATCTCCATTATAATAAGATATGGGACACGGTGGCAAAATTAATCAAATACCAATGGAGACACTCCCCAAAAAAGACAACTCCAACGATAAACGAGAAAGGTATCGGGCCGAACGCAAAGGGTCTTAGTACTGCTAGCGAAATGGAACAAAAGCAGACTAAGGGTTTGGTTTGGTTTGTTTTGTTGTACGGCATATCAACCTCTGTGAGTCATTTAATGCCAATACTGTTTTGAAATAAATTCATTCATAATGGATCCTCAGTTTTTTATAAACACGTTTTACAATTTAACCCATAGATGGGACCGTAACGGGTACAACCACTCCGGGTCAGAGTGGCCCAGAGAGCAATGATGAAGGGCTGTTCTACATTTCCCAAACCCCCAAAACTGGAACCTCAGCATCAGAGAGTTTAACGTCATTCCCAGAACATGAACACCCCCAGCCACCACCTTCTAGCACCCATATGATAAAAACGGTTGGGGCTTGCCATAAGGGCAATAGGGTTGAGGCAATCATATATTATAGGTGCTAGCGCTTGACATGACCAGCCGATTGATAGGTCTATAGCTTGAAGAATCCACATATGCAAATTAACCACTGTTAATGTTTCTGGATAGAAGATACTGCATTTCAAAATCAGACACCGAATCTACATTATAATAAGATTCTAGTTATTTCGAATCTTTTTTTTAAAACCATTTTCATTTTGAGTTCGACTTTATTAGTATTCTAACCATCGTTGGTCTTTTTTTTTTATTATAATCACTTTCCTAAACTTGGTGAAACTTCTCCGCAGTAATTAATAACGACAATTTATGTCGGTCTGCGGTTAGATTCACTGTCTATTATTTCTTAAACGTTCCTTCATATATATATATATATATATATATATAGACGACACCTGTGTATTGAACGAAGAACACACTTATTCTATTGTAGAAATTTTGTTGAACTGTTTCTTCTTCATTCTTTATTTTATCGCACTGTATACATTTTGTGATTTTCATTTTATTTGTCTCTTATTCGTTTCTCTTATTATTTCGTATTGTAGTCAATTTCAACACTTCGTCTCTGGGTGGAATTTCAATTGAAAAAAGTCACAAAAGATGATTGGTTGCTGCCTCATTCTTTTCATTTACTAACATTCTATATTGTATTCAGTTTTTCTATTCTTCCGTTCTGGGAATAATGACGTCATATTGAGGCTTTAATAGATCGAAGTTTTAGAGAGAGAGAGAGAGAGAGAGAGATAGAGAGAGAGAGAGAGAGAGAGTAACATATACTTGTACGTACTCACTGACAAATTGGAGAAAGTATCATCTTTGTAATATCAATGTAGGTAAAATGTGTACAATAACAACAACAACAATAATAATAATAATAATAATCTTATTATAATGGAGATTGTGTGTTTTTCAGTCTGTAACCGAAACTGTATTACTATTCAAGTCACAATTCCCTTAGTTATTTACGTCACATTCTCCATGATTTTATTTTTATTTAAACCTCAATTATTAATAAAATTGTTTTACATTAATGATACTGTTGACAATATCTACATAAGAATAACATGCAATTATATTTATATATACAATAAAATAGCGGTTTACAGTGTGAACAGGAAGGCTAATTTGCATATTGATATTTAAAATTTGATTTTAATAAATATGTGCTTAGTATTATTGATTTCTAATTGTTTGATTTTATCTTAATAAATATGAGCAAAAATCTCGGGGATAAATCTTAAAAGAAATCCGTTAACAAGAAGAAATAACTGTAATTTTATTCTTTACTTTCTATTTTAACTAAATAGTTAAATTAGGATTATTTAGCAATGAAAGACGGGAGTGGGGGAAGAGTAAGTTTCAGTTGTTCTATTTTTTGATTATACACCCTCAGTTTCAAATCTTTTTATCTGCATTCTTATTTAGTTTCATTAGCCTTTCTAATTTAATCTAATATTTTATTACATGAAAACTTAAATACTTGCACCCGGAGGGTGCGTACATTTGCTAGTAATAATAATAATGATAATAATAATATGGGAGAGTAATCCTCTGGGAATTATGCAAAAAATTCAATTTTGACTATACAACAAAATGGTATATACATAAACCAAAATCTGTTCTTGAGAATGAAACGCATGAAATTCTCTGCGACTTCGTGATCAAGACGGATCACCCTATACCAACGAGGAGACCAGACTTAGTGTTGATTAACAACAAAAAAAAAAAAAAAAAAAAAAAAAGAAAGATCGTCTCATCTGGTGGACTTTGTGGTTCCAGTAGGTCACAGGGTGAAGCAGAAGGAAAACGAAAAGATGGATAAATACCTAGACCTTGCCAGAGAATTGAAAAAGCTATAAAATATTAAGATCAAAGTGATACCAATTGTAGTTGGTGCACTTAGAACAATCCCAATAAACTTGGAGAAAAGACTGGTGGATCTGGAAATCAGAGGAAGAATAGAGACCATCCAGACTACTGCACTGCTGCAATCGGCTAGAATACTCAGAAGCGTCCTGGAGACCTGAGGAGACTTGTTGTCACTCAGACTCCAGTGAAATACCGTCAGCTAAAGCTGATGTGAAAACGTTAAAAGGAGCGAAAATAATAATAATAATAATAATAATAATAATAATAATAATAACTAGAGGACCGTTCAGTCGGTAGAGTGTCCAACTAGGAGCCACAAAGTTTCTGGTTCGATGTCGGCCCTCGTCAACTCAGCGTATGAGTAGCACAGGGATCTGTGTGGTAAAGAAAGGAGCTGATGGTTAGTGAGGCGCTCCACTTCAAACACTGAAAAAATCTCCTTGGTCTAGCGCTAGTGAAAAGGGGATAGACTCCCTAACTGTATGGCTGATACAGTCATTAGGCTATCCCGCCGATTTTACTTTTACTGGTTCACTAATAGTTGCATTTGTATAAAAAGGTAAAGTCGTCAGGTGGCCTAAAATTGGTATTAGCCAGACGGTGAGGAAGTCTATCCCCTTTTCTCCAGCACTAGGCCAAAGATATTGTTTTTTAGCGTCATAGACGGAGCCCCACACCTACAGTCAGCACCTCAATTTTCCGCACAGATCTCTGTGCTACTCATACGCTGTTGGCCAAAGCTGCTATCGAACCAGGAACCTTGAGGTTCCCAGCCGAACACTCTACCGACTGAGCTAAACCGGCCTTATGATATGTATAATAAAAGAAAAAAAAAATATCGGGCTCGTCCGGGATTTGAACCCGGGACCTCTCGCACCCTAAGCGAAAATCATACCCCTAGACCAACGAGCCGCTTTACAATTAATTGACGTCCTGAAATAACTTTATAACAAAAGCGAGTGAAGTCTAACATGTGGTTCATATTAGAAGTTTATTTATCCAGCATTTTTTTTTTTTTTTTTAGTTTCAAGTCAGGATAGAAACTGCTTTAATCTCTAATGCATATGTAAGATACACCCCGACACACACACAACCCCACGTAGAAAACCATATATATATATATATATATATATATATATATATATATATATATATATATATATATATATATATATAAGAAATTTGAAAAGCGAAGTGTTCCAAATATAAGATGAATTTATTTATCGACGCTTAAACGTTTCGGTTTATTTAAACTTTCATCAGGATAGATTATGAGGTGAAAAAATTGATGGATGTTTTGTAGATGACATAATCTATCCTGATGAAGGTTTAAATAAACCGAAACGTTTAAGCGTCGATAACTAAATTCATCTTATATTTGGAACACTTCGTTTTTCAAATTTCTTAATATTGTCGGATTTATTTCCATATTTACTCCATATATATATATATATATATATTATATATATATATATATATATATATATATATTAGAGAGAGAGAGAGAGAGAGAGAGAGACAGGCAGACAGACAGATTATTCCCAAAAACATGAATTTATTATAGATTTATATTTTTAGAAATACTTTATTTTTTCGCGTCTATTTCGGTATTTCCTCGCAAATACACACATGCTCATACACGCATATACGCAGACATATACAAAGTTCCTGGTTCGATACCAACCCTCACCATCTCATCGTAGGATTAGCACAGGGATCTGTGCGGTAAAGTAAGGAGCTGATAGTAGGTGTTAAGCTTCACCTCCAAAAACAATCTCCTTGGTCTAGCGCTAGTGAAAGGGGGACAGACTCCCTCGCTGTCTGGCTATATAGATATAAATAGTTCAACATGTAAAAGGTATAATAATCTTCATCTAACTCTCTCTCTCTCTCTCTCTCTCTCTCTCTCTCACACTCTCTTTTTCTCTTTCTTTCCTTCTTTTCCTCTATCCATTATGTTCGGTTGAAATACATTAACGTTATTGCTTCCACGCGCTCATCCTCTCTCTTTCTTTCTTTCTTTCTTTCTTTCTTATTGTATTTTTTCTGTGTAGCATGTCATTTTTCTTCCCTTTACTTTCTTTCTAATAAAACGGAATTGTCCATTATCTAACAGAGGTGACAACACTCATAATAATTAAGAAAACAGTGGAGCATGAAGGTGAAGGTTGTGCCAATTGTAATCAGTGCCCTTGGAACGATTTCCAGGGTTCTGGAAAAGAGTCTGGATGAACTGGAAATCAGGGGAAGAATCGAGATTATCCAGACTACAGCATTTCTTAGATCGGCTGGAATACTCCGAAGATCCTGGAGACCAGAGGAGATTTGCTGTCACTCAGCCATCAGGGAACAACCGGCCAAGACCTTGCCAGATAACTGAGGAAGCTGTGAAGGTGAAGGTCGTACCAATTGTAATTGGTGCCCTTGGAACAATCCCCAAAGCTCTGGAAAAGAATTTGGGTGAACTGGAAATCAGAGGAAGAATCGAGACCATCCAAAATACAGCATTGTTGGGATCCGCTAGAATACTCAGAAGAGTCCTGGGGACCTTGGGAGATTTGCTGTCACTCAGCCTTCAATGAAAACATCACTTACGGCAGATGTGAAAAACTAATAATAATAATAATAATAATAATAATAATAATTCTATTAATAATGGAGATTCGCTTCCGGTTTTTGTCTGTAACAAAAATTACGTCACTGCTTACGTCACATTACCCAGAATCGTCATAACAGAATAAATACACTCAAGATTTAAACGTGCAACATTAGACAGTCCTCATTGTTTTTTAAAACAAGTCTTAATAAATACATGACTGGTGTTATACATCTATATATAGTTTGTTTTATTTTAATACATATTTAAAGTTTACATTTCAAATTGTTTTATTTTTTAATCCTTTAATAAATTTGATGATTTTACTTACTTAGGGTACAAACTCGCTGACATTGAATTTTTTACTCCCACCCCTCAGGCAATATGTTTCAAAAACCTATTTTTACATTGCCCGAAGGGTGTTTTTAATTTTGTACTACTACTACTACTACTACTACTACTACTACTACTACTACTAATAATAATAATAATAATAATAATAATAATAATAATAATAATAATAATAATAATGTCAAAGTCCCAGAGTATTTTATTATTTTAATTTTCAAAGACAGTTTCTTGTTCGTATATATACCATTTTAGTATGTATTTACCTAACCCCACTATCTGTAGTAATGGATCAGTGAGACTAGCTTGTAAACGATTAAATCCTAAAGGGTTACCCCTTTATTACCGAACCAATTATCACGGGTAGGATGTGACAAAAGGCCACAAGTATAATACATCCTGCGAGAAAAGAACAATGTAAGGTAGAAATATAAACAAACAATAATTGGAAATAAATAGAATTTACTGAATAGCGATTTCGATCCTCGCTGGATGTCCAACTTCGACTTTGTGCGAGGGTGATTAAAAAAGTAATGCCATTTTGCTTTGGATAGTTATAATTAACTACACAGGAACATGTATCGTACATCAAAATGAAGCTGATCATCTGTGGATCACATCCCTACTTCTCCATATAGTCACCGTTTCTTTCAATAGCAACGTTCCACCTTCGAATTAGAGCATGTATCACTGTCCCGTAAAATTCTGTTGACTATTCTTTGAGCCACTTCTTCACTACAGATTTCACTTCCTCGTAGCTAGAATACTCAAACCCTCTCTTCGGCCCCATAAAAGAGAGTTTAAGAGGCAGACTTTATTCCAGTGATGTAGAAGTGAAATCTCTTGTGAAGAAGTGGCTCTAAGAACAGTCAACAAAATATTGATAATAATAATGATAATAAGATTGGCTAGAATACTCAGGAGAGTCCTGGGGACCTGAGGAGAATTGCTGTCACTCAACCTCCAGTGAACCCCCGGTTACGGCAGGTATGAAAACCTCATAATAATAATAATAATAATAATAAATAAGGAAAAAGGAAAATGAAAAAATGAACAAATATCTGGACCTTGCCAGAGAACTGAAAAAGTTATGGAATATGAAAATCAAAGTGATGCCAATTGTAATTGGTGCACTTGGAACGGCCCCAAAAGGATTGGAAAAGGGTTTGGAAAGTTTGGAAATCAGAGGAAGGATTGAAACCATTCAGAACACTGCACTGCTACAATCTGCCAGAATACTCAGAAGAGTCCTGGAGACCTGAGGAGACTTACTGTCACTTAGACTCCAGTGAAAGGCCATCAGCTAATGCTGATGTGAAAACTCAAAAGGAGTAAATAATTAGAAGAAGAAGAAGAAGAAGAAGAAGAAGAAGAAGAAGAACAACAACAACACAACAACAATAATAATAATAATAATAATAATAATAATAATAATAATAATAATAATAATAACTGCAACAACTGCAACAAAATAAAGAAGAAAGAGAATACATTGTTATCTTTTGTATACAATTTTCACTAATACTACGGGACCATTTTTGTTAAATTTGGTTTGGTTTTGTTTTGTTTTACGGCATATCAACCTCAGTGGGTCATTTAATGCCGACAAAGTTTTGAAATAAATCAATTCTTAATGGATAATAAAATTTTGTTTATCAACTCATGTTTTTCTATTTAACCCATAGATGGGACCCTAACAGGTACTACCACTCCGGGTCAGAGTGGACCAGGAAGCAATGGTGATGAAGGGGTGCTCCACATTCCCCAAACCTCCAAAACTGGAACCTCTCCATCAAATAGAGTTTAACGTCATTCCCAGGCATTTTTGTTAAAGGCTCGCTCCGTGTAAATTTCTTCAAGTTGAAACGTTCGATACTGGTTTGTTCCTCTATTATATCTTTGATAGGAAAATAAATCTGAAGGTTGACATAATAAACGAGACGACACACACGTGACACTGGAGGTAACGTCACAAAAATAATCTCGTCTACCCAGTAATGCAATTTACCCTTGTGCGTAGTGAGGTGTGCGGCAAGGAAGGGGTTAGGCGACGCACTAACATTCGATTTCCTGTCCCTAACACGGAATTTCATTGCACAAATGAAATTTATGACAAATATGTCCCGCGCCAATTAGTGAAAAAGAGCAAATGAACACCGGAAGTGAGTAATATAAGGAAATATTTGAAGTTCACAACCTCCATTCGGCAATCGAACAATTTGTAAACAGCTCCGCCATTGTTGAAGAGGCGGGAAAAATTGGCGGGAAATTGTAACAACGATGAAGTCAAACAAGTCGCTCTTCAATGTTTCGTGTTTGCATGTCGTCTTAGGAACGACTAATAGATTTTGCGCTTATCAGGAATTTTTACAAAGTTCGAGTTCACCTTCAATCTAATAGATATTCAAGCACAGGTCGACATTTCCATGAAAATATATAGAAATTGTATAGTAGTAAAGTATGCGGAGTGGCGTATTAGTTGTATCAGCCAAACAGCGAGGGAGTCTATCTCCTTTTCGCTAGCGCTAGACCAATGAGATTGTACGAGTAATAGATTTGATGCTTATCTGAGGTAAACGGAAATTTTTACAAAGTTCCACTTCACCTTCAATCTGGCAGGTCTTTAATCACAAATAGACATTTCTATGAAATATATATAAACTAGAAGTGGCTATCCGGCGTCGCCTGGATAGAAAGAAGCAAAAAGTTAATCTTGCAGATCCGGGTCAGAGTGGACATGGGATTAATGACAATGAAGGTGTAATCCATAATCCAGAGATCTCTACAATTGAAACCTAATCATCAAATGCTGTTTAGGACACTGGCTATGCAGAGTACACCCAAAACGAGAAACCAAATCGCCATTAACGACAGCCCAGATCCATTATAACTCAATTGTGATTATATCCTCGCAGGATTCCCCATTAAAATCCCTACATAAAAAAAACCTTGTGTTGATCCGGCCTAGTGGGGAATCAGAAAAAAAAAGTTTCCCAGACATTCCGAAAAGAAAAATCAGTGTCTCTTATTTAAAATATTAAAAGTACCTGTTGATATTCAAATTCTATCTTTTAATTATCTTCCCGAATATAAATCAAATCTTCATTATTGTTTTGCTCAAAAAGCAAAATATGAGAATAGTGAATGTGTATATATATTTACTTAGTCGTTAATTGTTTTATTTTCGTAGTTTCCTCCGGACATACATACACACAACTGCCATTTATATATGTATAGATATGGTATAGTAGTAAAGGGCCGGGTTAGCTCAGTCGGTAGAGCGTTCGACTAGAAACCACAAGGTTCCTAGTTCGATACCGGTCCTCGCCGACTCAGCGTATGAGTAGCACAGGGAAATGTGCGGTAAAGTGAGGAGCTGATGGTAAGACACTAAGATAATCTCCTTGGTCTAGCGCTAGTGAAAAGGTGATAGACTCCTTTGCTGATTGGCTGATAACGACATTAGGCCGCCTCGACGACTTTACTTTAGTAAAGTATGCGCAGTGGCGTATTGTTTGCATCAGCCAAACAACGAGGGAGCCTTTCCCCTTTTCACTAGGAAGGAGATTGTACGTTCATATTTACATTTTTTGTTGTTTCTTAAATGATTATGATATAAATATAGTCCTATCGAATACGAATAACTTTTAAACATATCTATTTGGGACCCAAACAGGCATTACCGCTCCGGGTCAGAGTGGACATGGGATTAATGACAATGAAGGGGTAATCCATGATTCAGAGATCTCCAAACTGAAACCTAATCATCAAATGCTATTTAGGACACTGGCTATGCAGAGTACACTCAAAACGAGAAACCAAATCGCTATTAACGACAGCCCAGAATAACGTCATAAAAACTAATTATATAAAAGCTTGGATAGATAAGACTCTTTAGAGTAGCAAGTGTAGGATATGAGGAGTAAGGATAATGAAGGGAATCTCCATATTCTAAGCCAGCGCTTTTCAACCGGGGTTCCCCGGAACCCTGAGGTTCTGCAAAAAGTCCCTAAGGTGTTCCGCGAGAACAAGTGAGTTCAGTTAATGCACTTTCGACTTTTTATTTAATTCCATATATATAATACTACTTAACTGGCAAATGTATTCTTGGTTATTGTAATATTGTAATGGAGACATAATTCTATCTAACCTTATTATAATGGAGATTGTGTGCTTTTCTGTCTGTAACCGAAACTATATTACTACTCAAGTCACAATTCCCTTAATTATTTACGTCAAATTCTCCATGATTTCATTCTTTTAAACCTTCAGTTATTAATAAAAATTGTTTTACATTATTAATACTGTTGACCATATCTACGTACAAATAACATGCAATTGTATTTATATATACAACAAAATAGCGGTTTATAGTTTGAACGAGAAGGCTAATTTGCATATTGATATTTAAAATTTTATTTTAATAAATATGTGCTTGGTATTATTGATTTCTAATTGTTTGGTTTTATCTTAAGAAATATAAACAAAAATCTCATGGATAAATCTTAAAAGAAATTTATTTACAAGAAGAAATAACTGTAATATTATCCTTTACTTCCTATTTTAACTAAATAGTTAAATTAGGAAATTTACCAATGAAAGAGGGGAGTAATGGAAAATGATGGAATAGTTAGTTTCAAAGTTGTTCTATTTTTCGATTATACCCCTCTGTTGCAGATCTTTTTAAATTTATTTACTGTAATTATCCTTTACTTCCTATTTTAACTAAATAGTTAAATTAGGAATGAAAGAGGGAGTAATGGAAAATGATGGAATAGTTAGTTTCAAAGTTGTTCTATTTTCGATTATAGTTGCAGATTTTTTTAGTAGTTTATTATTCAAAACTTAAGACTTAAATACTTGCACCCGGAGGCATATATTTGCTAGTCTTATTATAATGGAGATTGTGGGTTTGTCTGTCTGTAACCGAAACTATTTATATACAAGTCACAATTCCCTTTGTTAATTAAATCACATTCTCCATGATTTTATTTTCATTTAAACCTCAATTATTAATAAAATTGTTTTACATCATTAAGACTGTTGACCATATATACATACTTATAACATGCAATTGTATTTATATATACAGAAAATAGCGGTTTACAGTGTGAATTGGAAGGCTAATTTGCATTTTGATATTAAAAATTTGATTTAATAAATATATGCTTAGTATTATTGATTTCTAATTGTTTGGTTTTATATTAATGAATATGAGCAAAAATCTCGGGGATAAATCTTTAAAAAAAATCCATTAGCAAGAAGAAATAACTGTAATATTATTATTTACTTCCTATTTTAACTAAATAGTTAAATTAGGAAAATTTACCAATGAAAGACGGGAGTAAGGGAAAATGATGGAATAGTTAGTTTCAAAGTTGTTCTATTTTTCGATTATACCCCCTCTGTTGCAGATCTTTTTATCTGCATTCTTAGTCAGTTTCATTAGCCTTTCTAATTTAATATGATATTTTATTATATCAAAACTTAAAACTTAAATACTTGCACCCGGAGGGTGCATATATTTGCTAGTCTTATTATAATGGAGATTGTGGGTTTGTCTGTCTGTAACCGAAACTATATTACTATACAAGTCACAATTCCCTTTGTTAATTAAATCACATTCTCCATGATTTTATTTTCATTTAAACCTCAATTATTAATAAAATTGTTTTACATCATTAAGACTGTTGACCATATATACATACTTATAACATGCAATTGTATTTATATATACAAGAAAATAGCGGTTTACAGTGTGAATTGGAAGGCTAATTTGCATTTTGATATTAAAATTTGATTTTAATAAATATATGCTTAGTATTATTGATTTCTAATTGTTTGGTTTTATATTAATGAATATGAGCAAAAATCTCGGGGATAAATCTTTAAAAAAATCCATTAGCAAGAAGAAATAACTGTAATATTATTATTTACTTCCTATTTTAACTAAATAGTTAAATTAGGAAAATTTACCAATGAAAGAGGGGAGTAATGGAAAATGATGGAATAGTTAGTTTCAAAGTTGTTCTATTTTTCGATTATACCCCCTCTGTTGCAGATCTTTTTATCTGCATTCTTAGTCAGTTTCATTAGCCTTTCTAATTTAATATGATATTTTATTATATCAAAACTTAAGACTTAAATACTTGCACCCGGAGGGTGCATATATTTGCTAGTATATATAAAAATCATTATTATCCATGGTGAAGTATTATAAAAGAATGATATGAATTTTATTTAACATTTGTAAAAATTAACAAAGAAGTATTAATTTTCCTTAAACCAGTTATTCAAAAATATATACTATGATATTTACCACGTGAACTGCGATGGAAATAAAATGAGAAAGATATGGTATATATATATATTTACCTACTCCTCCGCACTAGCAGGATATGACACAAGGTCAATTTATTAAGCGGGGTTTAACAAGGTTTGAATTCAGAGTTTTCCTTCTCCTAGACTGGTTACCTAGCCATGATTAAAGAGCCCATTCTACCCTGCTATTTGCCCATAGCTGGAGGGAGAATTGAATTCATACCTTTCCCAATGGTATTAGCGCCATGTAAAGTGCAAACAGCTTCGTCCAGGAATTGAACTCGCGTCGACGAGTCCATTTCCTATGACTCTAACCATTAGACCACGCGTCCCCCGAAAGATATGGTATATAATTTTGTTTTTGCGCAGGAGTTCCTTGAGACATGTAATTTATTTTAAGGATTACGCAAGGGTAAAAAGGTTGGGGAAACGCTGCTAGAAGCCCAAGCGACAAGTCGACCAATACACGAGTACACCCGGTATTTAATAAATGATTGAATCTTTAAAAAAGCTATTAATTATACAAATCGCCAGGAAGACAAGAATCTGTAATTGATATAAATAAAACAATCTATTGAGCGGAAATATTAATTGTATAAAGTGAAAAAAAAATATCTGATGAAAAATTCGTTAATAACAACGTGTCAAGCTACGAACTTATTGATACACCCTTGTTCTTCTGGAAGTTGATATTCGTGACAGCAGTTAATAACGTTGTAGGAAAACGTGCTACAGTCTTAACCACTATGCTCAGAGGTATAATTTCTTTGTTTGCTTTTGTTTGTACGTGTTTTGCCGAGTGGAAATATAGGGTGCCTTTTGTTTTTACATTGGCAATTTCACTGGGAATTCATCCAAACTTTTTTGTTTCTTTAAGCGGACAATGAACAAAAAGAGATTAAAATGAACCAACCAAAATTAAGTTGAAGTCAAATTAAATTGAATGCCAACCGCTCGATCAAAAAAGAATAAAAGGAAAGAAAATATATACAAAAAACAAGAAGTATTTAACTTCCAAAGTCAACAAAGCGAAAATAGAACCTGATCGCTCGAAGTAGCTTTTGATTTTAGGGGAGGGGGGTCCAATTGTGCTGCAGGGGGTTAAGGAAGCAGCGACGTCTCGGTTTAAATTCTAAGCGAATGTTTTACTTTTTAATAGTTCCCAAATTTAGATTTTTATCGCTAATGAACTAATCTAACTTTGTACCACCCGACCGGCTGGGACTGTGAAGGGGTAAGACCTTCCCCAATAAGACCACCTGTTGGCCGTGAGAGATGACCCGTAATGACTGAGCGTCTGAGCGGTCTGTGACCTGGGTACTAAGTGGTCCCATGACATGCAACACTTTACTTCGGTCCTTACTTGGTCTAGACGGGCGGGCAGAGAGAGCTCTTCCGATCAATCATCTGTTCCTGTCAAGCCCTAGCAACCATATGATTTTCCCAATTAAATTCTTCAAATTGCTCCATGGACAATACTCAACCCTTTTTATCATCTATGTGCTAGAAGGGGATGACTGAGGGTCAGCATGTATTCGAATGAAGGCATGTATCACTGCCACTTAAAATTCTGTTGACTGTTCTTTGAGCCAATTCTTCACAACAGATTTCACTTCCTCGTCACTGGAATACTGTTTGCCTCTGAAATGCTCTTTCGTGTGGCCTAATAGAGGGTTTGAGAGGCAAACAATTCCAGAGTTTGGGGGACCATTCCAAGGACAATAATTATGTCTTCGGCATAAAATAACCCAAAAGGATTGACATGCCGTACAATCCTACAAACCAATCCTGGAATAATGTTTGCCTCTGAAACCCTCTTTCGTGGGGCCTAATAGAGGGTTTAAGAGGCCAACAATTCCAGAAATTTCGGGACCATTCAAAGGACACCAATTATGTCTCCGGCATAAAATAACCCAACAAGGATTGACATGCCGTACAATCCTACAAATCAAACCAATTTGATTCATATATAGAAACATTTCAGGTTTTAGTTCTACGGGTCAGAATATACCGAGGAATAATGGTAACGAAGGGCTATCTTCACACACGGCTGAGTTCCAGAACTGTTTGGCTTACAACCGGATATAGTTTAATTTCATTCTCAATTTTGTGGGGTCTTACACTTATTCAGGGCAGTCAATATATTCTAGGCCCCGCCAACTGACCACCCCTCCCTTATGCTTCATAGTTGAAATAATTGGATTGTGCCATAGAATCATTGAAAGTTGATACACTTGTAGGAGAAGATTATCTATTACTCCATTATACTCTTAATATTATTACTAACCGACCCTTGCACTTATAGGTATAACAAGATTTATAACAAGAGTCCATGATGATATTAATGTTTCTATTTAAGAACAAGTGAAGGATTTTAATTAGAATTTCATAGTTAACAATTTAAGTTTTTAAGTTGCTCTTAAGCTAAACTACCAGCTCCAAGAGCTGCCCGCTAAATAGTCCTTAGACTCGTCTTGTTGGGGGTAGACTATCTACTCCCCAACAAATTGTATGAGAATAAACAGCACCAAGGATGTCAAATGCTGATTTTCAAGGCACTATTAACTTTAAAAATTATCGCAACATGATTTTCCTACCCTTATTTTCTAGAATTTATCTCTGTCGCACACTGCCCTAAGCATAATAATTATCTCAATACGTACAATATATACATATATATATATATATATATATATGTGTGTGTGTGTGTGTGTGTGTGTGTGTGTGTGTGTGTGTTTTATACTGTATGGAAATTTATGACTGGTGGTGATGTCAATACTATAACGTTTCGGTTTTTCAGACCTTCTTCAGGACACCAGCTAAGTTATTGTATTAAAGGATTCAGTTCTCTTATTGACGAGTGTTTTGTGGAGGGTGATAATCATTTACAGCACATCATTAGCAGCTAACTCACTCCCTCCTCCCAAACACAACCACAAGACACTTGTCGGTAAGAGAACTGAATCCTTCAATACAAGAACTCAGCTCGTCTGAAGAAGGTCGGAAAGACCGAAAAGTTATAGCGTTGACATCACCACCAGTAATAAACTTTTATCCAATATAACTTCCTGTATTTGTCTACTTTTCTCCATATATATATATATATATATATATATATATATATATATATATATATATATATTGATAAATCATCCACAGAAACGTGTTTCGGCATTTCACGACTCTTCTGTGTGGCTTGACACAACTATCGGCTAGGGTCGAACTAGGACTGACCGTATGGTAACCCGATATCTTATTCCCTCGT
>CM042148.1:107173306-107178306 GCA_023376005.1 Doryteuthis pealeii
GACCGGTATCAAACTAGGAACCTTGTGGTTTCTAGGCTAACGCTCTATCGACTGAGCTAACCCGGCCCCTTGTGTGTGTATAGTGGACACCTATTTGGGTAGTAGAGATTTACATGTGTTTAAATTTCCTACATCTGATTTAAAAATCTGTGTGTGGGGATTTAAATGAACTATCCATTTTGTTTCTTTTTGTTTGCGTTTTGAGTTGACGGAAAGTTGTGATCAATCAGGATGCATTTTAAGTTCTAATATATAAATTTTGTTATACTAGATATTGTTATATTATTTAATTATTTAGTATTTGTTGTTATAGTACTCGTTATATTATTCATTGCATTATTATATATTATATATATATTAGGTCCGGTTTAGCACAGTCAGTAGAGCGTCCGACTAGGAACCCTAAGGTTCCAGGTTCGATACCGGCCCTCGCCAACTCAACATGTGCGATAAAGTGAGGAGCTGATATTAGGTGTGGTGTTCACCTCAAACGCCAAAATTTTCTCCTTTGTCTTGTAAAGTTTTTAAATGCCATCCTTGGCCAGTTGAAACGGGCTTAAAGAAAGTCCTATGTTATGGAATCCTTTGGTGATCCTTTGGTAAGCGTATAAGTCCTATCCTGCGTATTGGTAAAGGTCCAGTGATTTAATCCTATGTCCGTCGTCCATGAATGTTAGCGTAATTATGACCAGTAGGGTCGGTTAAGTATTGTATCAGCCTCAGAGTACTGCCAGTGATTGGCCAATAGTTAGATCACATGATTCTGGCCTAGTCTATAAGTAAGAGCGGGCATTTAGCACACACCTTATATACCAGAAATTCTCAACATGTCTAGTGCGAGGGAAAAGCGGATAGACTCCATTGTTGTCTGGCTGATACCGACTTTAGGCCACCCTGACGACTTTACTTTTTTTTTTTATAGATTTGGCATCAAATAACCCACGGTTTTTGAGATGCCATTAAACTAAATCAAACGAAACATTTCTTCATAAACAATTTTAATTTCGCACATCACTTTTAGCAATAGTGTTTGGTGTGTTGCAATTGTCTTCCCCTGCTTGTGTCCAAAAGGGTTATCTTCCCTTGCCACCAGGGTTTCGCCACGAGGTGACACTACTAGCTGGGTATTTGAACTCAGCTCGGGAAGCCCTCTGCCTCTTTCTTTTGGTCTGGATATTTACCGCATATCTCACTTGTATGGGTTGGACACAAGGTCTCGTTTTTACGTGGGACCACCCACAAGCCGAGACTCATGGGTGGAAAAAATTGCGTCGATCCCGTCGGCATTCCACCTCGAAAGGGGGCGCCTCAGGCGTTAGGAAATAAACCCAGCCCTGCCCCTTTAAATCAAGGGGGCAGGTATTGCCAGGGGGTTAGCCCCCTGGGATCGACGCTATTAATTTACTACACCTGATCCAGCGGCCGAGGCTCACTGGACCTCCATCCACAAAAGACGCGTAGTGCCTCTGTCCAATAAGTGGGAGACTTTGCCTCCCCACCAACAACTATCAATAAGGGACTCTCATATTCTTTATGACCTCTTTCGTTCTTCCAAAGGAGTTCGCCCTATCTGTTTGTAATTTGTCATGTATGTCATGTTCCACGTGCTCAGACAATAAAATCTGTATTGTTGTTATGTTGTAATTCTTTGTTCGGATTTATTGATGTATATATTCACCTACGTTGCCTTGTAACGTATTATATATATATATATATATATATATATATATATATTATATATATATATATTGGGGGCTTCTTAAGCGAAGTTCAACAGGTTTTAATTCAGAGTTTCCCTTCTCCTAGACCGGTTGCCTAACCAAGGTTAAAGAGCCCAGTCTGCCCTACTATTTACCCATAGCTGGAGGGAGAGTAGGATGCATACCTTTCTCAAGGGTATTAGCGCTAAGTAATCCCAAATACACGTTTTTGAAACAATTATTATTATTTTGCTAAAAGGTTCCTAGTTCGATACCAGTCATCGCCAAATCAGCGTATGAGTAACACAGGGATCTGTGCGGTAAAGTAAGGAGTTGGTGGTAGGTGTGGCGCTCCACCTCAGATGCTAAAAACAATCTCCTTGGGCTAGCGCTAATCAAAAGGTATAGACTCCCTCGCTGACTGGCTGATACCGACTTTAGGCCGCGCCGTCGACTTACTATATATATATATATATATATATATATATATATATATAAGAAATATAAGAAGCACACGTTCAAATTCTCACCAAAATGGCTAAAATGTTTTTGTTTTACCATCGAGTGACAAGTCGTGTGTTAGAAATATTTTTTTATTACACTCGACCTGAATAATTTCAAACCTTTGGAATGAGGTCAAATATCAAATAACTAAATTCCAACATATGAACTAGTTTTATCGGGATAACTCGCCGGAAAAGTGTTAACAAAACTATGTGCATATTTCTCACACTACGTAATCCCAAATACACGTTTTTGAAACAATTATATTTACTAGCAGGACCTGTGGATATAGCACAGTATGAAAATTTTAATTATTACGTTTGATAAATTCATTTAAGAGCTATTGCCTTTAGTTCAATATGTAAAAAGTATAATAATCCTGATTCAACTCTGTGTCCTTTTTTCTTCTTTACTTCTTTTCATCTTTTAATTATATTCGATTGGAATAGATTAGCGTTATCGCTTCCGCGTGCTCAACCGTTCGCTCTATCACGTACTCTCTTTCTTTATTTATTATATTTTTTGTGTAGCATATACTTTTTTCTCTTTCTTTCATTATAATAAAAACGGAATGGTCTATTATTTAGTAGGGGTGCCGGCACTTATAAGAATTTACATTTTTGCATTCCATCATGGCCGATTTGGACTGTCTCATTTTTAACCAGAGGGTGTTGCAAGATGATAACGGTCGTAAAATTAAGGGACAGGAGTATTTAGGACCGGTTTAGCTCAGTCGCTATAGCATCTGGCTTAGAACGACAAGTTACCCGGTTCAATACCAACCCTCGCAAATTCGGCGCATGAGCAGCACAGGGATCTGTGCGATAAATTGTAAAAATGTTGGCAGGTATGGCACTCCGCCTCAGACGCAAGAACAATCTCTCTTGTCTAGCACTAGCGAATGGGAGATAGACTCGCTGTCTGGCTGATTCCGACAATTGGCGACTCCATCGACTTTGCTTATATATATATATATATATATATATATATATATATATATATATATATATATATATGCCTTAGCCAGTGGTTCATTGGAGACTGAGTAAAAGCAACTCTTCTCGGGTCTCCAGAACTCTTGCCGATCTTAATAATGGCCTTCGATTCTCCCTCTGATTTCCAATTCCACGAGTCTGTTTTCTAAACTTTTGGGGACCGTTCCAAGTGCACCAACTGCAATTTTTATCACTTTCACCTTCATATTCCTCATTTTTTCAATTCTCTAGCAAGGTCCTGGTACTTGTCTATCTTAACGTTTCTTTCATATTCACCTTATGATATGCACGGACTTCAAAATCTGTCAGTTAACAAGTTTATTTATTTGCCCCCCTCGTGATCTTCTGGAACTGCAAAGTCTACCAGTTGACAAATTCTCTCTACTTTTTTTGTTTATCAATACTAAGTCTGGTCTCCTGGCTGGGATAAGGTAATCCGTATTTATCTCAAAATCCCAGAGAATTCTATGCGTTTCATTCTCAAGAACAGATACTGGTTTATGCATATATCGTTTTGTTATATGGTCAAAATTTAGTTTTTTTGTATAATTCCCAAGGGATCACCTTCCCAACCCAGTCGTGCCTAGTTTTGCATTCCTGTTGTGCTAGTTTGCTATATTCGCTTAATACATGGTTCATGGTCTTATTATATCACTCATAGTGAATTTTTCACGCCAGCATTAGCTGGTGGGTTTTTTCCCCTGGAGACTGGGTGACAGCATGTCTTCCCAGATTACCAGGACTCTTAAAAAAAGAAAAACAGAAAGAAAGTATATTTTTGAAGTGAAAATTGAAAAAAAAGGCATAGGAACAAGAAAGAAAATAAAAATAAAGTAAATATTACAGAAGGAATGAAAGAAAGAAGAAAGAAAGAATGAAAGAAAGAAAGAAAGCTATGGAAAGTAAAAGAAAGAGAAAAAAACACGTAGATGTGAAAGAAAAAAATGAACAAATAAAGTATTTAAGATAAGAAGATAAAAGAAGGGGTATGAGGACAAGAAAGAAAGATTTAAAATAAAACACGAAGATATGAATCGACGGAAGAAAGAAAATCCAAAAAAGAAAAATAACAGAAAGAAAAAAAAGAAAGAAAGATTGTTTGAAATATAAAAAAAAACAAATTAGAAAGAAAGGGTATGTGGGACAGAAAAAAGAGAAAGAGCGCGTAGATGCGAAAGAAAGAAAGAAAGAAAGAAAGAAAGAAAGAAAGAAAGAAAGAAAAGTGCGTAGATACGAAAGAAAGAAAGACAGAAAGAAAGAAAGAAAGAAAGAAAGAAAGAAAGAAAAAGTGCGTAGATACGAAAGAAAGAGAGACAGAAAGAAAGAAAGAAAGAAAGAAAGAAAGAAAGAAAGAAAGAAAAAGTGCGTAGATACGAAAGAAAGAAAGACAAGAAGAAAGAAAGAAAGAAAGAAAAAGTGAGTAGATACGAAAGAAAGAAGAAGAAAGAAAGAAAAAAGAAAGAAAGAAAGAAAAAGTGCGTAGATACGAAAGAAAAGAAGACAGAAAGAAAGAAAGAAAGTAAGAAAGAAAGAAAAAAAGTGCGTAGATACGAAAGAAAGAAAGAAAGAAAGAAAAAGTGTGTAGATAGAAAGAAAGAAAGACAGAAAGAAAAGAAAGAAAGAAAGAAGAAAAGGTGCGTAGATACGAGAAAGAAAGACAGAAAGAAAAAGAAAGAAAGAGAGAAAAGTGCGTAGATACGAAAGAAAGAAAGACAGAAAGACAGAAAGAAAGAAAAAGTGCGTAGATACGAAAGAAAGAAAGACAGAAAGAAAGAAGACAGAAAGAAAGAAAGAAAAAGTG
>CM042148.1:107180806-107183306 GCA_023376005.1 Doryteuthis pealeii
AGAGAGAGAGAGAGAGAGAGGAGGTAATAGATAGGTAGAGAAAGAGTGAGAAATGAGTCAGATTTGTTAGGTAGAATGAAACCGAGGAAGAAAGATAGGGCGATATATATATATATATATAATATATATATATATATAGAGAGAGAGAGAGAGAGAGAGAGAGAGGAGAGAATGAGAGAGTGAGTGAGAATGATTGAGAGAGGGAAGGGCGGTAGTAGAATGATAGAGAAAGTGAGAAGTGGTGAGAGAGATAGAATGAAGGAGAGGAAAAAGGATGATAGAACGAAAGATTAAGAGAAAGAGAAGAGAGAGAGAGAGAGAGAGAGAGAGAGAGAGAGAGAGAGAGAGAGCGAGCGGAGAGAGAGAGAGAGCGGGGGGTAATTGAATGATAGAGAAAGAGTGAGAAATGAGAGAGGTAGAATGATGACATAGATTCCCTTTTCTATCTATCTCTTGCCACCTGTCCTTATCAAACATCACTCCTAGTGGGTCCTCTAGACAGCATACAGTGTCTGCACAGATTTGATTAATGTAAGTTTTTACTGATTAGCCAACACTGGTGCATCCTTGTGTTGGAATTCATAAGAGAACTTCACTTATGAGGTTGTCCTTACTACTCCATCAATGTGCAGCATGTCTTACTTGGATGACTTTTGGGATGGGAAGTAAGTGGCTGTACAGTTGCAGAGCTGATTTTACTATTCGACTAACACTGGTGTGTCTATTTATGGACAATAATGTCAATATATATATATATATATATATATATATATATATATATATATATATATATATCGCTGATTACCGCCAACTAAAACGTAAATGCAACACTCTCCTATAAAAAAGGATGGAGCACTCTATGGCGGCCTTTACATACATACATATGTGTGTATTAAAATAGTTAAAATCCCCTTCACATTCTGTGGGTGAAGATAACCAAGTGGTTAAGCTGTCCGTCTGATGCTGAATCGATCGGGTTTCTATCCCGGCTGTAGGTAGCTCACACATGTCTAGCCACACTGAAGAGACTTGATAAGTCAAAACACGTGTCTGTGGATGACTATATATATATATATATATATATATATATATATATATCAACCTCTCGATCACTAGTAGGATGTGACACGTCAATTTCTTAAGCAGATTTTAACAGGTTTAAATTCAGTTTTCTTTCTCCTAAACTGGTTACCTAGCCACGACGAAAGAGCCCTGTCTGCCCTACTATTTATCCATAGCTGGAGGGAGAGTAGTTAGATGTATACCTTTTCCAACGGTATTAGTGATATATGAAATGCAAACAGCGTCGTCCCGGATTTGAACTCGTCTCGCCTCGTTCATTTCCTAAGACGGTAACTATTATATAACGCGTTGAATATAGTCGTTGTATGTTTGAAAAACAACTGTAGCCAGACAAATTGGGAACCATGTTTATAAAGTTTTCTTAAGTTTACTGGACTAAAAACATATGAATGCAAAAATGTTATTTATCTTTTAATATAAACAAGGAAATCTTTATTTCAAAATGCAAATATATACTGGGGCGAAAATTTGGAATGTCGGAATAAAAAATTTGATAGGATTATCTGGAGTGCAGGTGCGTGTAATGTGTGTGTGTATGTGTGTGTATGTGTGGGCTTCTCTGTGTGTGTGTGTGTGTGTGTGTGTGTGTGTGTGTGTGTGTGTGCGCGTGTGTGTGCGTATGACCAATGCAATCTCGCTTTCTTATGTGGAAACTGCTTATTGAAAATGTTACTCTTTCTCTCTATCCTTCTATCTTTCGCCCACTCTTTCTCATTCTTTCAATTTGTCTGTCTGTCCCTTAATCTCTCCCCCCCTCTCTCTCTCTCTCTCTCTCTCTCTTTATTCCTCTCTCTCTTTATTGCTCTCTTTCTCTCTCTCTCTCTTTATTCCTCTCTCTCTCTCTCTCTCTCTCTCTCTCTCTTTATTCCTCTCATTCTTTCACTTTCTTTCATTCTCTTTTTTTCTATAATTCTATATTCATATAAGTCTTTCTCATTCTATCAATCTGTTTCTCTCTCTCTTTCTCTATGATTCTCTCTTGCTCTCTCTCTCTCTCTCTCTCTCTCTCTCTCTCTCTCTTATATATATATATATATATATATATATATATATATATATGGTGTTCTCTCTTTTTCATTCCTCTCTCTTTTTCTATCATTCTATCTTTCTTCCTTTCATTTATTCTACCCCTCTCACTTCTTTTCTCTCTTTCTCCCTCTTTCACTCCCCCCTCTCTTTCTCTCTGTCATTCTATATTCCCTCTTTTTTTCTTTCTCTCTTACTTGGACGATCTGCTGTTAAAATACATCTATTCTCTCTCTCCCCCTCTGTGTGTGTGTGTCTCTCTCTCTCTCCCCATCTCTCTGTGTGTGTCTCTCTCTCTTAATCTCTCTTTCTATCATTTTCTCTTTCATTCTATCACTCTCACTCCTCACTCTCTCTATCATTCTAATACACTCTACACTTTCTCTCTGTC
>CM042148.1:107188306-107190806 GCA_023376005.1 Doryteuthis pealeii
ATAATAATAATAATAATAATAATAATACTAGAGGAATAAATGGCTCTACTTTTCCGGGTGTTGAGTACTTTCTAAGTTTAAACTTAGAATCTAACCAACAACATGGATAAATTTAATTTCAAGCACTCGTTGAAAATATCCCATTACCAAAGAATAACGATCCCTAACTGGAAAACCCTCTCTTCATTAAGCTCCTGAATAGATTTGACTTGATGTATAACTCTAAAGAGAAATAAGATATGCTGGATCTCAAGTCATATAGAAGTAAGGAAGAATGAAAGAGCAGACTCCGCAGCTAAATCGTCTCTAGATTTGATCCCCGACAATTTCAAGATACCATATACTGATTTGAAATTAAAATTGATAAATTCCTTCATACAAAATGGCAACAACACTGGAATAACAACATCCACAATAAACCCTTCCTAATCAAACCCACTTTGGGAGGCTGGAGACCAACTTTAAGGAAGTCTAGAAAGGAACAAGTCATTGTGTCCTGATTACGCATTGGTCATACAAGACTAACGCACTCCTATATACTCAAACAAGAACAACAACCACAATGTGGAACATGTCAAACACCTTTGACAGTTAAACACTTTCTCTTGGAATGCAGTTTTTTGCTCACACCAGAAATCGTTATTTTAAAGCAAACAATACGAAAGATCTGTTTGAAAATGTCAACATGGAGGATATTCTCTCTTTTTTTTAGGGAAATAAAATCATACCATAGAATATAGACATGAAACAAATCAATACCATACAACATAATCCCCCAAAATTCTAACACATTTTAAAAACCAATTACTAAAAAGTATAAATATAAATACACGATATGTATAATTTCCTAACCGTTAGCCATGACATAACCACAGACGGGTTGATATGTCGTTAAAATCAATAAACAACAACATCTATTATTATTATTATTATTATTATTATTATTATTATTATTATTATTATTATTTCTTCTTTTAGAGTTTTCAGATCAGCATTAGCTGATGGTCTTTCAGTGGAATCTGAGTGACAGCAAGCCTCCTCAGGTTTCCAGGACTCTTCTGAGTATTCTGGCAGATTGCAGCAGTGCAGTGTTCTGAATGGTATCAATCCTTCCTCTGATTTCCAAACTTTCCAAACCCTTTTCCAATCCTTTTGGGACCGTTCCAAGTGCACCAATTATTATTATTATTATTATTATTATTAGTAGTAGTAGTAGTAGTAGTAGTAGTAGTAGTAGTAGTATTTGAAATCTGGCTTGACAGAAAATTCAAAGTTCGAGAAAGCGATAAAAAAAGCGATACCATAATTAGAAATTCCATCAATTATTTTGAAAGTTTCAATTACCGTATTTGACGGCATATAAGAAGCACGTGCATATAAGACGCACTCCAATTTCAGTAGGTCAGATTCAGGAAAAAAGTCTTTAGTGTATTTAAGCATATATTGTTGAAAACAGTCTACCATATGCTCTTGTTAACCTTGATTATAACAATATCAGCAATAAAATAAGGATGCATGGAGTTTAGGGTAAGTAAAAGTACTAAGCGTAAGCTATGTTAGTGAGCATCATAGAGAATATTAGCCTAGGCCTACGGAAGGTCTCAAACTTTACCTACAATCTATAAGACGCAGGACAATTTTTTAGCCAAATTTTTTGAGTTTTCTTCGCCACCATATGCACCTGTTAACCTTGATTGTAACAATACCAGCAATGAAATAAGGATGCATGGAGTTTAGTGTAGGTAAAAGTACTGAGCGTAAGCTGGGTTGGTGAGCATCAAAGAGAAGATTAGCCTAGGCCTACGGCAGGTCTCAAACTTCACCTACGATGTATAAGACGCAGGGCAATTTTTTGAGCCAAAGTTTTGGAAAAAAGTGCGTCCTATTTGCCGTCAAATACGGTATATCATCTCTTATTCTTCTTTCTAGTAAATTATTTAATCATAATTTCTCAAATATTTCCCTGTAACTGTAATATCTTCCTCTTTTTATTAATTTTGTCACTCTTCTTTGTATGCACTCGAACCTTGATATTACATCCCAGTGTCTATTTGATTGTATTTGGAACCAAGTGTTGATTATTTCATCGATCTTTTCGCTGAATCTGCACAGAAATATATTAGGAGGAGCTGAAAGGTTCTCGGGTTGGAAAAGAATAGGGTGACCTTATTCTAATCAAGTTTCTCATTGGTATCAAAGGTATGTAGTGATGAGCTCACTCAGCTGTTAAATGGGTACTAGTTATTATTAATAACCATTGTAAAAAAACATCGTGAGGCTTAGAATATGCTGACTTTATACACAGATTAGGAGAAAGACACTCTTTCCATCAAAACAAGTCAGGGATATCATTCTTTACTTATAAATATAGCAACTACATGACACACACACACACACACGCACACACACACACACACACACACACACACATATATATATTATATATATATATATATATATATGTATAATGGAATATTGTCACGATGGTTAGGTGGTGCAG
>CM042148.1:107195806-107200375 GCA_023376005.1 Doryteuthis pealeii
TTACCTGAAGATGTCGTAGTAATACGGTTGAAATAAATTATTGTAATGAAGCAAGTTTAGAGTTTTTTCCTTCATTTACTATATATATATATATATATATATATCGAGAGAGAGGGAGAGGGGGAGAGAGATAGAAAGAGAGAGATACATATGAATCAATAATTCAACCACATCTCTCCCTATATATGTGGTTATGTATATTATACTTGTTTCCACACACACACAAATATTTTAACATAATGCGTAGAATAAAGTCGATATTGTATATTTCATGTTTAAACACTTTTTCCACTGAAAACATTAAGCATAGGACTTTGAGCTGTCCTCACACACGAAAGTTAAAATTAATAACAAACAGGTAACTGTCATACTAATGTTTAATCTGAAACACTAAGATAAAATAAGGGTATTTGCCTCTCATCCCACTTAGGAGGGCGTGACACAAGGACATTTTTATGTGGGCCACCCTCAAGTCGAAAAATGCGTCGATCCCGTCGGCATTCCCCCCTCAAGGGGGGCGCCTCCTGGGATCGACGCTATTAATTTACTTTACCGGTCCAGTGGTCGAAGCACACTGGACTCCCGGATGGGCCCCGTAATATAAAATAAGTTTCAGGTGGAAAATTTCCAAGTAAAAAAAATAACTAGATATCAATTAATAATAAAAATTCGTCGGGGCGGCCTAAAGTTGGTATCAGCCAATCAGCGAGGGAGTCTATCCCCTTTTCACTAGCGCTAGACCAAGGAGATTGTTTTTGTGTCTGAGATGGAGCGTCACACCTACCATCAGCTCCTTACTTTACCGCACAGATCCTTGTGCTACTCATACGCTAAATTGGCGATGGCCGGTATCGAACTAGGAACCTTGTAGATTCTAGCCGAACGCTCTAACCGGCCCATCTCAATTAATAATAGATAAGTCATTCTAATTTATAAAACATAAATAACTGTATCAGTCGAACAGCGAAGGAGTTTATCCCCTTTTCGCTAGTGCTAGACTAGGGATATTATTTTTGCGGAGGTGGAGCGCCACACATACCGTCAGATCACATTACCCCACCTGTGTTACTCATACGCTGAGTTGGTGGGGACCGGTATCAAACCAGGAATCTTGCAATTCTTACCGACTGAGCTAAACCAGTCCCATAAATAAGTAAAGTAAAAGTAAAGTCAGCGAGGGAGTCTATCCCCTTTTCACTAGCGCTAACCAAGGAGATTATTTTAGCGTCTGAGGTGGGGCGCCACACCTACCATCAGCTCCTTACTTTACCGCACAGATCCTATGCTACTCATACGCTGAGTTGGCGAGGACCGGTATCGAACCAGGAACCTTGTGATTCCTAGCCGAAAGCTCTACCGACTGAGCTAAACCGGCCCTGACTATGACTACTGGGCTGCTTCCTGGAGGTAGTGCAATACCAGGCCAACCCGTGGCAAGGGTCTAGCAAGCCCCTGACTCCTCGCCGTGTTCCAAAAATCAGTTTAATATCGACGTCCCCATATCGGGGACGTATCAGATATTAAGCTGATAAGAATATATACTACACTTTGATCTTAGCCAAAAGTCCCATAAATATGATGATCAAATTATTGTGATATTTTGTTTGGTTTGGTTTGGTTTGGTTTGATTTTACGGCTTATCAACCTCAGTGGGTCATTTAATGCCTATAACGTTTTGAAATAAATCAATTCTTAATGGATAATACAATTTTGTTTATCAACTCATGTTTTTCTATTTAACCCATAGATGGGACCCTAACAGGTACTACCACTCCGGGTCAGAGTGGACCAGGGAGCAATGGTGATGAAGGGGTGCTCCACATTCCCCAAACCTCAAAAACTGGAACTTCACCATCAGATAGAGTTTAACGTCATTCCCAGGACATGTAGACCCTCAGTCACCGCCTTCTAGCACCCATATGATAAAAAGGGGTTGGGGCTTGCCATAAGGGCAATAGGGTTGGGAAAATCATATAGGTGCTAGGGCTTGACGTGACCAGCTGATTGATCGGAGGGGGCCTCTCCGACCGCCCGTCTAGCCCAAGATAGGGCCAAAGTGGAGTATAGCAAGTCATGAACTGCTCATCCACCTGGGTTCTATCCTTAAGAATCACGGGTCGCCACCCACGGCCAACAGGTGGCCCCATTGGGGGAGTCTTACCCCTATACAGAGGTGCAGTCGGTGCATTCTAACGCCAGGGCGGGTGATATTTTGTAGGGTTTTAATTTGAGATATTTGGATGATATTTCTTTTTAAATTCTCTGTATATAAATATTTCCCAACATATTCTCCTTAAGGGTTAATTTACTTAACCTATGTATTAGAGAGAGAGATCAATCGGCTGGTCACATCAATGATTGTCTTATCCCTATTGCCCTTATGACAACCCCCCAACCCTTTTCATCATATGCATGTATATATATACATATACATGTACATATATATGCATGAATATATATATATATACATACATACTTGTATATGTGAAGAAAGGAAGTGAATCCGACTGTATGTAGTATATTAAGAAAAATGAAAAAAAAAAGGTTTAAATGGGTTAAGTGGTGAGTTTATTGGCCGACGCTGCAGTGTTTCGATCTATTAATTAGATCATTTCAGGGCATTTGTTGGTATGTGGAAGGTGATAAGAAATTATTTATCACAGAATAACGAGAAAAGCGAGTGGCAGTCCTTGTTATTCAGTTTCTTTAAAAATGTTTGAGGTTTGAAAAAGAAGACAGTTTGAAATATGACATCAAATATTCTATTTTATGGCGTGAGTATGGGACGCTGTAAGTGTGTGTATCGAAAGGAAACATTTCAGGTATCTGGTTGTGTGTGTGTCTGTATAAATTTTTTGCGATAAACGACAGCGGAAGTAAGAGGTAGAGGAGAGGTGTCATACTTGTATATTATATATATAAATATATATATAAATATATATATATATATTATTAACATAACTTCTCTATATATGTGCGCATGTATATCGTACATTTATAGATAGATACTTATAATGTATATAATCATATGTATATGTATGTTTGTGTATATATAAATGTATTTTTATCCATTCATACTTTCTTTCCTTTAATTTCTCTTTTCAACATATTATTATAATATCATTATTTTGTTATTTAAAAAAATAATAATAGATGATAATGTACACATGGATAAACTTTTTCTGACCGAAACACGTGTAAGTTAATTAATTAAAATATCCTGTTTATCCATTCAATGCTTTCTTTCTTTTATTTCTCTTTTCAACATACCGTCGGATTTCACTTCCATTTTCATTTTACATATATAAATGTATACACACACACATATGTGTAATTTGTATACAGGTTTCCACAAAAGTCTATGTGCAGTTTTAAATTCAACAATTTTTTTAAGTGCAGACGGACTTTTTGACATTCTCTATATATGTGTACACAGTTTATAATATATGTGTTTTAATTCATTTTAAATACACGCATAAAGACACGCTTACACACACACATGCACACGCACACACACAATACACATATATACATATACATACATATTTTATGTATATGTTATATAGAAATATAGATGTGTGCGTGTGTTTCCGTATATATTTAGGTTAATTATATAAAATTAATGCCGACTCTAAAAATATATTTCTAAAAGAATTGAGAGAATATTTTAGCAGAAGATAAAAATGGATTTTCCGGGTCTTTTCTTCTGTTGTTAATTTTTTTTTTAATTTCATTATTTTTGTCTTTTCTTTAATTTTTTGCTTTGCTCATCTTTTGCACTCGTGTTGAAAATGGCTGGTGATTTTTCGAATTGTGAATCTTTCTCTCATTCTCATTTGATTCGTGTCCAACGATGCACATCAAACCCGCGGCGCACAGACTTCTTCTCAAAAACTGCTGTCGTCTTCTCTTACCGACTCGGGGCAGCATTTTTCTTGCTCCGGCGCTGAACGACCTCGCCGTCGCAAGGCAGCGACATTTTGTTTAATAAATGAATTATTGGCGGCTTTTATAGGAGAATTTTTTTTCTTTCTTTATTTTTTACCTATATTTTTTGTCTACGTTTTTTTAATCTTTTTTTTTTTTTAATTCTTTGCATCTGCGTTCTTCTTTTCTTCTTCTTTTAATCTTTTTATTGTGTATTAACTTATGTTTCAATGATTATTTTAATTTTTTCCCTTTTTTTTTTGTAGGCGCGAGAATTTTTTTTTCTTGATTACTTTTTAATTGATATTTTGGCATTTAGTGTAGAAAGGGGAAAAATCTCAGAAAGATGAGTAAAAGAATGAGAGAGAGAGAGAGAGAGAGAGAGAAGAGAGAGAGAGAGACAGACAGACAGACAGACAGACAGAGAGAGAGAGAAGAGGAGGGGGAACTTGAGCAAGTAGGATCGAAAGAGATTGAAAAGATCCATAGCGAGAGAAAGCAAAAGAAAGAAAGAAAAAGATAGATATATATATATAGAGAGAGAGAGAGGGGAGAGGGAGAGTTAAAGCGAGAGAGAAAGAGAATGGATGTAAGAGAAAGATAACGAGAGAGAGAGAGAGAGAGCAGAGAGAGAGAGAGGCC
>CM042148.1:107200475-107202975 GCA_023376005.1 Doryteuthis pealeii
CAGGTCAGCGCAGAAAAGATTTAAATGAAATACGAAGATATGAAAGTCGACGGAAGAAAAGAAGAAAAATCCAAAAATAAGAAAAAAATATTACAGAAAGAAAAAAGAAAGAAAGATTGTTTGAAATATAAAAAAAAACAAATTAGAAAGGAAAAAGGTTATGTGATACAAGAAAAAAAGAGAAGAGCAGGGTAGATGCCGAAAAGAAAGAAAGAAAGAAACAAGAGAAAGAAAAGAAAGAAAAAAGAATAAGAAAAAATTAATAGCTGCTCCGATACCCGTGCCAACCGTTAGATTACGAAAGAAGGAAAAAGAAGTTAAGAAAGAAAGATTAGAAACAAAGAACAAAGAAGAAACAAAGAAAAAACGAGCGTAGATACGAAAGAAAAGAAAGAAAGAAAAAAGGAATAAGAAAGAAAGAAAGAAATAAGAAGATGCCCGTTAGATACGAACGAAAGAAAGACAGAAAGCAAAGAAAGATAAGAACAAACAAACAAAACACCAAAGTATGCCGAGATACGAAGAAGAAAGAAAGAAAGAAAGAAAAGGAAAAAGTGCGTAAGTACGAAGAAAGTAAGAAACAAAATAGAAACAAAAGAAAAAAAGAAACAAAAGAAAGAGCGAGATACGAAGAAGAAAGAAACAAACCAAACAAAGAAGAAAAGAAAAAAGGCCTGATACGAAAGAAAAGAAAGACAGAAGAAGAAAGATAAAGAAAGAAAGAGAAAAAGTGCCCGTAGATACAAAAGAAAAAGAAAGACAGAAAGAAAGAAAGAAAGAAACAAACCAAACAAACAAAAAAGTCCGTAGATACGAAAGAAAGAAAGAAAGAAAGAAGAAAAAATAAATGCGTAATACGAAAGAAAAAAGAAAAAAAAAAAAGAAAGAAAAACACGTAGATGTGAAAGAAAAAAAGAAAAAACTTCGGAGATTTGGAGAGAGGAGAGAGAGAGAGAGAGCAAGATGAAGAGAGGGAAGAGAGAGAAGAAGAGGAGAAGGCGGTAAGGGGAGTGTAAAATTTTTACAACTTTGATAATTGTAAATTTTCGCGGCATTTCAATGTGAAGACGACGCCAAGTGCGTGATGGTGGTAATGAGATCACACAGATAGACGCTCCCTCTCGAAGGACATTTGACGCCCCAACATAAAAAAATCGAAAGTTTTACCCTTACCTACCATCCGGTGCCGGAGACGAAGCAACGATGACCCAACCGACGACGACGACGACGATCCTGTTTTAATTGAACAAAAAAATAAAAAAATAAAATTAAAATTAAAAAATAAAATTAAAACAAAAGAACTGGCAACATTTGTTTTTCAAATTTCCTTCTTGTTTTCAAGACAAACACATTGCGTCATTGGAATTTTTTTTTGTTGAAAATCTTAATATTGATTTGTTATCTTCATATATTACAAGATAAAGGATGAGAATTATCTTTTCAATTTGTGGTGTATGTGGTGGGGGGGTGGTGGATTAGCGAGATACGGTCTTTTCTGGAAGAGCGTCTTTTCGTGGGGGGTGGGTGGGGGTGGGGATGTGTTCTGACTACGTTACGGCTAATTAACTCTGATGAAGGGAAAAGAAATTAATGGAGGAGGGGTAGAAAGATTAGAATGATAGAAATGGGGAGAATAAGAAAGAAAAAAGAAGAGACAGAGAGAAAGAGGAGAGAGAGAGAGAGTGAAAGAGGAGAGAGAGAGAAAGAGAGAGAGAGTGAAAGAAAGATAGTATGAGAGAAAGAGGGAGAATAAGAAAGAAAGAAGAGAGAGAGAGAGAGAAGGAGGAGAGGGGGTGAGGGAAAGTGTTGAAAGAAATATAGAATGATAGAAAGAGGGAGAATAAGAAAAGAAAAGAAAAGAAAGAAGAGAGAGAGAGAAAAGAGAGAGAGAGAGAGAAAGAAAGATAGTATGATAGAAAGAGGGAGAATAGAAAGAAAGAAAAGAAAGAATAAGAGAGAGAGAGAGAAAGAGAGAGAGAGAATGAGAAAGAAAGATAGAATGATAGAAGAGGGAGAATAAGAGAAAAAAGAAAGAAAGAAGAAAAGAGAGAGAGAGAGAGAGGAATGAGGAGAGAAAAAGAGAAGAAGATAGTGTATGTAGAAAGAGGGAGGAATAAGAAAGAAAGAAGAGAGAAGAGAGAGAAAGAGAGAGAGTGTGAAAGAAAGATAGAATGATTAAAAGAGGGGGAGGAATAAGAAAAGAAAGAAAGAAAGAAAGAAGAGAGAGAGAGAGAGAGAGAAAGAAAGATAGTATGATAGAAAAGAGGGAGAATAAGAAAAAGAAAGAAGAGAGAGAGAGAAAGAGAGAGAGTGTGAAAGAAAGATAGAATGATAGAAAGAGGAGAGAATAAGAAAGAAAGAAGAAAGAGAGAGAGAGAAGAGAGAGAGAGAAAGAAAGATAGTATGATAGAAAGAGGGAAAATAAGAAAGAAAGAAAGAAAGAGAGAGAGAGAGAGAAAGAGAGAGAGTGTGAAAGAAAGATAGAGAATGATAGAAAGAG
>CM042148.1:107207975-107210475 GCA_023376005.1 Doryteuthis pealeii
TCTCACTTTCTTTCTTTCTCTATCTTTCTATTTCTCTCTTTTTTTCTTTCTCTCTATTTCTCTCTCTCTTTCTTTTTCTTTCTATTTTTTCTCATTTTCTTTCTTTCTCTCTCTCTCTATTTCTCACGGTATTTTAGTCTTCTTTCATATTTTACCTTTATAAGCACTACACCGATCAATGTATGTTATATAAGTGTTATATATAGTGTTTGTTTTGGCACTAATAAAAAGGCATGGACCCATTTATTACCCCTATCCACTATTACAGTTACATATTGTGTTTCCCCCAAAATAAAACCTAGCGCGATTTTTCAGGATTATTTTGACATAAGCACTCCCCTAAAATAAACCCTAGTTGAGAGCAATAGCACTCGAGCAGATGATGATATGATTATATTTTAATGAATTATCCTGGATATCGAACTCTCTCTCTCTCTCTCTCCTCTCTCTCTCTCTCTCTCTCTCTCTCTCTCTCTCTCTCTCTCTCTCTCTCTCTCTGGGGATGCCACTACCTTTTAAATACACTAAGTAGACAAATACTGTTTTTTTTCTTTCTCTCTTCACTCTCCGTCTCTTTCTGTCTCTCTTTCTCTTCATCTTCTTTCTTTCTTCTTTCTCTCTCTCTCTCTCTCTCTCTCTCTCTCTCTCTCTCTCTCTCTCTCACTCTCTCTTTGCTTTCTTCTCCCTGTCTTTCTCCCTGTCTTTCTTTTTCTCTTTATCTATCTCTCTTTGCCACAACCTTTTAAATACACTAACGAAGTAGACAAATACTGAAGAGATGGAAGCTATTTTCTTACTGTATTTTAGTCTACGTTCATATTTTACCTTTATAAGCACTACACCGATCAAAGTATGTTATATACGAACATTAAAAGTACAAAAACTTACATAGAAAAGCACACATGAAAATGTGTCGACAGCGGGAGTGGCGGGGGGCGGGCAAAGATTGTGGCCTTTTTATTGTAAATCACTCTCATTTTGTTCATGGGACAGTCAGAGTATTACTGAACCGGAAATGAAAGGCACGTCATCGCCGGAAATTCATCACAGCAGCGGAATTGAATGGCAGCCATCTTGTGACGACATAATGGTTGGTTTCGTCACGTGTGACCAAGGTCAGATCGTCGGAATTATTTGCGGGAAAAAGTTTTTGATCATCAGTGTCTGCAGCAAAACGTCTACATCACAACAGATATCATGACTTCTTCAATCTGTCTCAGTGCCATTATGCATATCTACAAATACACAAATACACACACACTCACACACAAACACACACAGACACACACATACACTCCTGGTGTAATGGTTAGAGTCGTAGGAAATGAACACGTCGACCCGAGTTCAAATCTTGGATAAGGCTGTTTGCATTTAAACTTAGAAAGGTCTCAACACCCGGAGAAGTGGAGCTATTTAGTATATATATATATATATATATATATATATATATATATATGTGTGTGTGTGTGTGTGTGTGTGTGTAGAAAAGATTATTCAGATGAGTGCTTCTCCATTTTGCACAGAGCTAGGTCAAAACAGCATTTACCCATCCTTGAAGCTGTTTATATCTCTTTCCGGCCTACTCTATGCAAACAAACTCCAAAGCACTCCCTCTATTCATTGGGAGACACTTCCAACCCTGTTTCTACCTAGGGTTCATACATAACCCCCCTCTTTCTCCCTTTCTTTTTTTTTATTTTGTCCCCCTCTGGCTCACCCCATTCGTTTCTTACAAAATTCTTGTACAATCTGACTTTTATTCGTCACCGGTGTATCACTTGAAAAGTACCGGTTGAAAAGGCCTTCGTGTAACCCCCCCCCCCATTTATTTTATATTTTATTCATTAATAAAATATTCTCCCAAATTACATATGGTTCCTACACTTTTAGTGTTATACAAATTCTCTTGTACCAAAAACCTATTCATATAAATATATATATATATATATATATATATATTATATATATATATATATAGTATCCAACTTTCCCGTTGCAGTGGCATCAGTAAATAATCCAGAAGTGCTTAATGTATTACAAACATAGAGCAATATAATAATATGATACCATCCAGAACACTGCACTGCTGCAATCTGCCAGAATACAGACTTGCTGTCACTAGGACTCCAGTGAAAGACCATCAGCTAACACTGATGTGAAAACTCAAAAGGGTGTAAATAATAATAATATTAGTAGAGGAATAGATAGCTCTACTTTTCTGGGTGTTGAGCACTTTCAAAGTTTAAACTTACAATCTGACCAACAACATGGATAAATTTAATTTCAAGCACTCGTTGAAAATATCCCATTACCAAACAATAACGATCCCTAACTGGAAAACCCTCTCATCATTAAACTCCTGAATAGATTAGACTTGATGTCTAACTCTAAGGAGATTATAATATGCTGGATCTCAAGTTATATAGGAGTGAGGGGAAATGAAAGAGCAGACTCCGCAGCTAAATTGGCTCTAGATTTGATCCCCGACAATTTCAAGGTA
>CM042148.1:107217975-107227975 GCA_023376005.1 Doryteuthis pealeii
TATTTTAACATAATGCGTAGAATAAAGTCGATATTGTATATTTCATGTTTAAACACTTTTTCCACTGAAAACATTAAGCATAGGACTTTGAGCTGTCCTCACACACGAAAGTTGAAATTAATAACAAACAGGTAACTGTCATACTAATGTTTAATCTGAAACACTAAGATAAAATAAGGGTATTTGCCTCTCATCCCACTTAGGAGGGCGTGACACAAGGACATTTTTACATGGGTGGTAGGCACAAAAAATGCGTCGATCCCGTCGGCATTCCCCCTCAAGGGGGCGCAATCTGGGATCGACGCTATTAATTTACTTTACCGGTCCAGTGGTCGAAGCACACTGGACTCCCGGTTGGGCCTCGTAAGATAAAATAAGTTTCAAGTGGAAAATTTCCAAATAAAAAAAATAACTAGATATCAATTAATAATAAAAATTCGTCGGGGCGGCCTAAAGTTGGTATCAGCCAATCAGCGAGGGAGTCTATCCCCTTTTCACTAGCGTTAGACCAAGGAGATTGTTTTTGTGTCTGAGGTGGAGCGCCACACCTACCATCAGCTCCTTACTTTACCGCACAGATCCTTGTGCTACTCATACGCTAAATTGGCGAGGGCCGGTATCGAACTAGGAACCTTGTAGATTCTAGCCGAACGCTCTAACTGGCTCCTCTCAATTAATAATAGATAAGTCATTCTAATTTATAAAAAATAAACAACTGTCGAACAGCGAAGGAGTCTACCCCTTTTTGCTAGTGCTAGATTACCCAATCTGTGCTACTTATACGCTGAGTTGGCGGGGACCGGTATCAAACCAGGAATCTTGCAATTCCTTCCGACTGAGCTAAACCAGTCCCATAAATAAGTAAAGTAAAAATAAAGTCAGTGAGGAAGTCTATCCCCTTTTCACTAGCGCTAGACCAAGGAGATTATTTTAGCGTCTGTGGTGGACGCCACGCCTACCATCAGCTCCTTACTTTACCGCACAGTTTCATATGCTATTCATTGAGTTGGCGAGGACCGGTATCGAACCAGGAACCTTGTGATTCCTAGTCGAAAGCTCTACCGACTGAGCTAAACTGGCCCTGACTATGACTACTGGGCTGCTTCCTGGGGGTAGTGCAATACCAGGCCAACCCGTGGCAAGGGTGGAGCAAGCCCCTGACTCCTCGTCGTGTTCCAAAAATCAGTTTAATATCGACGTCCTCATATCGGAGACGTATCAGATATTAAGCTGATAAGAATATATACTACACTTTGATCTTAGCCAAAAGTCCCATAAATATGATGATCAAATTGATGATATTTTGTTTGATTTGGTTTAGTTTGGTTTTACGGCATATCAACCTCAGTGGGTCATTTAATGCCTATAAAGTTTTGAAATAAATCAATTCTTAATGGATAATACAATTTTGTTTATCAACTCCGGATCAGAGTGGACCAGGGAGCAATGGTGATGAACTGGAACCTCACCATCAGATAGAGTTTAACGGCATTCCCAGGACATGTAGACCCTCAGTCATCGACTTCTAGCACCCATATGATAAAAAAGGGTTGGGGTTTGCTATAAGGGCAATAGGGTTGGGAAAATCATATAGGTGCTAGAGCTTGACGTGACCAGCCGATTGATTGACCACCCGTCTAGCCCAAGATAGGGCCAAAGTGGAGTATTGCAAGTCATGAACTGGTCACCCACCTGGCTTCTATCCTTAAGCATCACGGGTCGCCACCCACAGCCGACAGGTGGCCCCATTTGGGAGTCTTACCCCTATATAGAGGTGCAGTCGGTGCAATCTAACGCCACAGCCGACAGGGCGGGTGATATTTTGTAGGGTTTTAATTTGAGATCATTTGAATGAGAATTGGTCAACCTATTAGATCACGAAATGATGTTTCTTTTTAAACTCTCTGTATATAAATATTTTCCCAGCATATTCTCATCAAGGGTTAATTTACTTAACCTATGTATTAGAGAGAGATCAATCGGCTGGTCACGTCAATGATTGTCTCATCCCTATTGCCCTTATGGCAACCCCCAACCCTTTTCATCATATTGATGCTAGAAGGCAGTGGCTGAGGGCCTTCATGTCTTTCGCGTCTCATCAGTGTGGCTAGACACAGCAACTAGACAGTTGCTATGTCTAGCCACACTGATGGAGACGTGAAATTATACCGTCTCATCAGTGAGGCTAGTCACAGCAATTATCTTCGGCCGGGAGCGAAACCCGACTGACTTTTCCTTAACCTTGACCGTCGACAGCTGCCATTAGGGAGCGGTGTTTTAATTGTTAAATACATACATCTGTGTATATATTTCACGATCGACAAAGAGATCAAATCTGTAAACAACAGACGATCATTGCTTTATTCTGGCGGTGAAAGGCAATTAAAATCAATCCTAGAGAGCTCTACCGGGTTTTGGGAGCATATAAATATATATATATATATATATATATATATATATATGTGTGTGTGTGTGTGTACATATATATATATGCATGTATATATACAAATATATGTACATATATATGCATGAATATATATACATACATACTTGTATATATATATATATATATATATATATATATATATTTTAAATATATGTGCGCATGTATATTGTACATTTATAGATGGACACTTATAAATATATATATATATATACATATGAGTATCTGTATGTTTGTGTATATATAAATGTATTTTTTATCCATTTTTTACTTTCTTTCCTTTATTTCTCTTTTCAACATATCAATATTATTTCTTTCATTTTGTTATTTAAAAATGATAATAGATAGAATAATGTACACATGGATAAACTTCTGACCGAAACACGTGTAAGTTAAATTAATTAAAATATCCTGTTTTATCCATTCAATGCTTTCTTTCCTTTCTTTCTCTTTTCAACATACCGTCGGATTCACTTCCATTTTCCTTTTACATATATAAATGTATACACACACATATGTGTAATTTGTATACAAGGTTTCCACAAAGTCTATGTGCAGTTTAAATTCAACATTTTTTTAAGTGCAGACAGACTTTTTGACAATTCTCTATATATGTGTATACAGATATAAATATATGTGTTTTAATTCATTTTAAATACACGCATAAAGACACGCTTACACACACACATGCACACGCACACACACATACACATATATACATATACATATATATTTATGTATATGTTATATAGAAATATAGGTGTGCGTGTGTTTCCGTATATATTTAGGTATAATTATAAAAATTAATGCCGACTCTAAAAATATATTTCTAAAAGAATTGAGAGAATATTTTACAGAAGATAAAAAAAATGGATTTTCCGGTCTCTTTTCTTTGTTGTTTCATTTTTTTTAAATTTCATTATTTCTTTCTTTTTTTGTCTTTTCTTTTAATTTTTCTTTGCTCATCTTTTGCACTCGTGTTGAAAATGGCTGGTGATTTTTCGAATTGTGAATCTTTCTCTCATTCTCATTTGATTCGTGTCCAACGATCACATCAAACCTCGCGGCGCACAGACTTCTTCTCAAAAACTGCTGTCGTCTTTCTCTTACCGACATCGGGGGCAGCCATTTTCTTGCTCCGGCGCTGACGACCTCGCCGTCGCAGCAGCCGACATTTTGTTTAATTAAATGAATTATTGGCGGGCTTTTATAGGAGAATTTTTTTCTTTCTTTATTTTTTACCTATATTTTTTGTCTACGTTATTTTTAATCTTTTTTTTTTTTAATTCTTTAGCATCTGCGTTCTTCTTTTCTTCTTCTTTTAATCTTTTTATTGTGTATTACTTATGTTTCAATGATTATTTTAATTTTTCCCTTTTTTTTTGTAGCGCGGAGAATTTTTTTTCTTTGATTACTTTTTAATTGATATTTTGGCATTTAGTGTAGAAAAGGGAAAATCTCAGAAAGAGAGTAAAAGAATGAGAGAGAGAGAGAGAGAGAGAGAGACAGACAGACAGACAGACAGACAGACAGCAAGAGATCGAAAGAGATTGAAAGAGAACCATAGCGAGAGAAAGCAAAAGAAAGAGAGAAAAAGATAGATATATATATAGAGAGAGAAGGGAGAGGGAGAGTTAAAGCGAGAGAGAAAGAGAATGGATGTAAGAGAAAGATAACGAGAGAGAGAGAGAGAGGAGAGAGAAGAGAGAGAGAGAGAGAGAGAGAGAGAGAGAGAAATCGAAAGAGATTAAGGGAGAAACAGAGAAAGAAAGCAAAATAAATACTCAGAGAGGAAGCGGGAGAGGTGAAACAGGGTTAAAGTGAGAGATAGAGCGAACGATTTTGAGAGAAAGAGAAAAGAGAAATCAAGAGAGAGAGAGAGAGAGAGAGAAAGAGAAAGAGAAAGAGAGAGAGAGAGGAGAAAGAGAGAGAGAGAGAGAAAGAGAGAGAGATAAATATTTTGAAAGAAAAGAGAGAGAAAGTAAAGAGAGACAGATAGAATGAGAGAGTGAATGATTTTAAGAGAAAGCAAAATAGAGAGAAAGAGAGAGAGAGAGAGAGAGAGAGAGGGAAAGAGGGAGAAAGAAAGAAAGCATGAGAGAGAGAGAAATAGAATGAAATGGTGAGAGAGAAAGAGAAAGAAAGAAAGAGTGTGTGTGTGTGTGTGTGTGTGTGAGAGAGAGAGAGAGAGAGAGAGAGAGAGAGAGAGAGAGAGAGAGAGAGAAAGAGAGAGAGAGAGAGAGAGATGTAAGACAGACAGACAGATCAAGACAGTAAAAGAATTTAAGAGATTATCAATAAGTTTGTATATAACCATGACCCAGCAAAAACAACATATGATAGCGATATTTGTTATAAAGTAATACACTGATAATATTCTAATTTAGAGAATAACTTAATTTCCAGTCCAATCTGTTAATGAATGTGGATTACTGAAGGGTTTTGAAGGTCATTCTTTTTAAATCATACAAACTATTGAGATAATTATGAAATGCTAATTAGAACACTTCAACACATCCTAAATAGAAACTTCAATATCATCATAGATCGCTGTTATATAACTCTTTACTCGGGCGAAAGAGAGACAAGCTAGAGATGAAATGAGGGGCTCCTACTTGTTATTTTCTGCTTCTACTGCTTCTAACTCGTCAGCTGCCATATTCCCCAGGCTGAATTCTCGGGCTGATCATGTGGGTTGTTTCTTCGTGTTGGTTTCTTTGGGAGGGTCATCTTTTGTTTTAATAACTTAACAAGTTTAGTTGTTTTTCTTAAAGTCTTTTATTTAAAACAACCCAGTCCATATTCGACCGCGCGGTGAGTTCGACTCTGAGAGACGTCCACTCTCGTCGAATGTCTAGTCGCTAAACTGTCTCACGCCTGTAATCGCGCGCTTTCGGGGGGTGTTAATTCGGGGTCTTCATAAATCAATCATAACCCTAACGGTTATAGAAATTTCCACTTAATTCCCTCCGATTTTAAATCTAACGAACTCTTATTCAAAAATATTCTTACTACAGTACGTACACAATTCATAAACTGCCTTTGAATTATGTAACACTGCTGTTAACTATGAAATGCTTATTAGAATACTTCACCCCTTCCTAAATAGAAGCTTCAATATTATTATGGACCGCTGTTAATTATGAAATGCTAATTAAAATTGATTATTCTTTCCTAAATAGAATCATATGTAGATTGATCGTGCGCAAGGAAATTCAGCAGGTTCAGTGATCGTCTTGTAAGAACATAATATTCGGGAAGATTTTGAGCTTCGAACATTCACTTCAGGCCAGAAGAAGACTAGATGTCGTTATCATAAATAATGCGAAAAAAAGTCAGATATTGATTCTCATTATCTCAGCATATCACAAATTCAAACTTGGATTAGATCTGATTTGTACAGGTGTTAATTGGATAAATTTGTCTGTTCCTTGGAGACAAACCTTTTCTTCTTTTTTTTCTTTATTGTTACCATAGAAATAGTGCCTCTTTAGAAACATTTCAGTCCTTTCGTAAACGAAACCTGGATTCATATTGAGCTCATCTTTTTTTTCTTTAATAGAAAAAATAACCGCCCTGTCGGCTGGGGCGTTAGAATGCACCGACTGCACCTCTGCAGAGGGGTAAAACTCCCCCAATGGGGCCACCTGTTGGCCGTGGGTGGCGACCCGTGATGCTTATGGATAGAGCCCGGGTGGATAAGCAGTTCATGACATGCAATACTCCACTTTGGCCCTATCTTGGGCTAGACGGGCGGTCGGAGAGCCCCCCCCGATCAATCGGCTGGTCACGTCAAGCCCTAGCACCTATATGATTTTCCCAACCCTATTGCCCTTATGGCAAGCCCCAGCCCCTTTTTATCATATGGATGCTAGAAGGCGGTGGATGCGGGTCTACATGTCCTGGGAATGACGTTAAACTCTATCTGATGGTGAGGTTCCAGTTTTGGAGGTTTGGGAAATGTGGAGCACCCCCATTCATCACCATTGCTCCCTGGTTCACTCTGACCCGGAGTGGTAGTACCTGTTAGGGTCCCATCTATGGGTTAAATAGAAAAATGTATTTATAAAAAAATTGTATTATCCATTAAGAATTGATTTATTTCAAAACTTTATCGGCATTAAATGACCCACTGAGGTTGATATGCCGTAAAACAAAACAAAACCAAAAAAAAAAATTAAAAAAATGATGAAATGGGGCATATCATTTACATAAAGACAAAAATTGCCTTCTTACTTAGGGAGGCACGATTAGCATAATTATTATCGTCATAGGAAATGGAATGAGCAATCCAAGTTCAATTCCTGCATGAAGCAGTTTGTTTCACTTCATGCTCATGCACTTTAAGATAGGCTTAAATATTTTTCTTCTTGTGTCATGGGTATGGCATTAAACTACATCTAGTGGTGAGGTTCCAATTCTGAGCTCTAGGGAGTATGGAGTACCACTTCATTATCATTACTCCGAGGGCCGCTCTCATCAGAGTGCTAGTAAAATAGATAAAAGAATTTGGTTTAAATGTATATGCAAGAATGAATAAAACAAAACGTCTTTCAAATTTGAAGAAAGGGAAATATTCATAAATCGGAAAAAATGGAAAAATCTATGGGGCAAAAAGGTACCTGGCATGCACATTGATGCTGGATGGTGGGGCAAACCTAACAAAAAGCGAGGGTAATTTCTCGTGATGAAATGGCTACCGTGCAGGACTGCGACATCGGAAAAAAAGGCAGTTCAATTTTTAATAATTCATAGATAACCTATCAATTGTGTACTGGAGTGTAGTTAAATCAAACTAACAGTTCCATGGGAAAATACAGGTTATTTGATTTGCATAAGTTGACCTATATTTTACCTCGGCTCAGTTTTGCCAGAGCTGCGAGACGGATTGCAACGGTGGTCTGTCCATTCGAGGCCATTTCTCACGTGCGTTTAACTTCATTTGTTTTATAAAGTAAAATAGAAGCTCTAAGTAAAACAACAAAGTCTTGTGTTCGTTAATCAAGAAGTAAATCCAGGACAAGAAATACTAAGATCAAGCCACGAAACCCAATACAAAAGAAACCCAGCTACCGACCCAATTGGTAGAGAATATAATAACCCCCGAAGAAGGAGAAACAGAAGCTAAGTATATACGTATACATACACGGGTATATTCTACAAGATACGTTAGGTACGTCCAAACAAAAAGGGACAACGTAATAAAATAATCCTAGACGAATTGACGTTAAAATCAATCAATCAATCATTGATTATATGTATTGATCGGCTGTGCACCTGTCTTCATGCAAATTTTGAATTTTAAAATTTAAACAGATTATCAACTTGAATTTCGGTGTCTTTATACATCTTGTCAACTTATTACGATTTTATTATCAACTAGATAATTTAAACTAAAAGTTAATGAGACTTTATGAATAGACAATGTGGAATTTAGATATGTAATGTTTCCCAACCTTGGAAGAAATGAAAATCCGTGGAAGAATTAAGATTGATCAGACTAGTTCATTATTAAATACAACTCGAATACTAAGATTATTTACTTCTGATTGTTTTTGTTTTCTTTCTGCTAATTAAAAGCAAAGATCTCACAATAAGAATACAATTTCATCGTAACAAAAATCACAGGGCATGTATTTAGCTACGTCTCTCATGTTCCAGTTGCAATACTCCTGGAAAATCTACTTAAATATACAATGAGTGCTATTATTGTTTAGGGTTTCGTATGAAAATTATTTGCACTTGCGAGAATATGGACCCCACCTCCGGGCGTAATTATTGAAGTTTTAATGTATAAAATATATTTAGTTTCAGACTAAAGAAATTAAATAAGAACGCATATAAAAAGATTACAGTTATTCTAGTTATATTTTAATTGGTTTCTATATAAAATCATTAATAGGATTGATTTTAATACGTTGGAGAATAAAACAATAATATTGGAGATCAATAACACCAAGTAATTATTTATTAAACCCAGTTTAGTTTAAAACAGTATGCAAATTAACCGCACCATATATTATGTAAACCTTTATTTCTTAGTGATCTATAGGACACATGGATTTTAAACGCACTACTAATAATACCTTTCGGGACATGTTTCTTTTAATTAACGGCGTGATCCCAGGAGGCAATCCCTTGGGCAACACCTGCCCACTCGATTTAAAGGGGCAGGGCTGGTTTTATTGCTCAGTGCCTGAGGCACCCCCTTGAGGGGAATGCCGACGGGATCCACGCATTCTTTGCCCATGAGCTTCGGTTTTGTGGGTGGTCCCACATTAATAGGGCCTTGTGCCTAACACGTACACGTGGGGTACGTGGTAAATACAAATACAAATAACATGGGCTATTTTTAGATAAATCTAACTCAGTTTTTCATTAAGACCTCGTAAATAAATGAGATTTATTCTATGTATTAATGATTCTGACTATAAATTGAATGCTCGTTAATAAGCCTGTGTGAATCCTGAGAGTATTGTGACGTAATTTCAGTAATAGATAAACAGACATTGAAACTCAATTATAATAAGATTAGATCGAATACTTGATATAATTTAACTGTAAATCATTTGTATTAAGAATATTTACTTAGACTCATTGTTTACTAAGGGTTATTATTATTATTAGTTTCTCATTTCAAGAGAAATACTTTATGGAAAACTATTTTTACTAGAGTCTTTTGAACCATTAGATTAATATATATATGATGATATAAGAAAAATGATAGGTAATTGAAAGGTAAAAATCAAAACAAACTAGAATTAAATGGAAATCTCACCTTTATAAAAGGATTCAACTTTTCATTGTAGCCAATTCTATCTGTTTTATTTCTGGTTTAGATGTAACTTAGGTTATATTTGAATTTGAGATAATAACAGTCAACTGAAGTTTTAAGAAAAATTAGTTGTAAAATAAAAGATACTATATTTAATTACTAATTATAAAAAAAAGAATATAGGTTATTCATTCAGATTTCAATTGATAAATAATTAGAGAAAACTATATTTTATAGTTTTTAAATATAAATAGATGAAATGAAATAGAATAAACTGTGTAAACTATAAGAGGTAAAGAGTTATTTTTTCCTTTATCAATAATTTTAGACTGACCGTAATTTTTAAGAGGGTATGGAATTTTAAGAATTAGTTACATATAAAAATAAATACTTATTGATATAAATATATTACATAATTTGAATTTGTCATCGTATTGCATATGCATATACATATATATATGTGAAGAAAGGAAGTGAATCCGACGATATGTAATATATCAAGGAAAATGAAAAAACACAGGTTTAAATGGGTTAAGTGGTGAGTTTATTGGCCGACGCTGCAGTGTTTCGATCTATTAATTAGATCATCTTCAGGGCATAAGATAAGAAATTATTTATCACAGAATAATGAGAAAAGCGAGTGGTAATCCGTCATTCAATCTGTTTAATATATATATATATATATATATATATATATATATATATATATAAGGTTTTAAAAAAGGGGGGCAGAGAAAAAAGGTATTTGTGTTTTGTGTAAGAAAACAAAACTTCCTTTGTTT
>CM042148.1:107230475-107232975 GCA_023376005.1 Doryteuthis pealeii
TTTTCTCAGTACATGAAGGTCAAGAGAAAAGACTACTCGGCAAAACTTAGTACAAACTGAAAAATCCCTTCCAACCAAACGTTTTTTCACAGGATCATATAGTGAATTACAGTGTAATATACTGCCTGGTCGACAAGTCAACAAAGGACCAGCTGCAGTTGACTCGTGCATGGGTGCAGGAAATCCGTGGGTGTCAAACATGGGCCCGAAAATAATTATCTTGAACATATCTAACCGACCTTTGACACCCGGAAAAGACAGGTGTAAATTGACAACGCGAAGGCACAAAAATGTGTAGGTGTAGCCCATAACCAATAAAATCAAGCTGCGTGGGCGAGGAGGTATGTGTATAGGAAAACTGCATAGGTGTTACGATCAAAGAGGTATGGCTCTGTGAGTTATAAAAAAGAGACTAGAAATTTTGGTCGGGCAGATCGAAATCGAAGTCGCCCGCAGTCAGAACTGCCGAAGGCCTCTGTGTATGTGCACTTCTCTACCGACAACTCTGTCTACATACAATTGAAGAATAAAAACTTTATATTTTTATATATGCATGTGTTCCGTTTTTTCCGGTCCCGAGACGGTATATAACAACAGAAAAATCATTGGACTTTTCTGTTTCTATTGATTATGATGGAAAACCAACACTCAGTCGACGTCATGATGTATGGGATGTTCTTCAGTGATAGTGACGCTATGTATCCATCTCTCCACAGACTCAACAAGAAGCCCTTGCATTTATATGACTGTCCCAAACCTTATAGCAACAGCCCGCCCATTTTTTTAAAAAAATGTGATAGAAGGCGGTGACTGAGGGTCTTAGTGTCCTAGGATTGATGTTAAACTGTATCTATTGATGAAATTTCAATTTTCCAGTTTTGGTGAGTGTGGAATACCCCTTCATCGGTATTATTCTAATATATGTCTGACTGTCCTGAGTTAAACTCTATTGATGATGAGGTTCTAATTCTGGTGTCCTGGCGGGTTGCGGAATCTAGAGCACCCCTTGATCACCATTGCTCCCAGGTCCACTCTGACCCGGAGTGGTATTACCTGTTAGGGTCCGACTTATCGGTTAAATAGAACATTTGTTAATAAAAATAATTGAGTTTAAAATGTTTCTTCCAAGCTATCGCTACGAATCTTTCAAAACTTTGCTGGCATTGAATGATCCATCGAGGTTGAATATAAAACAAAATAAACAAACAACAGTTTTCATATATTAAAAACTTGAAACCTAGAAAATGTTATCAAAATTCCTTTATTCGGCATTAAATGAACCCATAAGGGTTGATATATATATAAAAAAAATGGATTAAATAAAAAATGTGTTTAAAACAAATTAAATACCGATCAAGAATGAATAAAACGAACACATGACCGAACAAGGGTTGTCATAGAAACGAAACAACCAACAACAACCAACAACAACAAAAGCCTAGGTGAAGTGACTGGAGGGGTAGTGCTGTCCTAAAGGATAGCTGCTGGAAGACCCTACATATGGGAACAGGTTTCTGCATCATTCAAAAATGAAAATACGGTGTTGGCTGTTATTTGACTATATCACCCTGAACATCTGGCGGCCTAATTCTCCAGATTAAAATCCCCTTGATTATTATGTGAAATGATAGTTGAGAGACAGATCAACAAGTGTCCGGTAATAGCAGTATTTACCAATCTGAAAGACTTGTAGGAGATTCCAAAGTCATCTGGAGGCCGTTTGTTTGGTTTGGTTTGGTTTGGTTTGTTTTACGGCATTTCAAACTCAGTGGGTCATTTAATGCCGATAAAGTTTTGAAATAAATTAATTCTTAATAGATACTCTATTTTATAAACACTTTTTTTCTATTTAACCTATAGATGGGAACCTAACAGGTACTACCACTCCAGGTCAGAGTGGACTAGAGAGCAATGTTGATAAAAGGACGCTCCACATTCCCCAATACTCCAAAACTGGAACCTCACCATCAGATTTTAACATTATTTCCAGGACAGGAAGACCTTCAGCCACCGCCTTCTAGTATCCATATGATAAAAGGGGTTGGGACTTGATATAAGATTGAGGCAATCATATAGGTGTTGGTGCTTTACGTGACCAGCCTATTGATCGGAGGGGGCCTCTCCAACCGCCCATCTATCCTAAGTTAGGGCCAAAGTCTGGAGGCCGTGGTTGAAGCCAATGGTAATTTCTTTGAATAATTTTAATCTATAGTAAGCATTTTCTAACATCCCACCGTGTCAGTTAAACACAAGGATTATTATAGTGGGGAATCACGTACAAACCGAAGCTCGTGTTTAAAAAAAGCGTGAATCCCATCGGCATTCCTCTTGTGATGTGCCTCAGGCACAGGGCAATAAACCATCCCGGCCCATTTTAGACGAGGGGACAAGTTCTGATTGGATGAATGGCCCTTGTGATATTAATGTATAGTATTTAAAGATATCTTCATGTAATTTTGGTAACAATATCTGATAAAGTGAGATGTCAGTGTTATTTTGA
>CM042148.1:107237975-107255475 GCA_023376005.1 Doryteuthis pealeii
ATAGACGCGATAGATAGATAGATGGATAGATAGATAGGAATAGACAAGAATTGATATGAAGGTAAATTTTCCCTTTTTCATGGGGCCGAAAAGATGATAGCCTGATTTTCTTAATATTTTGATATTACAATTGAATATTATGAGAAAAGAATTTCATTAACGAATCATGTCATCATTTTCATTTTTATTTGAATTATATTGAAGACTTTACTGGAATTTCTTACAAACAGAAACGAAAGAAAATGTGAGAAATGATACTTCAGAAGAACAAGAAACTTTTAGAAACCAAGCTCTATAGCAGAAATCTGACCGAAGAAATAAACACATGGGTTGTCCCTTTTGTAATAATCTCTGGAATTCTTAAAATGAACACAAGAGGAACTCCGACAGATGGACCAAAAGACAAGGAAACTTATGACAAACATGAAGAATTACTCTAATATTTGTTAACCTTTCTGCGGCCAATAATTCTTGTTCTTGCATCTCTTTAAAGCTAGTCCGTTTTGATTACTTATATGCACGTTGAACATCATGTGAAAAGGATTTGAAATCATTAGTGTCACCATTAATCCGAAGTTTAGATGAAAACTTTTCAATTTACTTTAAAGACAAAGTGAGGATGTTACAGACGTTCTTCTATGATAGACTATAAACAATGGCCATTATTGAAGGGGGCAGAGCAAAACAACAGAAATAATAAAAACGAACTTTGAAGACGAAGTGAGAATTTTGTGGAAATCTTTCTACTACATTTGGTTTGAAAATTCCTGTCTGATAATAATAATAATAATAATAATAATAATAATAATAATAATAATAATACGACTGGGTTGGAAAGGGGATCCACTGGAAATTATGCAAAAAACTAAGTTTTGACCATACAAAAAATAATATATGCATAAACTAGAATCTGTTCTTGAGAAAGAAACGCATTAAATACATTGGTACTTTGAAATAAAGACGGATCGCCTTATCCCAGCCAGAAGACCAGACCTAGTATTGATTAACAAAAACAAGGAGAAGTTGTCAACTGATAGACTTTGCAGTTCCAGCAGATCGCAGGGTTAAGATGAAGGAAAACGAAAAGATAGACAAATACTCCTTATTTTAAACTATTATAATTTTGTTTATATGGAGTTACATTTTTCTCAACTCCTTAATGTATGTTCCTTAATATATGGCAATTTTTAATGCAAAATGGTGCTCCTTTATATTTTACTATTGTTGTTTGTGAATGGCTGAAACCCCATTTCCTGAGAGATGGATGGGTAGATGTGGTCCGTATGAGTGGCCAGCCAGAAACCTTGATTTAACACCTGGTGACTTTTTTCTTCGGCTGGTGGAGCAAGTCTACTCTATGAAACCAACGAATTTGGAAGAACTTGAAGGATGAATACGTGAATTTATTTCTGCCATTCCACAAGAGTTCCTGGGAAGATCAGCCGATGTGATTCTTGTGTTGCTTGATAGGCTGAAGGCAAATGCTGGTGGGTGTCCATATAGAATCTTAGATAAAACTCCATGTTATGTGTGTTCTTCTCATATTCTTTTTTTGTAAAAATAATGATTCAGAAATAAATTATAGCATTTTAAAAATAGGAAGTTACTTTTCAATCACCTTGTATATAGTTTTGAGAATAACCAGGGAATGTGGGACCACCTACGAACCGAAGCTCATGGGATGGTGGGTGCAAAAAATGCGTAGACCCCATCGGCATTCCACCTCAAGGGGTCTCCTCAGGCACTGGGCAATAAACCCAGCCCTGCTCCTTTAAATCGAGGGGCAGGTTTTGCCCGGGGTGATGTCCCCTGATATCACACCGTTGATATTACTTAAACGGACACAGGCCCCGGGAGACACAAGCTCGAGAGGACACAGTTCCTTATAGGCCAGGTAAATATTTGCCACTCATCCCACTTATGAGGACGTGAACAAGGACATTTTTATGTGGTCTACCCCACCGAAGCTCATGGATAGTTTCGTTGATCCCGTTGGCATTCCTCTCAAGGGGGCGCCTCAAGCGCTGGGCAATAAACCCAGCCCTGCCCTTTAAATCAAGGGGGAAGGTATTGTCTGGGGGATAGCCCCAGGGATCAGGCCGTTAACATTACTTAACAGCCGAAGCCACTGGACACTGGCACCGAGAGGACACACACCCGAGAGGCCAGGTAAGGTTATTTGCCGCTCATCCCACTTATGAGGGCTTGACACAAGGACATTTTTATGTGGGCCCACCCATAAGCCGAATAAGTTGAAAATGTAGGTAGGCATAAAAATTGCGTCGTTCCCGTTGGCATTAAGGGGCGCCTACTGGAATCGACGCTATTAACTTTACTTTACCGGTCCAGTGACCCCCGCCCCGAAGGACGAGTGTAAGGTAAGTACCAAGAGTAAAGATGCCACTCTTGGATCTAGAGTCCACAAAACATTACACTTTGATTCTATGTGTCGATCTATACGTAATTGATGCAGTGATTTTTTACGAGTATTGTGCACGTGAAAAAAGAAGACTTCACTACGAATCAGCGCTTAGATGGATGCGTCTTTTATGTTGTATCTAATGCAGTTCATTGAGGACAGTTGCAATCTTGAAATGAATAAAGAAATATTTGGGCTGGCGATTTTTATTGTTTTGAGAAGTGACCCAAATAAACAACGTAATGTCGGGAGGGTGAAGTTGAAAAATGAAAAGACTAAGGAAAGTATAATCTTATTTTGTTAGAAAATAATTCTTTCGCGCACACTTTCAATCTTAGAAATTACAAAGCAATAATATTTAATCTTGTCACGCATATATATATATATATATATATATATATATATGTGTGTGTGTGTGTGTGTGTGTGTGTGTGTGTGTGTGTGTGTTGTGTTTATAATCATCTAATGTTTTGAAACCAGCGGTAGCAAAAAGCCATTAAATGTATAGATTATAATAATAAACATAGTTCACAACAATAATCGAGCAGTTTATTTTCCTTCCTCCAACATAAAATCTCTCTCTCTCTCCTTCTCTCTCTCTCTCTCTCTCTCTATCTATCTATCTATCTATCTATCTAAATATATATATATATATATATATATATATATATATATATTGTTTGATTAAAGAGGATTAGTATTTTTAAACTTACATATAAATTTTCTTGTTTATATACAAGCGAGTCCATGCCCGGATTCAATGAATGTGGATATAATCCAAACATCAGTGATCCAGTGGTTTTTGACAATACTTCTGGCTATTATGAAGATTAAAGATAAATTGTGGATCGTTTCTTTGTATAATTATGAAGTCATTTTACATAGCTGTGAAGGCGAATACGGGCGGAATTCTTCACTCGACTTGTCGAATGGATTTAAAATGGATTTAAAATTCCTAAACTGAAAATCTTAAATTGTTTGTTGCTTCAAAAACCCGAAGATTTTCTTCATCGTATTGTTTACAAATATTTGAGAGAAATGGTTCTTTGTTCTCCCCCAAGCTATAGTTAAAAGTATGGCAGACTGTTTTCCCATATGGCAGACTGTGTTCTTTGGTTAAAAGTATGGCAGAAAAAAGTATGGCAGAAAAAAGTATGGCAAACTAAAAAGTATGGCAGACTGTGTTCTAAAAAGTATGGCAGACTAAAAAGTATGTGTAAAAAGTATGGCAGACTGTGTTCTTCTGTTTCCTGAAAAAGTATGTGTAAAAAGTATGGCTGTGTTCTCTGTAAAAAGTATGGCTGTGTTCTTTGGTTAAAAAGTATGTATATGGCAGAAAAAAGTATGGCAGACTGTTTTCTTTGGTTAAAAAGTATTGCAGACTGTTTTCTTCTATAGTTTAAAAGTATGGCAGAATGTGTTCTTTTAGCTTACTGTAAAATAATGAAATGTAGAAAGACCCAAACTTTTAGTTATACGTTATTTAATTGTAGAAAATTACTCAGAATTTTGGTATGACGTGTGAAATGTTATCTGTCGGTTCCTGATTGATCAACACTGGGCTGAATAATTGAAGAGAACAGACGCAAGATGAGTGGTTGTTTTCACAGGCATTTTTACTTGGGGATGAAATGAAATTAAGCTTAACGTTTTGTTTTCTTTATTAAAAACTAAGCAACGACACAAGACGAGACATGCACAAGACTCAAAGAACAACGAGAATGCCATACAACCAAACAACAGATTTACCAACGGATACAGAAAAACCCAGCTATTTCAATCCAGAATAGCCCTACAACCAGGTCCAGATCCAGAGGTGATTTGTTTGTTTGATATTGATTTTAACGGCATATCAACACGTCTGGGGTTATGTCATGCCTAACTGTTAGGAAGTTATACATATCGTGTATTATATTTATACTTTTTAGTAATTGGTTTAAAAATGTGTTAGAATTATTGGGGAATATGCTGTATGGTATTGATTTGTCTATATTCTATGATATAATTTTATTTCCCTCAAAAAGAGAATATCCCCATGTTGACATTTTCAAACAGATCTTTCATATTGTTTGCTTTAAAATAACTCTTTCTGATGTGAGCAAAAAACTTGCATTCCATGAATAAGTGTTTAACTGTCAAAGGTGTTTGACATGTTCCACATTGTGTTGTTGTTCATGTTTGAGTATATTGGAGTGCGTTAGTCTTGTATACCAATGCGTAATCGGGACAAATGACTTGTTCCTTTTTAGACTTCCTTAAAGTTGGTCTCCAGCCTCCCAAAGTGGGTTTGATTAGGAAGAGTTTATTGTGGATGTTGTTATTCCAGTGTTGTCGCCATTTTGTGTGAAGGAATCTATTCTAGGTTTCAAATCAGTATATGGTATCTTGAAATTGTCGGGGATCAAATCTAGAGCCAATTTAGCTGCGGAGTCTGCTCTTTCATTTCCCCTCACTTCTATATGACTTGAGATCCAGCATATCATAATCTCCTTAGGGTTATAAGTCTAATCTACAGGAGCTTAATGATGAGAGGGTTTTCCAGTTTTTTTAAATTTCTTAATGATAGTAGGACATGAGTAGAATATAAGTGAATAAAGAATATTACAATTTAACTTGTACTAATCTAAATTGACTATACACACAAACTTCCAAATGGATCCCGTCACATCACAAGTATAGATATTTAACTACAACGTCATTTCTTTAGTCTAGTCCGCTAAGTTACAATACGAGAAGGATAACTCAAATTCAAACCAGGTTTATTTAACTTAACAACTGACCTTGCGTCACATCCTATACTTGGCAACGGGGTATGATAAACACACAACACACGCACACACACACACACACACACGAGGGGTCGGTTAACTGAGTTGGTAAAGCGTTGGGCTAGAAACCACAAGGTTCCTAGTTCGGTACCGGTCCTCGCCAACTAAGCGTATGAGTAGCACAGGGATCTGTGCGGTAAAGTAAGGAGCTGATGGTAGGTGTGGCGCTCCACCTCAGACGGCGAAAACAATCTCCTTGGACTAGCGCTATTAAAAAGGGATAGACTCCTCGCTGACTGGCTGATACCGACTTTAGGCCGCCCCGACGACTTACTTACTTTATATATATATATATATATATATATATATATATATATATATATATTAGACTATTTGTCTAAGCTCCCTGAAATAGACTATAATGCTAAATCTCTAAGTCTTGTGTTATTTCTTTACTCATATATTTGCTCTGTGACTCTAACATTAAGAGCACACATTGAGCTCTCAAACTGCGACTTCGTTTTGTTTAAATAAAACTCTTGTGTCGTAAGGAAAATTTATTCTCTGGACTTTTGGAATATATATATATATATATATATATATATATATATATATATATATATATATATATATATCAGGGCTTGCTGACAGCAGGAATTTCACCACCACGCACTCAAACGTACGCACACAAACACATACACGCTCACACACACATACACACACACACATATATATGTATATATAAATACATTTATATATGGCATACTTATATATGTATATATATGTATATATGTGTGTGCGTGTGAGTACATGCGTGTGAACGTGTATATTAGTGTTGTGTGCTCGCCCACGTCCGTACTCTGTGAAGAGGTTTTGTGTGTGTGTGAGTGTGTGTGTGTGTGTGTGTTTCGTATGTCGTCTCTTTCCGAATATTTCTAATCCGAGACGCCCATTGCTTGACTTGTGTCCACTATTGTTGGATCTTCGTGACAAGATGAAAAAATGACGTGACAGAACATCGGATAAAGTCCAATCTCAACCGGTTCAGTGACGAAAGCGATGGCCTCTCCGGACCAAGGTTGCCATTCTTAGATATTACTTGCTATGAAATAAACAGACTCCATTTTATTTACACGCACAAGCTCCTACAAACACATATCCCTCACTCAATCAATATATATATATGTATATATACTTATATATTATATATATATATATAGGTAACAGTATATATAGGTAACAATATATATATATATATATATATATATATATATATATATTTTACCTATATATACTATATAAGCTTGCTTAGCTCAGTTGCTAGGGTGTTCGGCTAGGAATCACAAGGTTCTTGGTTCGATACTGGCCCTCACCAACTCATCGTAGGATTAGCACAGGCATATGTGCTGGTGTGAAAAACTCATATAATAATAATAATAATGATGATGATGATGATGATGATGATAAGCAAGACCTGTGCATATACCACATTATGATAAAACAGGCTGGTTTAGCTCAGTCGGTAGAGTGTCCAACTAGGAGCCACTAGGTTTCTGGTTCGATATCGGCCTCGTCAACTCAGCGTATGAGTAGCACAGGGATCTGTGCGGTAAAGTGAGGAGTTGATGGTTGGTGTGGCACTCCCCCTCAGATGGTAAAATAATCTCCTTTGTCTAGCACTAGTGAAAAGGGGGTAGATTCCCTCGTTTTCTGGCTGATACCGACATTGGGCTGCCCCGACGACTTTATATATATATATATATATATATATATATATATATATATATATATATATATATATATGTGTGTGTGTGTGTGTGTGTGTGTGGTGTGAAATATACAGATAAGATAATGCAATATAATGGGATGGAAAAATCAAAAATCATAGATAAGAGTGGAAGGTTAAGTTCATTTTTGGAATGACGTATGGAAGGCTACCTGTTATATTTATAATTGGCCAGCACAATGCAAAAAAGAGAGTGCGAAAAAATAGTGATGAGTTGAGAGTCTGGGCTGAGTGTCTGAAGAGGACAAAACAATTGTGTGTCAGTTCTCCAAGGCATTTTTACTTGGAGGTAAAATGAAATATGAGCTCTAAAAGAAAAAGAAAACAAGCACGTGTTGTTTTCGTTATTAAAAACTACCAACGGCATGAGACAAAAGATCCTCAAGACGACCCAAGTAAATTCCAGACTCAAAGAACAGCGAAAATACATCCATCCCAACAACAGATCCAACACCAGACACGGACAGGTCCAACCGGATCCAACCAAGAGAATAGTGGAACAGTAAGAAGATAAGTATAGAATTATACAATTCCGACCAGCTCCGTTCAATGGATCCACCAACGGACACAGACAGACCGAGCTGCTCCGTTCCAGAATAGCAGAGCCCAACAACCAGCCAAGCGATCAGTTGAACAGTAAGAAGATAAGTACAGAACACAAGATGAGGCATCCTCAAGACAACCCAAATAGTTCCAGACTCCTTGTAAGAACATTGAGAATGCCATCCAGCCCAACAACAGATCCACCAATGGACACAGACAAACTCAGATACTCGATCCAGTTACCAGAGCCCAACAACCAGGTCCAGCCAAGAGATTAGTTGAACAGTAAGTTAAGTACAGAAGACAAGACATCTTCAAGATGACCCAAATAGTTCCAGACTCCTTGTAAGAACATTGAGAATACCATCCAGCAACAGATCAACAAATGGACTCAGACAGACTCAACTACTCTGATCCAGAATAGCATAGCCCAATAACCGGATCCAACCAACGAATAGTTGAATAGTAAGAAGATAAGTATAGAATTATTACTATTACCTCCAATTCCATTCAATCAATCCGGCTACGCAACAATAGAAATGCTAGATTTTAAAATTATGTTTTGTGCATATGAGTACATATGTACAACATTTTGTCTGGAAGAAAATCAAATGATTAGATGAAAGATCGTACTGCGCCAGACGTTTAAAATGCCTTGGCTTCTTCCTTGTGCACGAATACTGACAAATGATAAATAAGTCTCTCTTATTTTCCTCTCTAGTTGTGTTTACAGTCAAGTCACTTTGAATGCGCCGGTTATCGCTTGGTCAGCAAAGTTAAGCAGCGATGAGCCTGTTTAATACTTAGATGAGTGACCATTTAAGCAACAGCGGGTACTATAGGTAACCGGATATGAAAATTATTTGATTCCGCATTAAATGAACCGAATAGGTTTGATATGCCGTAAAACAGAAACAACCAACGAAACATTTACATTTTTGTGTATTTTTTTATCATGAGTTTTTTTTCGCTCGGTTATATGCGTATGCTCAAATCACGTGGAAAGCACTGGTTCCTGCCAGATCACCAAAGTCAAGCAGCGATGAGCCTGTTTAATACTTAGATGGGTGACCATTTAAGCAACATCAGGTACTGTAAGCCCGCTGATAGCAAAATGACTTGATTCGGTATTGAATAACCCAAATAGAGTTGATATGCCGTAAAACAAAATAACCAAACCAACAAACTTGTATGCTTTTTTGTCTATGTATCAACATGTCGGAGAGAAATAGAATATACTGATTACATCCCAAAATTAGTGTCCGTTTCAGTTTATTTGTTTAATGGCATATGAAACTTTAGTTATTTAATACCGAAGACATATATAGTTGCAGAATAAGGAGGTTCATATTTTTCCCAAGGGTTTTAGACCAAAATTGAACGTAATATTGTTTGAATAATGTTTGCCTCTCAAACCCTGTTTTATGGGGCCGAAGAGATGATAGTCTGAATTCCAGTGAAGAGGAAGTAAAATATGTAGAGAAGAAGTGGCTGAAAGAACAGTCAACAGAATTCTACGGAGAGGGATACATGCTCTCATTCGATGGTGGAACATTGTTATTGAGAGAAACGGTAACTATGTGTAGAAGTGGGGATGTGATCCACAGAGGACCAGCTTTATTTTGATGTATGATACATGTTCTTGTGTTGGTAATTATACTTGTACTAAACAAAATGGCATTGCTTTTTTACTTCACTCATCTTGTACTTTTCTATTTTGATATCTTTTCTATGGATCTGGTTGACTATCTAACATCTATTGGTACGTTTTCTCTTCTCTTCTGCTATTTTAGTATCGTGGATCTGGGCTGTTCTTCTGATGTTCTTGTTGTTCTTTTCTTGTCTTGTGTCGTTGTTAGTTTTTAATTAACGAACACAAGATAATCTTTTTAGCGCTCTTTTATTTTTTTCCTTAACCCAATTAAATGGCCTCGGTGGACAGATCGCTACCTTGCGTCCTTCTCCTTCAAACACACAGCTAAGACTCTCAACTTTCTCACTATCTCTTTTACTATTTGCATTTTTGCCTTGGCTCGGCCAATCAGAACCAATGGTCAGTGAATTCCACGACTCAGTTTCACGTCTAACTAATTCTGTTTTTTTTTTTTTCATTTCTATACATTTCCATTTCCTGACATACTTGCCTATAAAGGATAATTCGAAGAATAAGTTTTTTTTAATGTCTGGTGGCATTCCCATAGTTCTGATGTAGTATTTTGTATAGGTAATAACGAACCCTACCAGTGATAGTAAGTTCTACAAGCAACTAGTTCACACTGATTAGCCTCGTCTCATTTGAGTTGGAGGCGCGTGGTGTAATAGTTAGAGTCGTGGGAAATTGACTCGTCGACCCCAGTTCAAATCCTGGTCAAAGCCACAGTTCACATAGCGCTAATACCCTTGGGAAATGTATGAATCCTACTCTCCCTCCAGTTATGGGTAAATAGTAGGGCCGAAATTGACCATGTGTCACATCTTGCTTGTACAGAGGGTTTGCTAAATAGATATATGCCGACAAAGGAGAAACTTGAAATATAATATATATACTATGTTTCCATGATTATTGTCATGGTTACCGCAGTAGGAAATGAACATGGCGAGACAAGTTAAAATCCTAGACAAGACCGTTTACTTTTCTATTGGCGCTAATACACTTAGGAAAGGTATGAATCCAACTACTCTTCCTTCAGCTATGGATAAATAGTAGGACAGACTGGGCTCTTTTGAATCTTTTGGATAGGATCTTATGGAAAGGAAAACTCTGAATTCAAGCCTATTAAACTCCGCTTTGGGTGGTCGCTATTAGAATAGGCTCACTCCTAATTAGTGATCTATTTCACTAATTAACTTACAGGAGCCTCGACCTTGATCTGTTGGTTGGCTGGTTGGTTAAATTTTACGGCATGTCAACCTCTGTTTGGTTAATCAGTGATCTATTTCACTAATTTGTAATTTATAATATCAAGCTACAAAAGCACAAAACTACTGTGACTCTAACTTACTAGTAATTGCTTACATGACTAAATTATAAGTACTACAGCCATCATCATCGATGTATTATTTACAAACGTGATGATGTACTTCTGCGCATGCCTAAACTTCACGTTTATATTTTAAGTTTGTAAGTAAATGTTGTATATGAATACGTGTACAAGATCAACGTGAAGGTATAAGCGAGAGAGTTACATTTTGAGAATGCGTAAGATTTTTGTGCGTGTCAGTATTTGCCAGATGGGCGTAGGTAGCAAGCCTCGACTTGAATATATGTAAATTAGTCATTTTTTGTTTGTCGGACATTTTGAATTCGAGTCACGTGCTGTTTACATTATGCGATGACAGCGTGAATAGCAAACAGGAAGTGGAGTAAATCACGTCATTCCTCCGAGCAGCGCATGCGTGAATGTACACCGCACACGTTTATCAATCTTCACATGCAATAAGTAACCCCCCCCCCCATATATATATATATATATATATATATATATATATATATATATTGGTTCAGCTGAATAGAAAAGTTCATAGAATGACAATGATATTCTCATGCTATGATCAAATGAAGTTCATTTCTCAATATAGGTCCCCTCCCATATTGTGGACCTCACACTTTATTCATCGGTATTGCAGTGCTTGGATCCCATTATTAAAAAATCCTCAACAGTAGATAGACGAAATCATATGAAACTTTCAGTTTGACCACGTATATATATATACCTTTATATATATATATATATATATATATATATATATATATATATTGTAAAAATGTAAAGTCTTCGAGGGGGAATAAAGTCGGTATCAGCCAACCAGTGAGGGAGTCTATCCCCCTTTCACTAGCGCTAGACCAAGGAGATTATGTATCTGAGGTGAAGCGCCACACCTACCAACAGCTCCTTACTTTACCACGCCAGTTAGTTGTTTTGTTTTAGTTAACAGCGGTCCATGATGATATTGATGCTTCAATATAGGAAGAAGTGAAGAGTTTTAATTGATATTTCATAGCTAACAGCGGTCCATGATAATACTGATACTTCTATTTGGGAATGAGTGAAGGTTTTTAATTAATATTTCATAATTAACAGCGGTCAATGATGATATTGATGCTTCTATTGAAGAAGGGTTAAAGGATTTTAATAGTATTTTATAACAGCAATCCATGATAACACTGCTGCTTCTATTTAGGAAGGAGTGAAGGATTTTAATTGATATTTCATAGTTAATAGTAGTCCATGATGTTTCTATCTAGGAAGGAATGTAGGAAAATTGCTTTATTCTGTAAGTTGAAATATTCTAAGTGTATTGCTCTAATAGCAATCTCGTTATGGTGTGCCGTTTTTTCTGGGATATACAAAAACATTGCAAAAGATAAAGCTCATAAAACTATCCATATTCAAAATTCATTGGAGCATGTTTGTGATAATTCACTACACAACCCAGAAATTTTCACAGGGAGGGAAAGTCGAAAGTTACAAATTCCACATCAGACTGAATAGAAAATTCTATAGTTGATTGATTCCTTTTCAATAGCATGGCAACTTTTATGCCGAGAGGTGAGGGAATCACGTTCATTGTATGTTCATTTTACATGTTCCTTAAGAGTTTCTTTTCCTCATAGTCATAGAATAAGAATAATTCTTATACGGATTATTTAACCCACTGATGGGACCCTTACAGGTACTATCATTTCTGGTCAGGGTGGACCAGGGATTATTTGCAATGAAGATATATTCTACACTCCCTAGATCTCCATATTCCGTAGCTACAAAATGCACCAATCGCGTTTTCTACTTTTCTTTATTGGTAAGGATGTGTTTGGTAGATATTGAAGAGATTGCGAATATTAGGTCGCAAAATTGTGAATTTGAGCTGCACGTCACCACGCAAATACACAGGGCTAAACCCAGATTCTTCCATATATATATATATATATATATATATATATATATATATAAGATTTTTGGATGTTTGTTTATTTTAGAAACGTTGCTGAATAAAGTATATATTAAATTTTTTACTTGAAGGCACTTACAACGCATGTATCGCATAAAATTCGATACTTTTTTCTTATAGAAAATGAACTTGACAAGTGTAATCCCAGCAAAGGATGGCTCGATGTGTAGAATACCGTACAGACTGTTTCGACTTTATTAAGTCTCATCAGCGGCATATACTAACGATTTCCCTCCGACAGAAATCGAAACCGGGACTTCAGCAGACACAGTGAAACACTAGTGAAACACTTTTATCGCCTCGGCCACAGTACACAGCTGACCATCCTAGCGAAATTAAGCTTGTCAAATGATACTACTACACGCCTCTTCCATAATAGGTAAGGGGGCGTTATTGAGAGAATAATAACAACAAACAGCCGTATGCCCTTCGGCGAAGTGAATAAGATTTTTGGATGTTTGTTTATTTTAGAAACGTTGCTGAATAAAGTATATATTAAATTTTTTACTTGAAGGCACTTACAACGCATGTATCGCATAAAATTCGATACTTTTTTCTTATAGAAAATGAACTTGACAAGTGTACACTTGTCAAGTTCATTTTCTATAAGAAAAAAGTATCGAATTTTATGCGATACATGCGTTGTAAGTGCCTTCAAGTAAAAAATTTAATATATATATATATATATATATATATATATATATATATATATATACCTGTCCCTGTGCACGAGCAGGATGTAACACAAGGTCAATTCCTTAAGTGGTGTTTAACAAGTTTAGATTCAGAGTTTTCCTTTTACTAGACTGTTTACCTGACCAAGTCTAAAGAGCCTTGTTTGCCCTACTATTTACACATAGATTGAGGTTGAGTAGTTGGATTCTTACCTTTCCCAAGGTTATTAGCGTACTATAGCTTCGTCCAGGATTTGAACTCTGGTCAACCTGTCCATTTCCTACGTCTATTAAATTAACTATTATTTAAACTATCTAATGGTGAAGTTCCAATTTTGGAGCTATGGAGAATGTGGAGTACCCCATCATCAGCGTTGATCCCAGGTCTACTCTAGCCCGGAGTGGTAATACATGTTAGGGTCCCATCTATGGGTTAAATAGAAAAAATGAGTTCAAAACAAATTGAGTACCCATCAAGAATGAATAAAACAAAAACGTCTTCGGCATAAAATGACCCAATGGGTTGATATGCCGTAAAACCCGAACCACCAGCCAACCAATCGTATACTCGTGGTTGTACTCAGATATACTCATCTGGGATAGTTAGCTTCTGAGTAGATCTGGATGGCTGTTATCACATCTTTTATAGTTCTGTATATTAAATCTTAGCTTGGTATATCTTTGAGTTGGTAGACGGCTTCTTCTGTTACTGGACCTGAGTCGTCTTGTATCATTGCGTAGTTTTTAGTTAACGAACACAAGACTTTGCTTTAATTAGAGCTCTTAATTATTCTATAAGATCCAGTTCAACAAGCACGCGAGTGAGAATTTAGTTTCAACGGACAGATCGCCATTCCAACCGTCCTATTTAGCGCCCAACTAAAATTTGGCTTTTCACACGACTCAATCTGACGAATCAGAAGGTTAAAATCTGTCAATCATTTTTACAATTTTTTCCCCAACCGTTAGTTTCAATTTAATTTGAATTAAACCACACTTTTCGTATATAATTAATTTATATTAATTATGTAGCAACACGACTGGAAACTCTAAAATGAGCCTTAAATCAATTAGATGTAGCTGTCAATAGCATCAATTGGAATGGTCTGCTAAGTATCATGTCACACACAGTAATCTATAGCAACAGTTTCACACTGACTCAAATAAGACAAACTATAATGGGCGATAAGCAAGACTTTACATGGACAGCATACTTTCAGAAAATTCTTTGAGAAAAATATTTTGTTTCTTATTGATTTTTGTAGTTGTTGGATCCAATTGTAAAAAGAGCTCTGAAAATAATGGTCAACAATAACAAATAAAAGAATACATACGTATTTAAAATATCTTTACCCTTTTCTCTCTCTCTCTCTCTCTCTCTCTCTCTCTCTCTCTCTCTCTCTCTCTCACTTTCTCTTTCTTACTCACTCACTCACTCTCTCTCTCTCTCTCTCTCTCTCTCTCTATATATATATATATAATATATATATATATATATATATATATATATAGAGAGAGAGAGAGAGAGAGAGATGCACACAAAAGCATACACACCCACATATAAACATAGACTTACACTCTAACATACATATATATATATTCTATGTGTGTGTAAGCATAAATATGCATGATATATATATATATATGTATATATATATATATATATATATGTGTGTGTGTGTGTGTGTGTGTGTGTAATGCATATTTATGCTTACACACACAAACACACACAGACACACACACATATATATGATGCATATTTATACATAAATACACACACACACACACACATCTATATATATATACATTTGACGTATATTTATGCATACATATATACGCACACACACACATAGAGAGGGTATTATCTCTATTTGAAATGCCGCATCCTGGATTTGAACTCGTCTCGTCGCGTCCATTTCCTACGACGTTAACTATTACACCACGGTCGTCCAAGTTTCAAAAACCTATTTTGTGTAATGAGCGGTTATGGTTTTTAGAAGAGAAATCGGTTTTAAAAAGTTGTTCATTACTGGAGCATTTACGATAGTTGAAGTAACTTTCATTCGGTTATCACTAAATATCCCAGTGGCTGTGGCTGTAAAACAAGACGCACTCGAGTCACACAAACACACGAACACAAAACGGATTCCGTGCACTTTGCAAAGACGGAGAGAATATAGGTAACTTTGGTGCCATGATCCAGTGCGCTTTGCATCCCAATGCCGACTGCTGCTGCTGCTGCTGCTTGGTCGTTCTCATTTTGGCGCGTCTTTTTCTCATTTCTTTTCGTCTACTTTCACTTTTACTTTCGCTTTTGTCGCTTTCAAAGTTGTTCTTCTTGTAGATTGTCTATTACTTCCGTCCATTCTGACTTTCATTAGAGACTTTCTTTTTTGTTTTTGTTCTTTCTCAATTTCTTTTTATTTCTTTACATTATATTTTCACTATATTTTTCACTTTTTTATTTTATTTTCGTCCCTTCTTTTATCTGTCTCTGTTCTATTATTTTTTTCATTCCATTTTTTTTTCTTATTATTCATTCAAATTCTATAATTCATTTCCGAGAATTTTCTTCATACCTAGAACATCTATTCTTTCGCTCCTTCTTTTCTTCTTTGATTTCGCTTTTTTGCTACCATTCGTTCTTCCTTCTACTTCCCTTTCTTTCCTTCTTTTCCTTCTTTCCGTCTTCTTTCTTTCTTTCTTTTTTTCTTTCTTTGTTAAATATTTCATATATTTTTTACCAATTTCATTCCTTGTTTTCTTTTCTTTTATTCATTTTCTCCTTCTCCTCTTCCCTCCTCTGTATATCTTTATTTATTTATTTCTCTCTTTATTTATTTTTTGTTTACCTATATATTTCTTTCTTTATTCATTTGCATGTTTCCTTCCTTCTTTCTCTCTTTTTCTTTCTTATTGATATATTGATATTTATATATATTTCCTTTATCCATTGTCTTTTTTCATTCATTCATTCTTTTTCTTTCTTTCTTTTTTCTTTCTTATAATAATTTGATATATATATTTCCATTGTTCATTGTTCTTTCCTTTCATTCATTCATTCATTCTCTTTTTCTTTCTTTCTTATGAGAATATTGATAGTTCTTTCCTTTTTCATTTTTCTTTCTTTCTTTCTTTCTTTCTTTCATTCATTCATTCTCTTTTTCTTTCTTTCTTTCGCCGTTTCTTTATTTATTTCTTTTGTAATTAATGATTAATTTCAACAATCCTGTTATATTTCCTTCTCTTAAACTATCTCTTCTTTTTATTTATTTTTAGTTTTGCCCTCGTGTTTCCTTCGTTCAAATTCCCCTTGGCAATTTCATCCAATCTTTCTTTATCTATTTGTTTCTTTATTCATTTGAATTTCATTCTTTCTTTTATTTTAACTCACTTCTTACCTTTATCTTGTCTGACCTCCCATTTTCTATTTTCTTTTTATGATAATTTATTTATTTTATTGAATATATTTGTCTTTCTTATGTTTCATTGAATTCTTTCTTTCTTTTCTACTCTTTTATTTTTCTTTCTTTTCACTTTTGTTTTTCTTTCTTCCTTTTCTTTTCTTTCTTAATTCTTTTTATCATAATGTTAATTCTATTTGATATTCCCTATCGTTCCTTCTTTCTTTCTTTTTTACTTTCTTTCATTCTGCCTTTCTTTCTTTCTTTACTTCATTCTTTCTGTCTTTCTTTCTTCCTTTCTTTATTTCTCTCTTTCTTCTTCCTTCCTTTCTTCTTTCTCTCTTTGTTCCTTCCTTCCTTCCTTCCTTCCTTTCTTTCGTTGTTTCTTTCTTTCTTTCTCTCTTTTATTCTCTCTTTCTTTCTTTCTTTCTTTCTTTCCGTCTTTCTTTCTCCCCTTCTCTCTTTCCTTCTTCCTTTCTTCATTTGATTCTTTCTTTTGTTTTGTGCTATTTTCTTTTTACTTTTCTCCAATTTCCTTCTTTTATTTTATTCCGACCAATCTCATAATTTTCCCCTCGTTTTCTTTTTCCTTTCATTCCCTCCCCCTCTTCCTTTTGCAATTATTTTCACCCCACCCCCGCCGAACCCCTAAAACCCCCCTGTCTATTGCTTTGCTCAACACTCCATAAGTCTCGCCTCCTGCCTTTTCACTATCTCTTATTATTCTAATATCAACACCCACATCTCCAGTTCGGCCGGGCATCACTTACCTCCTCTCGATGAGATCCCCATTTCCCATCTACCTGTGACAAGCTCCTCCGATCAACTTCATCTCACACTGACTGATTAGAAGAAAGAATTGATTTAGAAGCGTGTGTGTGTCCGTGTGCGGGTGTGTATCTGTGTATGTCTGTGTGTGTGTGCATTTTGTGTGTGTGCGTGTGTGTGTGTGTGTG
>CM042148.1:107261493-107283993 GCA_023376005.1 Doryteuthis pealeii
CTTGATATTCACCAAGATATACTAGTTTCATTATGTATGTTGTGCTAACTACTTGTGGTTAGCATAATTGTTTTGAAATCGGGTTAATAGATAATTAGGTTGGTGTATTGGATCTCTAATATCATTCTGTAACGTATTTAAGATCGATTCTATGAATGATTTTATATAGAAACCAAAGTCAATGTATAATTGAAATGAGTAATCTTTGATATGTTATTCTTATCTAATTTCGAATTAGTCTTTCTAATTTAACAATATTTTATTTACATTAAGAAGTTAAATACTTAACGCCGGGAGGGCGCATATTCTTGATAGTTCCTTTTCATTTATATTGTTAATGCATCATTATCATCATGTCGTGCAGGCAGCACGGATATCCATGACAATCTCTCGCCAACTCCCTATCATTCTATCGCCACAGGGAGTTCTTCTTCGCTCAGCCAGCGCATCTTTACATAGCTGGTCGATAGGTCTTGCTGGCGCGGCCCCACACTGGCATGTCCATCTTCCAGCTGTATTCATATCAGTACTGGCGTGTATGGCTGCACTACCTGGACCTACGACGATAGGCGCCTCGAGAATAAGGCTAGATGGGAGCTGCACCAAGGAATGCTGCGAGCAGTCTGAAAGTCGGTGGAACAAGCATCCGAGCAAGGGAGCAGCTGTATGTCACCTGCCCCCTATCTTTCACAAACTATCCGAGTGAGACGGACTAGGGCATGCCAGGGCATTTGGCTGGAGAAAGCAAGGATGAACTCATAAGTGATGTTCTCCTGTGGAAGCCAACACATGAATTGGTTAAAATAGGTTTAATTTATCGCTTGTTACGTGTTTATATCCGTTTCATTATCCACATATAAGGAGTTTATTAGCTTTCTCACCGCGCATGAGTAAAATACAACATTATCATCACTATTAATCCCATTTTGAATTCCTAGTTCTAGGTATGAATAAACTGGTGAGGCTTCAGTTCTGGAACTAAGGGGTATATGGGAGTAACCTCTTGTTGCCATTCCCCAAGACTCCACTATGGGTGGTAATTACCTGTTAGAGTCCGAGTTGATGACTTAAATAGGTTGTTGAAAATTATTAAGTATTTACTGGAATACTTGAAACCATATAACTGGCAAATTATTTGTATTAACTATAGTTGTTATAATTGTTTTCAATTGGGCATGGCATACTTAAAACAATATAATTATTACAGCTTATTAAGAATTAGTATAGGAAATAATGTAAACAGATATAAGAGCTGCAAACAATAATTATCGTTATTAAATAGTATTAATAGTACTTGAAACCATATAATTTTATCATAATTAATTATATTAAAGAGTAGTTTACTTGGATTTATAATTGTTTTAACCAATTATAATTATTATTATTATTAGTTATTGAAGTTTTTTCTTTTTTGAAAGCCCCCCCAAAATTAAAATTTGGAAATTTTGAAAAAAAAAAAAAAAGTAAAAAAGGGTTGGCCCATGTTGTAATGGTTGTCATCGAAGTAATAGACACGACAACACGAGTTCAAATCCTGGAGGGGCTGGTTGCATTTCAATATGGCAACTAAATACCTTGGTTAACGGTATGAATCCACTATTCTCCCTGCAAACTATGGTGAATAGGAGAGTGACTAGCTTTAATCTTGGTAGGACAACTGGTTCTAGATGAAGGAAACTGCTGATTTTAAACCGGTAAACTCCGTTTTAAAAATTGACCTTGGTGTCATCCTGTCGTGCGGCGGAGTTGGTAAAACGTACATATAAGTTGCTCGAAAGAAAAACGAAAAAGATTTGAATAACTAACACAAGAGTTGACAGCCATAAAAACTAACTAACTGGTGTTTACGGGATCATACAGATTCATTACACTAGTACATTCAAACACAGCATGTCGCAGGCATAGTAGACTTACAAAGGGTGCTAAAACCTCGAGGTAGACGGTTCGCGTATGGTTTCCGTAATCCCTTGCAGTCTCGTAATCTCTATCTACGCTAGGTACCGAGCTAGTCCACACACTAACCGATCAATCAACAGGTGACCCAATAGTTAAGGCATGTTTTAGCCAGCTTCGTTTATTAATGATGGCACTAATGGTTAATCTTGATAGTTTAGAATTATTATACATTAGTTATTTGAAAACTATATATTGGCTTGCAAAAAAAAAAAGCTACGCTGTCTTAAAATGGTTGAATCTGTAAACCAACCAAGCAACCATCTGTTTCGCAACTTGGAATATATCGTCCTGTATCTTTTTTAGTTTTTGAGGTTTTAAGGCACGAGAGTTGCATAAACGCTACAAGATGCTTGTTCGTGGCTAAATAAAATGCCATTACTTTTTGACTTCTCTATGTGGAGAAGTAGGGATGTGATCCACGGAGGACCAGCTTCATTTTGATGTATGATACATGCTCCTGTGTTGGTAATTATACCTATCCTAAATAAAATGGCATTACTTTTTGACTTCTCTATGTGGAGAAGTAGGGATGTGATCCACAGAGGACCAGCTTCATTTTGATGTAGGGATACATGTTCCTGTGTTGGTAATTATACCTATACAAAATGGCATTACTTTTTTTTTTACTTATCCTCGTATATATCTACTTTATAAAACTAAGTAGCAAGTAGACTACTTGAGTTCTCGTTGAAACTGTGATCCGGGATTATATAGATGATTCTATTCATGAAGGAGTGAATTATTCTTATTAGTGGTTTATTTTTATTTCGTTATAACAACAATTCGGATTATTTTTAAAAAATGTCATTAATCCAACAAACATATCCTGTAATTACAAATTGAACTTTAAATTGTTTTATTGTCAAATATAGAGCATTAAGTATATAATATATATATTATATATAATATATATAATATATATTGTGTGTGTGTGTGTGTGTGTGTGTGTGTGTGTGTGTGTGTTTCGAAAGTGCGTTATTCAATTGACCATTTCTAATATCTCTCTTATGTTCCCGGATTCGTTGGTTGATGTTTCTAGACGTTTCTCCTATGTATTGTTTGTTACAATCCAAACGTTTGATGGTATATTGTAACAAACAATACATAGGAGAAACGTCTAGAAACATCAACCAACGAATCCGGGAACATAAGAGAGATATTAGAAACGGTCAATTGAACAACGCACTTACGAAACACATTTTAGAAACTAAGCATCAGTTTAATTTTAAGGAATCCATATATATATATCCATATATATATGAGGGTATTTAGTCATCATCCTCATCCCCAAGTAATGCTGATAGGACGGATTAGGGGGACGCTTTCTTTTATATTTTAATCAAAATATTTTTTCAGGAACCTATTCAATATAACAAATTGTTAATCTCTGAACCATATTTCTTTCAGGATTATTCAAAATGACCACAATGGTCTGTCATTTTTTGCAGGGTGAGAAATAAAAATCATGTGAAACTTACAGAAGGTCTGGGATTTGCCACAACTACTTTCCTGCGTGGAAAAGATAGACTAACTCTCCGGTAAATAAAAAGTGCCCGGTGCAGCAGTCAGTAAAAAAGGTGATGCTGTCAGTCTTCTGGGACATGAAAAGATCCATCATTATTGATTTCCTTGTAAAAGATGCAAATGTAAACAGTGCCTTCTATTGCTTGCCCATTAGGCACACTTCCCCTTATTAATTGAATGATAATCTATCTATCAAGTAAAATAAAGTCGTCGGGGTGGCCTAAATTCGGTATCAGCCATGCAGCGAGGGAGTATCCCCTTTTCACTAGCGCTAGACTAAGGAGATTATTTTAGCGTCTGGGATGGAGCACCACACCTACCATCAGCTCCTTACTTTACCGCACAGATCCCTGTGCTACCCATACGCTAAGTTGGCGAGGGCGGGTATCGAACTAGGTGTCTTGTGTGGCTTCTAGCCGAACGCTCTACCGACTGAGATAACCGGGCCCTTCATATATATATATATATATATATATATATATAATATAACCATGTCACGCTAGTAAAATGTATATCCATGACAATTCCTCGCCAACCGTCCTATTATTCATTGCTCTTGGGAGGTCCTCTACGCAGCATCCAGTATCCGCGTAGAACTGGTCAATGTAGCTCTTCGCTGGGTGGCCCACTCTGGCGTACATCTATGCTGGTTTCCATAGAAGAACGTCATTTATTAGTTCGTCCTTGCTTCTCCAGCAGTGCCCATATATATCTTGTTCGTCTCCCTCGAAGTAAACATATTTTTCTTTCTGCTTAGCTCTTGATTTTCTATGTATACGTGTAAATAAAACGCTAAGTAGATTCCACTCTTATACATATTTTATTAAAAAATAGCTGATCTTCCACAAAATTCGATAAATATTTTTTTTCAGGATGGAGAAGAAATTACTTCGGTGAATCTGTAAAATATATGGAATCTTTCAGTGCCTACATAAAGAAATGGAACCTAAAGAGAGAGAGAGAGAGAGAGAGAGAGAGAGAGAGAGAGAGAGAGAGGGGTGGTGGAGAAAGAGAGATGTTGAGAAAGAGATAGAGAGAGTGAGAGAGATAGTGAGAGTGAGAGAGAAAGAGATGGTGGAGAGAGAGAGAGAGAGAGAGAGGGTGGAGGGGGGATATAGTGAGAGAGATAGTGGAAGAGAGAAAGAGAGTGAGTGAAAGTGAGAGAAAGTAAGAGAGAGAGTGAGAGATGTTGAGAGTGAGAGTGAGAGAGATAGTGAGAGTGAGAGAGGAGAGGGTGGAGAGAGAGAGAAAGAGAGAGAGAGAGAAGAGAGAGAGAGAGAGAAAGAGAGAGTGAGATGTTGAGAGAGAGATAGTGAGAGAGAGAGAGTGAGTGAAAGAGAGAGAGAGAGAGTGAGAAAGAGAGATTGAGAGAGAGAGAGATAGAGAGAAGAGAGGGTGGAGAGAGAAAGAGAGAGAGAGAGTGAAGAGAGATTGAGAGAGAGAGTGTGAGAGATATAGTGAGAGTGAGAGAGATAGTGAGAGTGGGAGATAAAAGAGAGAGAGAGAGAGAGAGAGAAAGAGAGAGAGAGAGATGGTGAGCTCACAAAATGTACATTTGTGATAGCCTGTGGAATTAATATAAATCCCTGCACATACTCAGGCACTTTGTGTGTGTGTGAGTGTGAGTGTGTGTGTGTGTGCGTGTGTGTATGTGTGTGTGTGAGAGAGAGAGAGAGAGTGTGTGTGAGTGTGAGTATGTGTGTGTGTGCGTGTGGTGTGTGTGAGTGTGTGTGTGTGTGTGTTTGTGTGTGTGTTGCACTCCTTCATAAGCCTCTGGGTGTATATAAGTGAAAAGTGAGAGAAAGAGATAGATAGAGATAGATAGATAGATAGATAATAGATTGAGAGGGAGAGAGAGAGAAAGAGAGAGAGAGAGGGGGAGAGGGGTATTTTCGTACTTGAGCAACGGGTATAAAAATATTTCATGTAGAATGGGCGCTTGTTTAAGAATGTGATAGAACGAAAGAGAAAGAGAGAGAGAAAGAGAGAGAGAGAGAGAGAGAAGGAGAGCTACGTAGAGAGTGAGTGTGTGTGTGGGGAGAAGTGAGCTTGAAAGAGAGGGAAGGAGAAAGAGAAAGACGGAGGGAGAAGTATGGAGGGGACAGAAGGGGAGACCGAGAGAGAGAGAGGGGGGTATTTTCGTACTCAAGGTATGTGCATAAAAATATTTTATGAGGAAATTGGCGTTTGATTAGGGAGAGAGAAAGAGAGAAAGAATGGCGTTGAGATAGATAGATAGACACAGAGAGAGGGAGAAAGAGGGAAAGAGAGAGAGGGGAGGGAGAGAGAGGGAAAGAGAGACCAAAAGAGGGGGTATTTTCGTACTCGTCTTCCGTGCATAAAAATATTTTATGAGGAAATGAGGGCTTGATTAGGAGAGAGAGAGAGAGAGAGAGAGAGAGAGAGAGAGAGAGAGAGAGAGAGAGAGAAGAGAGAGATAAAAGAGAAAGCCAAACAGAAAGAGAGGAGAGACAGTGAGAAAGAGAGAGAGAGAGAGAGAGAGAGAGTGTATGAGAGGTGTTTGTGTGAGAGAGAGAGGTGGAAAGAGAGAGAGAGAGAGTGATTAAGAAAGCCATGGAGAGAGAGAGAGAAGACGTATAAAGAGAGAGAATTATAAAGAGAAGTGCATGAGAGGTGTGAGTGTTTTGTTTGTGTATGTGTGTGTGTGTGTGTGTGTGTGTGTGTGTGTGTATGTGTGTGATAGAGATAGATAAATAGATAGATAAATAGATATATAGATAGATAGATAGATAGATAGATAGAGTGAGAGAGAGAGAGAGTGAGAGAGAGAGAGAGAGAGAGAGGAGAGGGGGAATTGAAAGGAAATTTTGTGTTTACTGTTTATATTCACGCAGCAACATTTGTAATTATTATCTATAACCATATATACACGACGAACGGGAAAAATGAGTATATATAATATATCGGTAAGAACAAATGCACGCGTGCGCATGCGCAAGCGCGCGCGCCCTGACAGTACTGCCATCTATCGTCCATCACTCTTCACCACCTACCCAATACACCCCCCTCCACCACCACCACCACTACCACCATCAACAACAACAACTTCCATTTTACCCACATCTATTCTTGGTCAGGTTGTTCTGACCTGCGCATAACGCCCATACTGCTGCTGCTGCTGCTGCTGCTGCTGCTAGAACTCCAGATTTTTACTTATTTTTTTTCCTCTTGTCTCTCCCTGCCATATTCTCTGCCCCCCCCCCCTCTCCGTATTTTTTTTTTTTTTTCAAAACTACCCTTGCTCCGTAAAATCCTTCGAACAGCTGCGCGCGTCATAGGCCGAATAACAGGACTGCAGTTTTTCTCTACCCGTCTATCTCATTCTGCCTCTGACACAGAAATGACCCATGTAGGTGTTTTTTTTGGCGTACGCATACCGAAAGAATTGAATGTACACCCGGTGCATACAAAGTCACAGATGACGTGTTACAAAACATTTGTCAAAGATAAGTAGAGTTGAAGAAAAAAAAGGACCACACTTTACCCCCCACACACATATATATAGATAATATATATTTATAATTTAATATAATATATATATATATATGTACATATATATATTTTGGGAGATTATGTGCTTAATTAAAGTCATACCTAATTTGTTAATTAATTAATTATAATTAAATGAATTAGGCGTGCATATCGGTTTTAAATGTGAAGCGTAAACAAATCGAGAAAAAGTCGATCTCTGTATGTACATTTCAGCCCATTAGGCCTCATCAGCAGAGCTATAGACAGGGCAGTGCTTTCATATATATATATATATATATATATATATATCTTTGGTATCGTACCAAGTTTCTTGGTACATGGTGATTCTAGGCTGGTCCTATTCTCTACCAGTAGTTTGTTGTAGAGTTCAGGTTCCGTATGAGAGCTCAATGTTTAATTATTGTAAACAGACAAAGTTATTTGTGAATAAAAAGGCCTTAAATAGCATGGATATCGTGGTTATGGACCATTTCCACTCGTGGGTATCTAGGGCACACGAGCTTCTTCAGACCACATATATCTTTTATTTCCTTATTATATTTTATTTCCTTATTATATTCATATATATTCGTATATATATTATTATATTCATATATATATTTATATATATATATATATATATATATATATATATATATATATATATATATATATATACAACTTTCAAAGAAAAAGAAAAACTTAACAAACCGTCTGTATATAATTGATATTGGTTATTATACATTGAGCTCTCTTAGGGATTCATAAAAATCCTTGTATGTATATATGTTTGCACCTACAAGAGCATATGGTTGCACAGTGAGATTTTGATGATCCCAAATAGAATCATCCCTTACTTACCATCAATTGTATTATCTTACACACACATATAAACGCACACACACATACACACACTTATATATATATATATATATATATATATATATATATATATATATAAGTATATGGTTTTGTTGGTTGATATTAAGTCCACATATGCTTCTTTTAAAATAGAATTAATTGTGTATCAATTGTGTTTTTGTGAACGTTTTCTGTGATATTGGAAGCATAGAAAATAAATAAAAAAAACAAATAAAAAAGCAGAACAAAAAACAGACTTTTAATATATAAGCGTTGTTTTTGACCATGGCTTGCTTTATTTTTCCAATATTTTGGGTGGCCTCCATCCTTTGTCAAGGAATTTTTGACAACTGAATATAACTTAAATATAAACATATATAAACATATATATATTATAATATATATATATATATATATATACATAGAGAGAGAGAGAGAGAGAGGGAGAGAGAGAGAGGGAGAGAGAGAGAGCAAGAAAGGGAAAGAGAGAGAAAGGGTGAAAGAGAAAGAGTGGGAGTGAATATGAGCCAAAAGAAACTGAACAGTAAATGATAACGTTAATTGAACCTGCTATTTACCTACTTTTAGTTCACCCTGTACACACACGCACGCGCGCGCGCACGCACACACTCGCTCTTTCTCTTTCTCTCTCTCTCCTCTCTCTCTCTCTCTCTCTCTCTCTCTCTCTCTCTCTCTCTCTCTATCACACACACTCACATATGTATTAACTCAACACCTATATTCATTGCACCATGTGTCCAATTGGAAGGACGGAGGGCATATCGACCGAGACGTTGTGTAGATAACTATAACGATCAGGACAATTGTCCGAATAACCCAAATGATACAAAAATCTCTATGTTAATATGTTCATTAAAAACATTTAACATTCCAAATATGTATACCTTGATTGATGAGTGTCCTTTACCAACGAGTTTCCCCAGTTATGAGCTGTCATTTGCTCAATTTTTTTATTTGCGTTGTCAGCTAAAATATGAGGTAAGAGCGAGTTTCAGATACGCTTATGTTAAAAAGTCCATTAATAATCACTACGTTCCATATTCACTAAAAAATATTTAACATTCCAAATTAAGTTAAAAAGTTCATTATCTCACTAAAAAACATTTAACATTCCAAATTTATTTCGCCGAGAAAAATATTAGTTAAAAATGTATACATTAAAGCGTATTGTAGTACATAACAGTGCTATTTTTCGGATTAATATAATTTCAGTTGATTTTAATGGGGAAAATTATTTTGATATACGAGGAGATTGAGTTATGAGCGAAACGAATTAAACTCGTGAGTCAAGGTACCATTTTGATGGGGAAAATACAAATCATAATAATTTGTTTGATTTGTTTTTGTTTATTTGTTTAACTGCACATCAACTCCTTATGGGTTATTTAATGGGATATTTTGATATATTTATAAATCATTTCAAAAAATCATAACTATATTTTCTATGTCCCATTGCATTTCTTTAAAATTTCACCTTTTATTTGTTTATAATCATTTGTATGCATTCAGTTGAGTCAGCAAGTCTCTTGGACTCTTTAGTGTATTCTAGCTTATTTTAACACTACTGTAGTATAGACTAATTTCGGTTATTTCCTATAACTCCAACATAAACAAAGGGGAACCACTATTGACTGATAAATTATTTATTTATTTATTGATCTACTAGAAAAAAAGAAGACGGGCTTAGAATTAGGGTTAGGATTTAGGGTTAGGGTTAGAGTTAGGGTTAGGGTTTAGGGATAGTCTAATGGGAAAATAGATAAATAATTTATCAGTCAAGAGTGGTTCCCCTCTGTTTATGTTGGAGTTATAGGAAATAGCCCTAATTTCTTTGTCTGATTTCCAATTCCACCAATCTCTTTACAAAACTTTTGAGGATTGCTCATAGCATGCCAACTACAATTGGTATCACCATCACCCTCATATTCTACAGCTTATATTATTATTATTATTATTATTATTATTATTATTATTATTATTATTACTGCAATATGAATTCTAGCAATGGTTAAAGCAATGGATTGATCGATTGCTATGCGATGAAAATATTTTACAAACTCTCATATGGCTACATGTAAGTAAAAGTCGTCGAGGTGGCATAAAGTCGGTATCAGCCTATCAACAAAGGAGTCCATCCCCTTTTCACTAGCACAAGACCAAGGAGATTGTGTTTACGTTTGAGGTGGAGTGCCACATCTGCTTACTTTACCGCACAGATCCCTGTGAGTTGACGAGGGCCGGAATCGAACAAGGAACCTTATGGTTTCTAGCCGAACGCTCTACCGACTGAAAAGCCTTGAATAAAAGAAATACAGCTTCAAATAACTATTCTTAATACAAATAACATGCACACAGTTATATGGTTTCAAGTAAAACAATACCATAAGAACAAATTATATCAAAGCAAACATTGATAAGACACAACAGAACAGTAAATGTAGGGTGTGTCCAGACAGAGATGAGACAATAAGCCATGTATTAAGCGAATGAAGCAAACTAGCACAATGAGAATACAAAGCTAGGCACGACTGGGTTTTATTTGATGAATTAATTAATTAAGGCACGGAGAAGGGTGAGGCAGAGAGGAGAGTAGCCTGGACAGAAAAGAGAGCCAGAAAGAGAGAAAAAAGCCAGCAGCCTAAGAAAGCATCACAGTTTGTGTGCATTCAGTGCACCAAAGACTGTTACTCAAGAAATGGCCTGCAGAGTCACTTGCGCATATGCAGATATTTTTTTTATTTTTCATGTTTTTAAATTTTTATTCATTTTTTCATTTTTTTAGTTATTCATTTTTTCTGACACTACGCCATCGTCCTTAGTGGAGGGAAAGGATCCAATAAATAAAATAAATTGTTTAATTATAAAAACTATTATTGTGACTGAATTTATGAAAACAACATTGAAAATCTGGAAAGAGGTTTATTACGTTTTGTGCAGGAATATAGATAATAGAGTTAACACGCAGTTCTCCAACAGTGTGATTAGTTACTCGACTAGTAGTGATTCGACAACGAATACTACTACGTATCTCGACTACGAATAACCTCGCGTATTCGTATCTTTATATGTGTTCATAGGGGAAATATCTTCGCTTACAATACCTATTTAGATACTTTCTGAATAAAATGTTTTCGGTAACAGTATTACATAATTCCTAGGTAGCTCAATAATTTTGTACGTACTGTAGTTAGAATATTTTTGAATCCGAGTTCGTTAGATTCAAAATAACGAGGTTTCAGTGGAAAATCACCTCGACGGTTATTGATGGTAGTGACAGTACGCTTGACCTTCCGGAAACGCGCTATTAGAAGCGTGAGATAGTTTAGATCAGTTGTTACCAGAAATTTAGAGTGAGCGGACGCCTAAGTCTGTTTCGCCGAGATGTCGTTTCTCAATCCGTGTAGGTCTTGGGCAAGGGTTGTTGTTTAATAAAGACGTAAAGAAAAACAATAAAGTCTTGTTGATTTATTAAAATAAGAATTACATGCAACCAGACCAACCAGAAAGAAGAACGGGGTCGAGAAAACAGCCCAACGGAGAAGATGGCCGACAAATTAGCGGCAGGAACCAGCAGACAGAAAGAAAAAACAAGTAAGAACCCTCATCATCTCTCATACTCTGTCTCTGTCTCTCTTTCTATCTCTGTCTCTCTTCTCTCTCTCTCTCTCGCATTTATATACCCAATGTTGAACGGGTATATAACAACATCTTAACATTCTTATCGGAATTAGCTCTGTGCAACATCTGCTTTTTTCTAAACTAAAAATGAATCTCAAATGTGAAACTTGTGGTTAGTTGTTGGTTGTTTGGATTTTACGGCATGTAAACCTTTGTTGGGTCATTTTATTCGCGTATTGGTATCTTTATATGTGTTTCGTTGGACGAGTCCAACTATCTTATTAGGGAAAATATATTCCTTTACAAAAGTATGAACATCTGAGAATAGAATAGAACAGAAATATTGAAGAAAACTATGAGTACGAAGAAGATGAAGAAGTGTGGAGATTAAAAACCCAAATAAGTAGAATGGTATACGAAGAAAATGAAGAGAATAAGTGTGGAGATTAAAAAATAAATAGAAGGGTATACGATGCGAATATAAATGATAAATGAGCAAATGATAATAATAACAGACGGTCAAACGAACACACTGATAGATAGATAGATAGATAGATAGATAGACATACTATGATGCAAGAAGAAGAAGAAGAAGAAGAAAGAAGAAGAAGAAGAAGAAAGAAGAAGAAGAAGAAGAAGAATTGAAAAGTAAAAAAGAAGAAGCATGTCAACCCATTGGGTCATTTTAAGCCAAGACATTTTTTAATTTCATTTTTTTCTGTTTAATCCCATAGACAGAACCCTAACAGGTACTACCACTCCGGTTAAAGTAAGACCTGGGAGAAATGGTGATGTAGAGATATTCCATATTCTCTAGACCTCCAGAACTAGAAACATACCATCAGATAGGTTTAACGTCATACCCAGGACATTAAGACCCTCAGGCACCGCTTCAAGCACATATATGATAAAAAAAAGGTTTGCGCTCGTCATGGGGAAATAAGGTTGGGACAATCATATAGGTGCTAGGGCTTGATGTGACCAGCCGATTGATCGAATGGTGCCTTCCAGGCCCTCCGTCTAGCCTAAGTAAGGAACAAAGTGGAATGTTGCATGTCATTGACTTGCTCAGCAACCATCATGGGTCATCACCCACGGCCAACAGGTGGCCCCATTGGGGTGGGTCTTACCCCTCTGCAGAGGTGCAGTTGGTTTACTCTAAACCAGCAGCCGACAGGGCTATAAAATTTCTGGACGTGGAAGACATTAAAAGAAGGATGACAGGATAGCTTCAGAATATTTCAAAAGTAAACTTTCAGAAATGTTTTGACATAGGAAAACTGGCTGGAAGAAATCTATTGAATATTTGTCCATTTCTGTCTTTACAAATTGTTGTATCATTGAGGTGATAAAAGATACACAGAGAAATAGTGTGCTTGAGATATATTTTATTTAGCGCTTGTATCTGGTGTTAACAGATACTTATTACATAAAAACAAGAAGTAGAACAATTCACAAAGACAAACTTACAAGAATGAGGAGGGTCAAATGTGTGTAGTCAAACGCAGTGATTTTGTCCGAATATGATTTTCCCGTTTCTATCACTGCTATGTTGACTATTATAGGCTATGAGCCAGTCCATCCTGTAGGGGTGTTAACTCCTCTACAACACTAATACAGCCTCAATCTTGATACCATCAAAACGAATATCATTAGGCAATATTTATAATTTCTTTCTTACCTGATACTGATACCATGTAAACTAGTACTACCTGTTTCATCTTTGGGTTGTTGGTGACTAAACCGACATCAGACACGCCTCGGCTTGTCTAGGGTGGTAGGTGTGTCGACACCCAGCATTACTAAAAACAAGAGTTGTCAAAGGGCGGATGATCTCCGGAGGAGGCAACGGCCATCCACACCGATAGTAGCAGGATTGGCGTCAGTCGGTAGAGTTTCGGACTAGGCACCACACCAACTCAGCGTATGAGTAGCACAAGGATCTGTGCGGTAAAGTGAGGAGCTGATGGTAGGTGTGGCGCTCAGCCTCAAAAACAATCTCCTTGGTCTAGCTCTCAGGCCGATACCGAAATTAGGCTACCCCGACGACTTTATTTTACTTTTACTACTCATATAAATCCCCAATACAACCTAGCGCTAACGGACAAGCGCAGGGGCTTCTGATGAGGCTTGCTTCTCCTGAAGTGACTCATACTACAGCAGATAGAACCCCACAGCAGATTGACAATCCTGTTGTCTTGGACTTTCCACTGCCACTGGACCAACTGCCAAGAGTGGACTGAGGTCTGTGCACACTCTTTCCACTTAAAATATCTCAAGCACAAGTTTCACTCCACGTCGTCTGCAATGGACTTTTATAAGTAAGTAATATATAACTTAACTCTACACCTGTAGAATTTTGTATTAGGCAATCAGTATTCAGATTTATGGCAAGTTGAATCGGATCAGAGTGTTGGTAGGGTGTTTATATAGAGTTTGGGTTGTTCCACTACGTGCTTTGGCCATGATCATTCCCTGGATTCTGATTGGCTACTGGTTTCCAGTGTAAAAACGTTGATCCGTAAATACCAAACACATGGTTATGTTCTGGGGCTTAATACAGGGTCTGTATTTGGTTACAGTCTGTCTCCTTTGTCTGGACACGTATTAATATACGAATACATATACGAATATATATATATTATATATATATATATATATATATTAGTTGTGAGTTGTATCTGACTGTCTCTAACCAAAATTACGTCACCACTAACGTCACAACTCCCTCAGTTATTTACATTATTATATTCTCAATGGTCATTAAATAATCATTATTTAAATCTTAATTAGCATCTTATCGATTAATAAGGTCTGTATCAAGGTCTAGCTGAGTTAGATTTGGCTCAAAACAGCCCATGTTATTAAGGTATTTGCCTCTCATCCCACTTATGAGGGCGTGACACCAGGACATTTTTATGTGGGCCCACCCACAAGCCGAAGCTCATGGTGGTTGGTGCAAAAATGCGTTGATCCCGTCGGCATTTCTCCTCAAAGGGGGGAACCTCAAGCGCGGGGCAATAAACCCAGCCCTGTCCCTTTAAATCGAGGGGGCAGGTGTTTCCTGGGGGGATAGCCCCCTGGGATCGACGCTGTTAATTTCATTAACAAACATAGGCCCCGAAAGGCCCATGTTATGGTATTTGCCTCTCATCCCACTTATGAGGGCATGACGCAAGGACATTTTTATGTGAGCCCACCAACAAGTCGAAGTTCATGGGTGGTAGACACAAAAAATGCATCGATTCCGTCGGCATTCCCCCTCGAGGGGGACGCCTCACGTACTGGACAATAAACCCAGCTCTGCCCCTTTAAGTCACGGGGGCAGGTGTTGCCTGGGGGATAGCCCCCTGGGATCGACGCTATCAATTTCATTAATAGACACAGGCCCCGAAAGGCCCGTGCTATTAATTGGTTTAAAATCGTGCAATGTGTGTTATATATTATTAAGAAATGAATGTTTACATAATATATAGTGTGAATAATTTGCATACCGGTTTTAATAAATCCGTGTTTAATAAATATTACGTGGTGTTATTGATTTATAATAATATTGTTTTATTCTCAAACGTATTAAAAACAATACTATGTATAAAATAATATTGAAATCAATTAGAATAAAGTAAAAATAAGTGTGCCGGTTTAGCTCAGTCGGTAAAGCATCTAGCTCAATACTGCAAGGTTCTGGTTTGCAATACCATTCCTCGACAACTCAGCTGGGAACTGTGTCGTAAAGTGGGGAGCAGATGGTAGGAGTGGCACTACACCTTAGACGCAGAAAGAACCCCCCCTGGTCTAGCACCAGCGAAAAGAGGATAGACTGCATCGCTGTCCGGCTGATACCAACAATAGGCCACTCCATATATTTTACATTACTTTTACTTATTTAATTTTATTAGTCTTTCTATCTAATCGTAACCTGTTCATGCCTATCTATCTATCTATCTATCTATCTACCAGGCTATTTATTTAATCTCAGCCCGTTCATTATCTATCTATCTATCTATCTATCTATCTATTATTATCCTCTTCAACTCTATCTATATATCTAATCTGATCCTGTTCATTATCTATATATCTATCTACCCCAATCAGTTTCTAACTTTTTATCTATATATATTAATCTATGTGTCTATCTATCTATCTATTGATCTATCTATCTAATCACGGCATGTTCCTCTATCTATCTATTTAATATTAATCTCAGCTCTATCTATCTATATATCTAATCTAACCCTCTTCATTATCTATCTATCTATCTATCTATCTACCCAAAAAATTTGTATCTTTCTATCTATATATATTAATCTATCTATCTATCTAATCACGGCATGTTCATCTATCTATCTATCTATCTATCTCTATCTCTATCTATCTAATCACGGATTGTTCAACTATCTATCTATCTATCTATCTATCTAATCACAGCATGTTCATCTATCTATCTTTCTATCTATATATCTATCTATTTAATCACGGCATGTTCATCTATCTATCTATCTATCTATCTATCTATCTATCTAATTACGACTTGTTCATCTATCTATCTATCTATCTATCTATCTATATATATATATATATATATATATATATATATATATATATATATATATCGCGACATGTTCATCTATCTATCTATCTATCTATCTAATCATGGCATGTTCATCTATCTATCTATCTATCTATCTATCTATCTAATCATCATGTTCATCTATCTATCTATCTATCTATCTATTCTTCTTCCCTTCATTTTGAATATATTTACGTAACCATTTCTCACACCGACCTCATCTCTTTGGCTTTTCTCACATTTTGCGACCCTTTTTCTCTCCCTTTCTTGCTGGGCCTTTTTAATCTGTTTCCTTCGCCTCCGGAACACTGAATTCCTTTCTTTTATAATAATAATGATAAAACAAATAAAAAATAAAATAAGACAGCATAAACAAAAAATAAAAAAAAAAAAAAACCATCACGCTTTTTTTTACCGTCCACGACAATGAGTTATCTCCCCTTCGGGCACTACATACCGTCTTTCTCTTTTCTTTGTTCTTTTAATTTTTACACCATTTCTTTTGTTCTGTTTTTTTTTTCTTTTTTCTTTTTTCATTTTCCTTAACTCATTGTTTATTTCTTCGGACTCATTCTTTGGATCATTCTTTTTTCATTTCTTATCCATTAACTTATTTTCCTTCCTTTTCCTTACTCAGCTTTTTTCTTCATTCAACGGTTTTTTTTATTTCTCATTTTTTTTTTTCATTTTTTTAATTTAACCGTTTACTTTGTATTTCCTTCTCATCTTTCTTCTTTCTTTTTTTCATTCAACCGTTTTTTAAATTTCTTTTTCATCTTTATTATTTTTCATTCACCTGTTCTTTTTAATTTCTTTTTAATTTTTTTCATTCAAGCGTTTTTTAATTTTCTTTCTCATGCTTTTTCTTTTTTCATTCAACCATTCTTTTTAATTTCTTTCTCATTTTTTCATTTTTTCATTTTTTCATGCGACCGTTGTTTTTTTTTCTCATCATTTTTCTTTTTTTCATTCAACCATTGTTTTTAACATTTCTCTCTCATCTTTGTTTTTTTTTTCATTCAAACATTTTTTTAAATTTCTTTCTCTTTTTTTTCCTTTTTCATTCAATCGTTTTTTAATTATTTCTTTCTCATCTTTTCCTTTTTTCCTTCAATTGTTATTTCTAATTTCTTTCTCATCTTTTTTCCTTTTTTCATTCAACCATATTTAAAAAATTCTTTCTCATCATTTTTTTTATCTGATTTATTTTATTTTTTATTTATTTTTCCTTTTTAATTTTATTCTGACTTTATTTTTTCTGACCAATTCTCTTTGCTTACATCTTTTAAAAAGAAAACATTTTAATCTCTTCCTCATCATTCACATCATTTTTTGTCTTCGTTGTTAAGATGTTATCTTCCTCTTTTAATTGTGCTCGCTTTTAAAAAAATCTCCTTCTTTTATTTTCTACTTTCCTTTTGTTTTGCTTTGTTTCTCCTTTGGTTTCCTTCTTTCTACACACCTAACTATCTATATATCTAGTTTCCTATCTATTCTTGTCTATTCCTATCTATCTATATATCCATCTATCTATCTATCTATCTATCTATTCATATATATATATCTTCTCTTTATCTATGTCTCAATCTATTCTTGTCTATTCCTATTTATCTCTTACATTTATTTTATCTATCTATCTATTTTATCTATCTATTTATCTATCTATCTATCAACCTATATCTGAGTTTTCTATTTATCTATCCTTCTATATATTCTTGTATATTCCTATTTATCTATCTATCTATCTAATGTTTGCTTCTCAAACCCTCTTTCATGAGGCCGAAGAGAGACAAGCATTATTCCAGTGACGAGGAAGTGAAATCTGTAGTGAAGAAGTGGCTCAGATTTTTACATGGCAGGGATACATACTCTCATTCAAAGGTGGAGCATTGCTATTGAGAGAAATGGTGACTATGTGGAGGAGTAGGGATGTGATCCACAGAGGACCAGTCCCATTTTGATGTATGATACATGTTCCTGTGTTGGTAATTATACCTGTCCTAAACAAAATGGCATTACATTTTGACTCACCCTCGTAATTAAATTAATAGTGAATTTAATCTTCGAACATTTGGACAGTCTATGACAAACAATTAGAAGAGAAGATAATTACCACCAAAATACATCACGTGATCAGTTTATGCCATATTGAAGGAAGAAAAGTAAATATTTTTGAACATTTTCTTTTAAAATCTCGCAAAAAAGAAATAACGAACATAAAGAGTTGCTATACAGTTAATTCAAAGATGAAATTATCCGACTTGGGAAAAATTATTCATTGTTATCTTGAAAAATAAATTAAACAGTCCGTTTTTGCTTTTTACAAGAGTGTCAATTTATTTATTGATATTTTTTAGCAGAATTCGAAACCCGACTGAATTGTCATCAGTCAGGCAACTTACCACCGTACCATCTACAGATCAGATTAATAGATTGTAGAATCTGATGAAGATTACTTAGAGAATCTATACTCCTATACTTATCTAAGTCGTAGGAAATGGACTCGTCAACCCGAGTTCAATTACTTGACGAAGCTGTTTGCATTTCGCATAGCGCTAATATCCTTGGGAAAGGTAAGAATCGAATTCTCCCTCCAGCTAAAATAGCCTCTTTAACCAATGCTAGGTAATCAGTCTAGGAGAAGGAAAACTCTGAATTCAAACCTGTTAAACCCCGCTTAAGAAATTGACCTTGTGTCACATCCTGCTATAAATAAATATATATACTAATCTAAGTCATCTGAAATAGACACATCAATAGATACCATATATATATATATATATATATATATATATATATATATAATATATATATATATATATAATGATCCAATTAACTGGTAAGTAAGGGATGATTCTATTCGGGATTATCAAAATCGCACTGTACATCCATACTGTATGCTGATGTAGTTGCAAATCTATAGATTCATACATGGATTTTATGAATCCCTAGGAGAGCTCAATGTATAATAACTAATAAATTAATTATATGCAAGCAATATTTAACTTTCAGTGAAAGAAAAACGTAATATATATATGAGGCTATACGTTGGAGTGTATATATATATACAAATATATATATAAAAAATGTTTTGGTTCCAACGGGAGAAAATTTAATATTTTATAAAAAAGAAGAAGGTCCGCAAAATGTATAATTGTTCTCAGAAAAATGTTTTTATTCTTTTTATCTTACATACGCGACACGTGTTTCTGATCTGTTGTCTTCTTCAGGCATTGAGTTATTAATTTGGCAGAATATGTCCGATATTTGATAGGTTGTGTGTGTTTCTGCAATTTTTCTATTATAATGTATATAATATACAGAGCGAGACAGAGAGACAGAGAGGGAGCGAAGCTAACGAAAATTTCATTTACTATTTTAAGATATACATATATTTTTTATTTATAATCTATTTGATACGAAGGATAATATATTCCGTAATTAGATTAATATAATTATCAAGAGTCGAAACAATATGATAAAAAAATTCTTCTTTATTTCATACGAATGTTGTTCAATTTAAATATTGTAAGTGACTTTGCACCAACACACACACACACACACACACACACACACACACACACACACACACACACATATATATATATATATATATATATATATATATATTATCAATCAAAGCCTGAAGAAGATACCAGAAGATCTGAAACACGTGTTGTATATGTAAAACAAAAAGAATTAAAAACATTTTTTCTGAGAACAAAATACATTTTGCGGACCTTCCTTTTTTTAATGAAATATTGAATTTTCTCCCGTTGGAACCAGAACAACATTTTTCATATATATATATATATATATATATATATATATATATATATATATATATATATATATATATATATATATATATATATATATATATATAAACAATAGTAAATAGTGTACTAGCAAGCGCCTGTTTCAACTTGATGGGTTTATAAAATGTAATTCAATTGAAATAATTTTAAAATTAAAATTAAAAGTAAAAGACATTTTATAAACAGTATTCATCATCAGAGTACTTTTTTTGTTGAATGAAAAAAAGAAAATTTACGTTTGACACGAAAGATTCAGATAACGCTCACATTCTGTGCCGGAATGTCTTTTAAAGATTTGTATATAAAAATAAAAATTTTGGTTTAAAGAAATTAAAATTTTAATTCATAACTTAAAAGTCTCAGAAATCGATTAGAAAAATACAACAAAGTTTGAAAGTAAAGGTGAAAAAAAAAAAAACATATATATATACTATGTAGTATATTAGGAAAAATGAAAAAAACACAGGTTTAAATGGGTTAAGTGGCGAGTTTATTGGCCGACGCTGCAGTTTTAAACCTGTGTTTTTTCATTTTTCCTAATATACTACATACCGTCGGATTCAATTCCTTTCTTCACATATATCTTATTATAATGGAGATTGTGTGTTTTTCTGTCTGTAACCGAAACTATATTACTATACAAATCACAATTCCCTTTGTTATCTGCATCCCATGATTTTATTTTTATTTAAACCTCAATTATTAATAAAATTGTTTTACATCATTATGACTGTTGACCATATCTACATGCTAATAACATGCTGTTGTATTTATATATACAACAAAATAGCGGTTTACAGTGTGAATGGAAAGGCTAATTTGCATATTGATCTTAAAAAATTTGATTTAATAAATATGTGCTTAATATTATTGATTTCTAATTGTTTAGTTTTATCTTATGGAATATGAGCAAAATTCTCTTCAATAAATCTTAAAAGAAATCCCTTAACAAAAAGAAATAACTGTAATATTATTCTTTACTTCCTATTTTAACTAAATAGTTAAATTAGGAATAGGAGTAATTAAAAATGATGGAAGAGTTAGTTTCAAAGTTGTTCTATTTTTCAATCATACCCCCTCTGTTCCAAATCATGTTATCTACATTTTTATTCAGTTTCATTGGCCTTTCTAATCTAATATGATATTTTATTATATTAAAACTTAAATACTTGCACCCGGAGGGTGCATATATTTGCTAGTACTATATATATACTTTATATTGTCGGGTTTATTCCATTGTTTTATATACTTTTTACATACTTTTTATATTTATATATATATATATATATATATATATATATATATATATATATATGTGTGTGTGTGTGTGTGTTGTGTGTGTGTGTGTGTGTATAAGTAACCAGTCGACAGGTAAGTTGGTGATGATTCTATTTGGGACATCATTTATACCTTCTGTATATCCACAATGTACGCCCATGCAGTTGCACCCCGATAGATTTATACAAGGCGTATTTCAAATCCCAACAAGCGACAAATGTAATATAATTAATAAATTAATTTATACAGTTTCAATGAAGAAAAAACAAACCGTTATTTGCCGATTATAAATCTATTCAAATGACGGTTTGTTGAGTTTTCTTTCTTAATGATATATATATATATATATATATATATATATATATATATGTGTGTAAACAAACATATGGCTATAGCCGACAATATAGAATATGTGCTTAATTGAAGCTAATAAAGTTAATTCATAATGATTAATTAGGCGGGATTTAACTATTTAAATGTAAGGCTAAACAAATCGAGAAAAATCATACATACAGAGATTGATTTTTCTCGATTTGTTTAGCCTTACATTTAAATAGTTAAATCCCGCCTAATTAATCATTAATGAATTAACTTTCAAAAAATTAGGTTCGACTTCAATTAAGCACATATTCTCCCATATATATATGTATGTGTGTGTGTATGTGTGTGTGTGTGTAGTGTGTAAGTGTGAGGGTGTGTGTATGTTTGTGTGTTTATAAACATACAGGTGTAATGCTATTTATATGTTTAGAGTACTTAAGTGTTTGCATGAGTATATATATGTAAATATATATATATATATATATATATATATATATGTGTGTGTGTGTGTGTGTGTGTGTGTGTGTGTGTGTGTGCTTTCTTTCAAAATATTTACTATTTATTACAGCTTTTAATGTCTACATACTTTTAAAATTTCCCGTATCATTATATAATACTCCGGCCTTCCATGTCTCTGAATTCGTTTGTGCGTTCATACACACCTGCGCATGCGTGCTCGTTTCGGGCACACATACACAGTCCATTTTGTTTGTTTCATCTTTCCTCCATTTTATCCCTTCGCTGATTTTTTTTTTCTTTTTCTTTTTCTTTTTCTCGCTCTTATTACTTCCCTCACTTTTTTTCCCGCCATTGCCCTCCTTGAAAACTTACGTCATTATCTTGCATTTTTTATTCCACAGAGTTATCTCCCTTCGTATGTTGCCTTTTTTCGTGTCATGTTGACAATATTATCAGTTGCTGTCCGTTCTCAAGCGTCGAGTGGTGATTGGCAAGCCAGAGTCTCGTTTTCACATTCTCACCGAGCGCTCTTCAACGAGGAGGTAAAAAAGAAAAGAACCTCCAATTCGATGTGTAGAATTA
>CM042148.1:107293993-107306493 GCA_023376005.1 Doryteuthis pealeii
ATGTTTGCTTGTGATAGTTTTGATAGAAACCAGATAGAGAAACCAGAATACTTATGAATTTAAAATGTAGGTTTCAAGGTAAGCAGGTCTAATCATTGGATAGTGGCGAAACAGTCATTCCGTCGTTACGTATCTATCTATCAATCACTCTATCTATCTATCTATCTATCTATTCCCAGTCTATTAATATTCAAGTCTGATCATTCTCTCTCTCTCTCTCTCTCTCTCTCTCTCTCTCTCTCTCTCTCTCTCTCTCTCTCTCTCTCTCTCTCTAGTTGTTCATCTCTCTCTTTGGTACAAACATGACATATAACTCTCTACCTTTCTCACTCTCTCTACAAATATATATATATACATACATATATACATATGTGTGGGTGGATGTCTGTACAGATACACATATATATATATATGTACGTGTGTGTCTGTATGTGTGTGAGTATGTCTGCCTGTATGTATGTATGTATCTATGTATGTATGTGTGTGTGTATGTATAGTTTATTCCGCTCTTATTTATATTTTTTGTCTTTCTGTATTTCTGTATGTCCCTCTATATATTTTCACGTATCTGTCTATGTATCTATCTATGGAAGTAAGATGAGGAAATTTATTTATCTATCCATCCATCTATTTCTCTTTCTCTCACTTTGAATATATATATGTGTGTGTGTGTGTGTATGTGTGTGTGTATGTGTATGGTGTGTGTATGTGTGTGTTATTCCTGTATCCTTTATATCTTATATATAATATATATATGTTCATCTTACAGAGTATTTATAATCTATCTATCTATTTATCTCTATATCTATCTACCTATCACTTATATATACTAGCAAATATATGCACCCTCCGGGTGCAGGTATTTAAGTCTTTAATGTAATAAAATATTATGTTAACTTAGAAAGGGCTAATGAAACTAAATAAGATGCCGATAAAAAGACTGAAACAGAAGTGGAACAACTAAAACTTTGCTTTTTCTTCACTCCCGTCTTTCATTGTAAATTTTCATAAGTTAACTATTAGTTAAAATAGGAAGTAAAGAATGAATTACTGTTAATATTGTAATGGATTTCTTTTAAGATTTATTGGTGAAATTTTTGCTCATACTCATTAAGATAAAACCAAACAATTAGAAATCAATTATTACTGAGCACATATTTATTAAAATCAAATTTTTAATATCAATATGCAAATTTAGCCTTTCCATTCACACTGTAAAACCGCTATTTTTTGTATATAAAAAATACAATTGCATGTTATTAGTATGTAGAATGGTCAACAGTATAATAATGTAAAAACAATTTTAGTTAATAATTGAGGTTTAAATATAAATAAAAATCATGGAGAATATGATAAAATAACTATGTGAATTTGACTCGATTAGTAATATAGTTTCGGTTACAGACAGAAAAACACACAATCTGCCATTATAATAAGATATATATGTGCGTGTGTGTCTGTGTGTGTGTGTGTGTCTGTGTGTGTATAATTCTGTTTCAATCAATCTATCTATCTTAGCCATCTATCTATCTATCTGTTCTGTTTGTCTGTCTGTCTGTCTGTCTGCCTTATGATTGATCGGGGAAATTATTAGATAAAACATTTGAAAATCAAATATTTGATACACGCTGAACAAAATATCAGAAACACCCCTCACCACAGCTTTACATTACCCGAAGAAATATCCCTTCATTATATATAATATATATATATATATATATATATATATATATATATATTATATATGAGTGTGTCCAAATGTGTGTGTTTGCTTACGTGTCACGTGTCTAACATGTATGTGTGTTTGTGTATTGCCGAGTATCCGGTCCATCACTGGATATTTTCTGGATGTGGCTGACTTCGTGTCAAGGCAGTGAACAATCAAGTGAGCTATTCACTTTACGTCACTCTATTTATTCTTCATTTTATTACAGAATTTGTTTTTTTCATTTTTTATTTCATCTTTTTTTTATTTCATCTTTTTTTTATTTGTCCATTTTCTTTTGATTTTTATTTCCTGCCAGGCACAACCCAACCTTTAATATCTCTTGGACTTCACTCACTGGAAATGGAATCTTTGCTACACACTATTCTCTTTTTTCTTTTTCTTTTTCTTTTTCTTTTTCTTAATATAAAATGCGAACTCCTGGAGATTGAATATGTTTACAGAATGCCTATTTTTTTTAAATTTCTTTCTACTTTATTTTGTTTCTACAAAATTCTACAACTTTCTTTCTTTCTTTCTTTCTTTCTTTCTTTCAATGCTTTTATATTTTTCTTTCATGATTTTCCTTCTTTCTACAACTTCTTTCTTTCTTCTTTCTTTCTTTCTTTCTTTCTTTCAATGCATTTATATTTTTCTTTTACGATTTTTCTTCTTTCAACAAATTTTTTCTTTCTTTCATTCATTCATTCATTTATTCTTTCTTTCTTTCTTTCTTTCTTTCTTTCTTTCTTTTAATGCCTTTATATTTTTTACGATTTTTCATTCTTTCTACAACCTTCTTCTTTCTTTCTTTCTTTTAATGCCTTTATATTTTTTGCAATTTTCATTCTTTCTACAACTTTCTTTCTTTCTTTCTTTCTTTCTTTCTTTTAATGTCTTTATATTTTTTACAATTTTCATTCTTTCTACAACATTTTTCTTTCATTCTTTCTTTCTTTCTTTCCTTCTTTCTTTCTTTCAATGCATTTATATTTTCTTTTACCGATTTTCTTTCTTTCTACAACTTTTTTCTTTCTTTCTTTCTATGCTTTTTTATTTTCTTTCTTTTACAATTTTCATTCTTTCTACAACGCCACGCCATTTATCTTTCATTTTTTAAGGAATTTTGTTTTCATTTTTGTATGTTTTTTCATCTTCTTTATTTTCTTTTAATTTTTATTTCCTGCGAGCAGAACCAAAACTCCCTTGGACTTTTCCCACTTGAAATATAATCCTACTCTTTTTTCTCTTTCTTTTTCTTAAAATAGAATTCCTTCTTTCTTTTTTTTAAATGCCTTTAAATTTTTCTTCTTTATTCACAAATTTTTTCTTGCATTCACTATGTTATTCTTTATACAATTTTGTGCAACTTCTCTCTTTCTTTCTTTCTTTCTTTCTTTCTTTCTTTCTTTCTTTTCTTTCTTTCTGAATATTTTCTTATTTTTTTCCTTCAATAACTTTTTCTTTTTACGACTTTTCTTTCTTCTTTCTTTCTTTCCACAAAGTTCTCTCTTCCATTCTACAACTTTCTCTCTCTTTTATTTCTTTCAATTAATTTCTTCCCTTCCACAAGTTTCTTTCTTTCTTTCAACAACATTCCTTGTTTCTTTCTTTCCTTCCTTTCTTCTTTCAAGTTTTTTCCGATAAATTTTCCCTTTCTTCGGATTTAAACAACTTTCATTTTTTCTAAGACATTACTTCTTTTCTTTCGCCAAATTTCTTTCTTGTTTCATTTTTTCATTATTTTATTCTTTCTTTCTTTCCTTCGTTTTTAGATCATTTCTATTTTGTCAACTCTTGAAATATTTTCATTATAATCAGAGATTCTCATTCGTTTTTTTTTTTCTTCTGTTTTTGCGAATTCTTACATTGATTTTTTGTTTGTTTCTAGACTTTCTTTATTTTTTTTACTAATTGCTATAATCTTCTTTATATCTGCCCAATAATCCACCTTTCCCTTCTTCTTCTTTTCTTCTTCTTCTTCTTCTCTTCTTCTTCTTCTTCTTCTTCTTCTTCTTCTTTCTTCTTCTTCTTCTTCTTCTTCAGTATTTTTCGTTTTCCTCTTTTCTTTATTAATTTTCTCCTTCTTTTAAAAGTCTTTCTTCCTGTCTTCTTCTTCTTCTTCTTCTTTCTTCTTTCTTCTTCTTCTTCTTCTTCTTCTTCTTCAGTAATTTTTGTCTTCCTCTTTTCTTTATTAATTTTTCTTTAAAAAGTTATTCTTCCTGCTTTCTTTTTTACTTTTCTTTTTCTTCCTATTTTTTTTCTTTGTTTCTTACTTTCCTTCTCTCTTTCTTTGTTTCTTTCTTTATTCTTCTTTCTTTATAAATTTTTCATCCTGTTTTCTTTTTCATTAATCTTCTTTTTCTTCCTGTTTTTTCTTTCTTTCTATCTTTCTTCTTCTTCATTTTTTAAATTAATTTTTCTTCTCCTTTAAAAATAATCTTTTTAAAAAATAAGTTTTCTTTTTAACTTTTCTTTTTCTTCCCATTTTTTCCTTATTCCTTTCTATCTTTTTCTTCTTCTTTATTAATTTTACTTCTTTAAAATGTTTCTTCCTGTTTTCTTTTTCACTTATCTTCTATTTCTTCTTGTTTTTTCTTTCGTTCTTTCTTCTTCTTCTTCTTCTTCTTCTTCTTTCTTCTTCTTCTTCCACATTTTCCTGACCGATCGACTTGTCAATTTATTTATTTATTCATTTATTTATATATTTATTCATAATTTCATGTTATTTATTTGTTATTTCATACTATTTTTATTTCAAACTCTCTCCCTATCTCCCTTGTCCACTACCCAAAAGCCAATGCCTTCATCCTGGACAGTCCACGTCTTGTCTTTACCCTGACACAATTTTATATTAAAAAAAATAAAACAAAAAAAAACTCAAAAATAAAGAGGCCAGTAAGATGGCTGGGTGAAAAGAAAAAAAAAACTTTCTTATCCCTTTACCCAACAGAACTGGCCCACAACCCGAAACCCAAAACGCCCCACCCCAACACTTTCCCTCCTCTAATCATCTAAAACTCCTTCTTCTTCATCTTCTTCTTCATCATCGTTTTCGTCCCCAAACCCGCCGGGACTTTCATATTCTCTGGGCATACTTATTTTCTCAGTCATGATCGGTCATTTTTTTTTCAAGCCTTCCTCTCCTCGGTCATTTTTTAAAGCTTTCCCGCCTTTTGCCATCACCCCCTCCCTACTCCCTCATGCACCCCGCACCCCGACCGACACACCCCGACCCTACACATACACACACACACACAAATACATACACACACTCACATACATACACCTAACCATTACTATCCCACACACCTTTACATATTTCTTTGTCCGTTCGTGCGTTCGTACGTCCGTCTCGTCTTCTGTCTGCCTTTTTTCACGTCTGTCTGTGTGTCGCGCACTATGTGCCATTTTTTAATGGCTCCGATGACATAGAACAGGGCAGGCCGGCTCAAGTCGAACCTCGCACGAAAGGGCAATATTTAACTTAAAGCAATCCAATGGACATCGGGGTAGTTTATAAAAAAAGAGAGAAAAAAGTGGAGGGCTATATTTGTTGAGAGAGAGGGGCGTGAGAGGGGGAGAGAGTGGGGGATAGGCAGAGGGAGAGAGAGAGGGGGAAAAAGAGAGTGCCAATGGGTTGGGAAAGCTGCAAAAAAAGGAGAACAACTGAAAGAAGGAAATTTATGGTGAGTTTTACCTTAGAGCTGAAAGTTATTCCTGACTCTGAGAACCTTGTTATGAGTGCCTCAGAACAATAAAGTTATTCAAGAAATATATATATATATATATATATGTTGTAGTTTATTGGTCTCCGTATGCTTCTCTCGGTATATATTTTTTATGTTGAAATTGGGCGTTATTATGAAGCATTAAAAAATAAAAAAATAAATGAAGGAACTCGATGTTGTGGAGTACAGGTTTCCTTTATTTTATATTGTCTATTCTCATGAATTTTCGGGATCGTTAGATTCCCTTCCTCAGATGAATGTCCCTCCTGTTGAACGGATCCTTTATCTTTGTTTTTATTGAAAGCGGCCGCGTCTGTAAAATATTTGTAATAACGGAGTATTCCAATATCAGCGTTTAGTCCCCTCACGTGAGTTCGTAGTTTTAAAATCCATTTGATTTCAGCTTGTTTTCGAGATTGTGTTGTTGGAAATGCATGGTCTATTAAAATACATTTGAAGTTTGTAAGGTTGTGTGGTGGGGTGTTAAAGTGAAGTGCTATATATATATATATATATATATATATATATATATATATATAATATAACAGAAGACAGATTTTTTGAATTATAGTCTATTTCAGGAAGCTTAGACACAGTGTCGTGATATTGTCGTATCTACACAGTTTTCATCCACACACACATTTTTCGACGTTTCACGTCTCATCATTGTGGCTAGACACAGCTACGACCAGGAGCGAAACCCGACTGACTTATCACCAGCCGGGTTCGTTAACATCTCGGCCATCGACACCTGCCATTTAAATTTTAAGTACATACATCTGTGTATATATTTTATGATCACCAGAGAGATCAAATCTGTAAACAACAGACGATCATTACTTTGTGCTATCGTTGAAAGTCAATAAAAATCGCTCCCATCTTTGATGGAACATGTACATTTAGCGTGAAAATGGAATCAAGAGCGCATGGTTACTGACAATCTCTCTCTCTTTCTCTCTATCTGTCTCTGTCTGTCTGTCTCTGTCTCTGTCTCTCTCTCTCTACACACACACACACACACACACACACACACACACACACATATATATATATATATATATATATATGATATATATATATAGAGAGAGAGAGAGAGAGAGAGATAAATATGTCCGAGAATATTTGAAGAAAAGTGGCTTACCCGCTTACTTGGAAACCAATGGTAACAATTGTACCTTAAATGTATTGTACACTATGATAAATAGAATACACTTCTACACTGGTAATCGAGCACTTTATTTTCATTTCTCCAATACCAAAAAGACTAATATATATATTATTATATATATAGATATGTGTGTGTGGGTGTGTGTGTGTGTGTGTGTGTGTGTGTGTTTAATTAACGCCTGAAGAAAAATCAGAAGATCTGAAACACGTGTCCGCAAATGTAAAGATAATAACAATTTAAAAAAAAGAAGGATTTGCGGCCTTTTTTCTTTATATATATATATATATATATATATATATATAATATATCTAATATATATATATATACTGTATTTCAAAAAAAGGGCTGTATCTATTTGTGGGTCATACTGTAAGATAATAGGACGGGTAGAAAATGCACACAAACTGAAAAGTAGGGAGATAGATAGGGGCTGAAAGAAAAAAAAGTTAGATGTCATGTTTGTACAAAAGAGAGAGAGAGATGAACAACTAAGGAGAGCAGAGAGAGAGACGAGAGAAGAGAAGAAGAGAGAGAGAGAGAGAAGAGAGAGAGAGAGAGAGAGAGAGAGAGAGAGGGTGGAGGAGCGCGTGGGGTAGATGAAGGTAGAGAGATTTAAAACTGAATAAAACGAAAAGCCATAGCGTTGGAAAACATGCAAGACAATGGAGCTAGAGACTTGATGACGATGAAAATAGGCGATTTAAGTGCACGAAATAAAAAAAAAAAAGAAAACTGATGGGCGAAAAGAGACAAAACGGACAGACGTGTAAAGTAAAGATATAGGTCAGAAACGACGAACACAGACAGACATATGGGTGCATCTTCGAGAATAAGAAGATGAAGATGAAAGAAGAAGAAAGGATTTAAATACATATGATGTGGAGAGAAGAGTTGGGATGTGAGAAATAAATGAACAAAATGAATGGACACTCAGCCAGACAGACCGACAGACAGACAGATCTTGGGCAGAAAAAAAAGGGCCGGTTAGGAGAATTGTCAGGACAATGTTCATTTGCAAGTCTCGTGTGGAAAAATATCAAAGCCTTTTTTTTTAGAGAGAGAGAAAGAAAGAAAAAAGAAATGAAGTAAAGCATAAAGAGATCTAAGTTAAAGAAAAAATGTGATTGAAAGAAAGAGAAAAAGGAACAAAAAAAAGAGGAAGAAAAGAGTTTCGAGTTGAAGAAAGAAAAAAAGTAAGAAAGAAAGTTAGAAAGAAATAAGGAAAGGAAGAAGAAAGAAAGAAAGAAAGAAAGAAAGAAAAAAGAAATAAGGAAATAAAGAAAGAAAGAAAGAAAAAACGAAAAGATCCAATTAAGAAATAAGCTGAGCAAAAGAAAAAAGAATGGAAGAAAAAGAAAAAGAAAAAAGGAAGCTACGAGTTGAAAGAAAAAAAGGATGAAAGAAAGAAAGAAAGAAAGAAAAGAAAGAGACCCCAGTTGAAATAAAAGAAAGAGAAAAGGGGAAAAAAAGAGAAAAAAAAAAGAAAGACAAACCGGCGTTGAAGAAATAAAGAACGAAACAGACCCAGTTTAAGAAAAAATGTGATAAAAAAAAAAGAGAATAAGCAAAAAAGAAAGAAAGAAAAGAGTTTGGATTTGAAGAAGAAAGAAAGAAAAGAAAGAAGAAAGAAAAAAAAGGAAAATGACCAATTTAAAGAAATAATGTGAGTAAAAGAAAAAATAAGAAAAGAATAAAGAGAAAAAAGGAAAAATAAGAGCCTCATGTTGGAAATGAAAGAAAGAAAGAAAGAAAGAAAGAAAGAAACCCAATTTAAAGAAAGAGTGTGATCAAAAAAATTTTTTTAAAAGAATGTGATAAGAAAGAAAGAGCCTCAGCTTAAAAAAAGAATATAAACCGTGTTAAAAAGAATGAAATAAGGCAGAAAGAAAAGAAGAAAGAAAGAAAGAACAAGATGACGAGTAAAAAATAGAGAGAAAAATAGAAAAAGATGCAAGAGGAAAGAGAAATGAAAGAAAAAGAACGAAAAAACATCGAAAAAAAATTCAAAAATTCGGTTTTAAGGTGAAAATATGAAATACATAATGATTACATAATAATATAATGAAATACATAGTCACAAAAATTTAGAGCAGACCGAGTGGTCAATCTGCCAAACAGTCAGGGAGTCTATCCCCTCTTTGTTTACATTAGACCAAGGAGATTATTTTTACAGAGGTGGATCATGATGCCTTACTTCAGTTCACAGATTTATTGTCGCAGAGATCAGATTTCCCAAGCTTTGACCCTCGTGCACTAGCAAGGACCACAATCGAACCCGAAACCTTTCGATTCCTCGGTAAATGCTCTACCGACTGAACTTAACCAGCCCCTATAAAATTTATTTAAAAAATCATATTATTTTACTCCTTGCAAGATTTTTACAACCAGTTTTAACTAATATTTTTTTTTACTGAAGTTTGAGTGAAAGTATGTCTTCTCAGATGTCCAGGACTCTCCTCAGTATTCCTGCTAATCTAAAATACTCTGGTTGGATGGTCTGGATTCTTCCCCTGATCTCAAGTTAACCACAGTACCTTCATTCCGATGTGCTTTTGAGCACCTTTCTATGTTAACTTTATATTAGTCCCCCCTTTTTTAAAGAACGTCTCGAAATCCTCACGTCGCTAAAATGTTGTGTCCGATTTATCAAATAACAACATTGAAATCCGAAAGAACATTTAACTTAAGTTTATTACCTTTAAAAAATAGAGTCCAACGCGCAGCAATTCCGCAATAATTCTCTGTAGCAATTAGCTACTACTCGAACTCGACAACTCGACTATGTAAGTAAAAATAAATTCGTCTGGGTAGCCTAAAGTCGGTATCAGCGAGTGAAGGAGTTATCCCCTTTTCACTAGCGCTAGACCAAGCAGATTGAGGTAGAGCACCACACTTACCATCAGTGTCTCACGTTACCGTAAAAATCCCTGTTCTACTCATGCGCCATGTTGGTGAGGGCCGGTATCGAACCCGGAACCTTGTGTTTGCTAGACAGACGCTCTACCGACTGAGCTAAACCGGCCCTAGTCCGTTTTATTTATGGGTTTCGTTGGACGAGACCAACTTTCTTATAGGGGAAAATATCTTCCTTACAACACCCAGTCTTTCTTCCATGCATTTGGGGACAGTCCCATCCGTTCAAGCTTCAATCTATTTACCTTCTCCATGTTCCACAGCTTAAAAATTTTTTTTTTTTACTCTCTAACAAAATCTAGACATTTCTCTATCTTTTCGTTTTCATCATCGGGATCATCAGGATCAAATACTGTTCCAAAGTTTTGACTTAACCGGAGAAGTCTGAGTCTACGTTGGATGTAGATAAAATCTTAATATAATGGAGATTGGGTGCAATAAAAAAAATATATCATTACCCAAGTCACAATTCCTTTAGTTATTTACGTCATATTCTCCATGACTTTATTTTTATTTAAACGTTAATTATTAAATAAAAATTGTTTACATTATTAATACTATTGATTTATCTACATACTTATAACATGCAATTATATTTATATATACAACAAAATAGCAATTTACAGTGTTAACGGGAAGGCTGATATGCATATTGATATTAGAAATTTGATTTAATAAATTGGTATTATTGATTTCTAAATTTTTGGTTTTATTTTAATAAATATGAGGAAAATTCTCAGAGAAATATTTCAAACGAAATCCATTAACAAGAAGAAATAACTGTAATTTTATTATTTACTTCCTAATTTAGCTAAATAGTTAAATTAGGAATATTTAGCAATGAAAAACGGAAGTGGAAAATAATAGATGAGTTAGTTTCAAAGTTGATCTATTTTTTCGATCATACCTCTCCAGTTTCAAATCAGGTTATATGCATTCTTATTTAGTTTAATGTGTGTTTCTAATTAATATATTTCATTACATTAAAACTTAAATACTTGCGCCCGGAGGATGTATATTTTTGGTATAATTTACAATTACAGTTTAACAATTGATATACACTTAACACCCTGAAAGAAATTTTTAAAAATAGAGTGATCTTAATTTAACTCTCTCACACATTTTTTCTTTCTTTCTTTCTTTCTTTCTTTTTGATCTTTTCATTATGTTCGATTGAAACAGATTAGCGTTATCGCTTCCGCGTTTATTCTTTCTTTCTCTCATTCCTCTACTTTTTTTCTTATCGTATTTTTTCTGTACAGTATATCATTTTGCTTCCCTTTCTTTGTTTATAATAAAAACGGAATGGTCCATTATTTAGCTGAGGTGACGACACTCATAAGAAATAAGAATTCGAAAGATGAGCAACAACAGATAATCAGGATTTACATTTCATCTCGTACGATTTGGACGGTTTCATTTTTTAAACCAATGTGTGTTGCAAGAGGTTAATGGTCGTAAAATTAAGGAACACGGGTGTAGCGAACTAGCACAACGAGAATATAAAACTAGACACAACTGGGTTGGGAAGATGATCGACTGGGAATTATGCAAAAAATTCAAATTTTGACCATACAACAAAATGGTATATGCATAAACCAAAATCTGTTCTTGAGAACGAAACGCATAAAATTCTCTGGGACTTTGAAATAAAAACGGATCACCTTATCCCCAGAAGACCAGACCTAGTGTTGATAAACAAAAAAGACAGAACTTGTCAACTGGTGGATTTTGCAGTGCCAGCAGATCACAGGGTGAGCTAAAGGAAAATGAAAAAATCGACAAAATCTGGACCTTGCCAAGAACTGAAAAAGTTCATGGAATATGAAAGTGGAAAGTGATACCAATTGTAGTTGGTGCACTTGGAACAGTCCCAAAAGGATTAGAAAAAGGGTTTGGAAAGTTTAGATATCAGAGGAAGGATTGAAACCATTCAGAACACTGCACTGCTGCAATCTGCCAGAATACTCAGAAGAGTCCTGGAGACCTGAGGAGACTTGCTGTCCACTCAGACTCCAGTGAAAGACATCAGCTAACCTGCTGTGAAAACTCAATAATAATAATAATAATAAATAATCAATAATAATTAGAAGTGTGTGTGACTGAGATGAGACCATTAACCATGCTATTAAGTGAAAGGGTATTTGCCACTCATCCCACTTATGGGGGCTGGACACAAGGTCTCATCTTTATGTGGGCGCATAAAAATTGAGTCGATCCCGTCGGCGTTCCCCCTCAAGGGGGCGCCTCAGGCGCTGGGCAATAAATGCAGCTCTGCCCCTTTAAATCAAGGGGGCAGGTATTGCCTGGGGAGAAAGCCCTCTGGGTTCGACGCTATTAACCGGTCCAGTGGCCGAAGCACACTGGACCCCCAGCCGAGGCCGGGTGGAAGGAAAGGATCAGAGCACAGTGAAAGTAGCAAACTAGCGCAATGGGAATACAAAGCTAGGCACGACTGGGTTGGAAATGTGATCCACTGGGAATTATGCAAAAAACTAAATTTTGACTATACAACAAAATCATATATGCATCAACCAGAATCTGTTCTTGAAAATGAAACGCATGACATTTTCTGGTAATAATAATAATAATAATAATAATAATAATCAATAATAATAATAATAATATAATAATAAGAAGAAGAAGAAGAAGAAGAAGAAGAAGAAGGCGAGAAAAGAGGATCAAAACCAGTGGTAAACAAAAAGTAAATAAAAGTATATTTTAAATGCTGTAAACATTAACAGGAAAGAAAACAACGTAAAAGGAAGTGTGGAGTCACGTGGATGTGATGGGCCAGAAAAATAAAAACAAAAAACAAAAAACAAAATAAGAATAAAAACAAAACAAAACAAAACAAAGAGCAAAAGAAAAGAACAGGAAAGAGTTAAGCTGTGTTGTCAGTTCTGGTAAAGGGAAATAAAGCGAAAATACCGGGTGGATGACGTGGGTACGTAAAGGCGAAACTTACTTATCGAGACAATGG
>CM042148.1:107318993-107323993 GCA_023376005.1 Doryteuthis pealeii
TAACTGAGGACACTTTAGTAACCAAAGGATTCACATTGTCTACCGACTTTTATCAAGGATTCCACCAGATAAGCGCTTCTGCAATAAGGCCAATCAATGGCACTTAAAAACGTGACACTAACAGAAGGAAAAAATAAACCAACTTATGTACATAAATGATATAAAGTTTTTTGCTAAAAAGGAAAAAGAACTAGGCACCCTGGAAAAAACTATCAGATTATACCTAGGATATTGAATTTTGGAACTGAAAAATGTGCCATGCTAGTAATGAAAAAAGGGAAAGACAATTAATGGACGGAATACAACTACCAAATGAAGACACTCTAAAAACACTTGGAGAAAAGGAAAGGTACAAATACTTAGGAATTTTAGAAGCGAGCATCATCAAGCAAACAGTGATGAAAGGAAAATTAAGAAAAAAATACCTCATGAGAACCAGAAAACTCCGAGAAACCAAGCTCTGCAGGTGAAATCTCATCAAGTTAAAATAAGATCCTCTGGGCCATTCTTTAAATGGACAAAAGAGGAACTTAGACATATTGACCAAAAGACTAGAGAATTACTGCACAAGCCTTTACACCCTGGAGATGATAGGGATATGCTATATGTATCAAGAATGGAAGTTTAAAGTGGTATTGCCAACATAGAGGATTGTGTAGATGCCACAATCAAAGGACTCGAAGAATACACAAAAAGAACAAAGAAAGATTAATTACATAGCCAATAACAACAGCTGCGACATATGAACAAACAGAAAACAACAAAAACAAAAATGGGAAGGAAAACAATTATATGGAACTTCAAACGACAAATTGGACTGGTTGCACATGAAAATACTTGGCTATGGTTAAGAAAAGGAAACGTCAAGAGAGAAACTGAATCGCTAATAATTGCTGCACAAAACAATGCCATAAGAACAAATTATATCAAAGCAAAAATTGATACGACACAACAAAACAGCGAATGTAGAGTGTGTGGGACAGAGAGGAGACAATAAGCCATGTATTAAACAAATGCAGCAAATGAGCACAACGAGAGTACAAAACTAGACATGCCTGGGTTGATTGATCCACTGGGAATTATGCAAAAAAGCTCAATTTGTAGATTTTGCAGTTCCAGCAGATCACAGGGTGAAGATGAAAGCAAATGAAAAGATAAACAACTTCCTGGACATTGTCAGAGAATTGAAAAAGCTATGGGCTATGAGGGTGAAAGTGATACCAATAGTAGTTGGTGCACTAGGAAAAAAAGACTGTAGGTACTGGAAATCAAAGGGAGAATTGAGAATTGTTGTCTGGATGACAACATCATTGTTAAATCGGCTAGAATACTCAAAAGAGTTATGGACATCCGAGGAGACTTGTTGTCACTCAGACTCCAGAAAAAGACCATCAGCTTATGCTGGTGAGAAAAAACTCACAAGGAGTGAATAATAATAATATTGATCAGAAGACTTGACCTAGTGTTAGTTAACAAGAATGGACTTGCCATCTAGTTGTGTTTTTTTCGTCCCAGCGGTCCACAGTGAAAATAAATGAAAATAAAAAGATGGACCTTACTTAGACTTTGCCTGAGAACTGTAAGAACTATGAAACATGAAGGTAAAGGTCGTAGAGATTGTAATTGTTGCCCTGAAAACGATCCCAAGGGTTTGAAAAAGAACCTAGCAGAAGTGGAAATCAGGGGACGAATCGAAACTATTCAAACAAGAGTATTGTTACGATCGGCTTGCGATGAGCCTGTTCAATACTTAAATGGGAGTCCATTTAAGCAACATGTACTGTAAGCAATCTGATAACAAAATTAATTTTTTCGGCATTAAATGACCCGAAAAGGGTTGATATGCCGTAAAAAACAAATAAACGAACCATCTAACGATTGTCCAGAATATTCACAAGAAACCTGTATACATGTGAAAACTTGCTGTCACTCATTCCCCTGAAAGACCACCATCTAACGCCGGCGTGAAAAAAGAAAGTGAATAGATAAATGAAAGAAAGCGAAAAGATTGACAAATATTTGGACCTTGCCAGAGAACAGTGGAACATGAAGGTGAAGGTCGTGCCAATTGGTGTCACTCAGCCTCCTGTGAAACACCGGCTACGGCAGGTATGAAAAACAGCAACAACATCAATAATAATAATAATAATAATAATAATAATAATAATAATAATAATAATGAAAATCAAAGTGATACCAACTGTAGTTGTTGCACTTGGAACTGTCCCAAAGGGATTGGAAAATCTGGACATCAGAGGAAAGATTGCGACCATCCAGAATACTGCACTGCTGCAATCTGCCAGAATACTCAGAAGAGTCCTGGAGACCTGAGGAGACTTGCTGTCACTCGGACTCCGGTGAAAGACCATCAGCTAACGCTGATGTGAAAACTCAAAAGGAGTAAATAATAATAATAATAATAATAATAATAATAATAATATAATAATAATAATATAATACCTGGACATGCCAGAGAACTGAAAAAGTTATGGAATATGAAAGTGAAAGTGATACCAATTGTAGTTGGTGCACTTGGAACGGTCCCAAAAGGATTGGAAAAGGGTTCGGAAAATCTGGAAATCAGAGGAAGGATTGATACCAGAACACTGCACTGCTGCAATCTGCCAGAATACTCAAAAGAGTCCTGGAGACCTGAGGAGACTTGCTGTCACTCAGACTCCAGTGAAAGACCCTCAGCTAACGCTGACGTGAAAACTCAAAAAGAGCTAATAATAATAATAATAATAATAATAATAATAATAATTATAATGAGCAGAAGAACAAGAACAAGAACAAGAACAAGAACAAGAACAACAACAACAACAACAACAACAACAACAACAACAACGAGAAGAACAATAACAAGAAAAAGAAATCTAACACGAGTAAAATTAGCGCTAAAAATCTGAGATTGAACAAAAATGTAACAAAATTTATGAGGGAAATATAAACAAGGAAGTAAGTTTTACGAAAATATCAAAAAGTCGAAGAATTTTTAAGAAATAAAAATAAAAATAGATTTGAATGATGTTGATTTGAATTTTGGGTAAGGAGGAATGTTGGGGATGTTGGTGTTGAAGGTGTGGATTTCTGAAAGATAATTCGGAAATTCACAGCGTTTTCAGCGACTGGTCGGAACTGAAGTCGACACATTTAGGAAAAGGAAAAAGTTCAAATAAAATATCTAAAATACAAAAGACTCAAGATGAATATCATGGGGGGGGGTGCGAAGAAAAAAAAGGAAAGAGATTGATGAATAAATATAAAAGAAAGAAAAAAAGAAAGAAAGATGAATATCACGGAAAGGTGGTGCGAATAAAAGAGAAAGGGTAATACTAAAAGAGGCAAAAGAGAAAAACGAATGAATACGTGTAAAAAAGGAAAGAGATTAATGAATAAGAAAGAAAAAAAAGAAAGAAAGAAAGAAAGTGAGAGAGAGGGAGAGAGAGAAAGAAAGAAAGAGGTATATCATGGAAAGAGGGTCTGAAAGAAATGGAAATAGATTGATAAATATAAAGAAAGAAAGAAAGATAGAGAGAGAAGAGAGGAGAGAGAGAGAGAGAGAGAGAGAGAAGAGAGAGAGGAGAGAGAGGAATACCATGGAAAGAAGAAATGGAAATAGATTGATAAATATAAAATAATAGAAAGAAAGGATAGATAGATAGATAGATAGAGAGAGAGAGAGAGAGAGAGAGAGAGAGAGAGAGAGAGAGAGGATACCATGGAAAGGTGGTCCGAAAGAAATGAAAATAGATTGAGAAATATACAAAGAAAGAAAGAAAGAAAGAAAGAAAGAAAGAAAGAAAGGGAGAGACAGAGAGAGAAAGAGAGAGAGAGAGGGAATATCATGGAAAGGTGGTCCGAAAGAAATGGAAATAGATTGATAGATATAAAAAGAAAGGAAGAAAGAAAGAAAGAAAGAGAGAGAGAAAGAGAGAAAGAATGAAAGACAGAAAGAAGGATTAATATAATGGAAAGGTGGTCCGAAAAAAAGAGGAAAGATATTAATAAATAAATAAAAAGAATGAAAGAAAGAAAGATGAATATTATGGATAGGTGGTGCGATTAAAAGAGAAAGGGTAATATTAAAAAAGTCGAAAGTGAAAAACAAATGAATACAAGAAAAAAAGGAAAGAAATTAATAAATAAGAAAGGAAGAAAATGGATGGGAATTATCGGAAGAGGAATGAAAAAGACAAAAGAAAGAAATAAGAGAAAGAAAGTCAGCAGTGAAAAGTCTGAATGAAAGAATGAATGAAAAAAGTATGAAAAAATGAATGAAAAGACAATCGTTGAGAAAACAAAAGTAGAAGACAGAAGAGGTAGTTAAAATTAGAAGGAAAAGGAGAAGCGTAAAGAAAGAAAGAAAGAAAGAAAGAAAGAACGAAAAAAAGAAAGAAAGAAAAAGAAAAAGAAAAAGAAAAAGAAGAGGACGCCGACGACAAAGAAGAAGAAGAAGAAGAAGAAGAAGAAGAAGAAGAAGAAGAAGAAGAAGAAGAAGAAGAAGAAGAAGAAGAATTGAGAAAAGGATTGAAAGAATAAATGAAAGACAGACAGGAAGAAGGAAAGAAAGAATGAACGAACGACTGAATGAAAAAGATAAAGAAAGATAGAAAAGAGAGAAAAAGAAAGAAAGACAGCATAGACAATCAGGTGAGGATTAAAATAAGGAAAGAAAGAAAGAAAGAAAGAAAGAAAGAAAGTGAGAAAGAAACAAAGAACGCATTGATTGAAAAGGAAATTTTCAAGTATAAATTTTTTATCATCTTCGTATGCTTTTCTTCATGAAGTAAAATGGTATTGAAACAAATAAAATACGACTAACAATAAGTCCTATCATTGCACAACCTTCAAATGGCGATTGTATTTTTTCATATATATATATATTATATATATATATATATATATATATATATATATATATATATAACCTATTTTACTCAATTTATCTATCCGTTCATATTTTTATGATTCACTTCATTTCTATCTTCTGTCTATCA
>CM042148.1:107328993-107348993 GCA_023376005.1 Doryteuthis pealeii
GAAAGAATTGGTGCATCAAGTGTTGCCACAAACCCAATCAACGACTCCAGCAACTATGTCAAAGAAATCTATGTCGCCATCAGGTGAGCGTGCCATTGCTTTAGTGCCTTTGTAGAGCTTCCTTCCCCAGTTTTGATTTTGGAGTAAACTTCTCCTAGATGGGTTGCCTTCACCACTACTTCGTCATCAAACTAGATGTTGGGATATTTTGGAATATATGATGTGCTGGAGCCCACCTCTTAAATTCATAAACTCTTCGTGGCCGCGTGGACTCAATCAGCCAAGCAACCCGCTCGAATACGTGGTCGGTTAACTATCTAATGGTCGATCTTGAAAGGCGTTCAGTTGCTCGTGCTTAACACGGATGAACAGATCAACAACACAAGGATTCTGCTTAACACTAAGGAAAGGAACACACGGATTCTGTTTAACAGTTAGGAACACAAGGGATAAAGTGCTCTCACCTGCAGCCTAAAAATGGCCACAAGAATCTAAACACTAGAGACCCTAGATTGGGCTATAATATACAAGGTTGACCAAATGGAATGTGACTTAATGACGTTTATTTTTCAACACAGTCCCCTTCGCGGTCCACCTACTTCTAACATCAGTGTTGCAGTGCTTGATCATCAACACCAGATTTTATCATCATGGAGATTGTGTGTTTGTCTATCTGTAACCGAAACTATATCGTTACTCAAGTCACATTTTTCTTTGTTATTCAAATCACATTCTCCGTGATTTATTTTTATTTAAACCTCAATTACTAATAAAATTGTTTTATATAATTAATAATATTGGCCAAATCTACATACTCTGTTTACCACATACCCCACGTGTACGGGTTAGGCACAAGGTCCTATTAATGTGGGATCTCCCACAAGCCGGGACTCATGGGTGGCGGGTGCAAAAAATGCGTTGATACCATCGACATTCCCCGTCAAGAAGGCACGTCAGGTTCCGGGTAATAAACACAGCCCTGCCCCGACGGGTAGGTAATACCTGGTGGATGGCCCCCTGGGATCAAAGATGTTAGCTTGTAAGGTCCAGGACCGAAGCTACTGAACTTCCAGCTGGGCAGGATCTACGTACTCATAACATGCAATTGTATTTATATATACAAAAAAATAGCGGTTTATAGTGTGAACGGGAAGGCTAATCTGCATATGGATATTAAAAATCTGATTTTAATAAATATATGCTTAGTATTATTGATTTCTAATTGTTTGGTTTTATCTTAATGAATATGAGCAGAAATCTCAGGGATAAATGTTAAAAGAAATTCATTGACAATAAGAAATAAACGTTATTTTAACTAAATAGTTAAATTAGGAATATTTAGCAATAAAAGACGGGAGTGATGGAAGAGAAAGTTTTAGTTGTTCTATTTTTTGATTATACCGTCTCTGTTTCAAATCTTTTTTCTGCATTCTTATTTAGTTTCATTAGCCTTTCTAGTTTAATATAATATTTTATTTATAATAATATATTATTTAATTATAATATTTTATTTAAAACTTAAATACTTGCACTCGGAGGAGGGTGTATTTATTCGTCAGTATTTATAATTAGTGTATGTGCAGGTAAGCGTTGAAATATACTCAACAGTGTTGTTTAGAATATTGAAATACACTAACCGGACCTGTGGATATACCATAGTATGATAATTCAATTATAACGTTTGATGTTTATTTATTCAATATGTAAAATAATCTTGATTTAACTCCCTCACTCTATTTTATTTCTTTCATTCTTTTCATCTTTTCATTATATTCGCTTTAAACAGATTAACGTTATCGCTTCCGTGCGCCCCTCTCTCTTTCTACCTTTCCCCTACTCCCTGTCTTTCTTCCTTTCTTTCTTTATCTTTCTTATTATATTTTTCTGTGGAGCATGTCCTTTTTCTTCCCTTTCTTAATATTAAAAACACTCCATTATTTAGCTGAGATGGTGACACTCATGAGAAATTTTTAAAAATCGGCGGATAAGCAACACTAGATAATCAGGTTTTTGCTTTTCATCTTGGACGATTTAGACGGTCTAAGTTTTAACCAGAGGGTGTTGCAAGACGGTTGACCGAACAGGAGTATTATTGAAATACAAACTTGGACGTAAATAAAACTAACAAAAGAGAAAAAAAAAAACGGAAGACTATAATAATGTTTTAGATTTGTCATCGTCATCTTTGTCGGTGAGGGTTAATCTTCGGAAAGGGAGTAAAAACAAAAGTACAATTTGTTTTAGCATTAGGACCTTGCGATTTTTATACTCCCTCTCAGTCTCTGAGCCTTGGAAGCAGGAAAAAAATGGACAACAGATACAACGTTATTCTAAAAACAGGATTCTTCTCGTTTCTTTGGTTCGTTTCTTGTTATCTCTTCGGAGCGAACCTTTTTCCTGCCACATCAGTGAGAAAAAGAGAATGAATCACGTAATCCGTGATGACTGCAAGTATGCGAGTTCGAACCCTAGTCGAGCTTTTACGTTCACTTTCCCAAAATATTACCCTTTTATAACATCTCTCGTGCCGACAATGTTCTTCTACAGAAAAAATGAAAAGTTACAAAAATTTTTTTAAGAAAAATGTATATTAAAACGAAAGTCGTTGATTTGTTTATTGTTTATAAATATTTATTATTTATACTAGCAACAGAAAACACTTTCTGGGCGTCAAAAAAAAAAATTTTTTGAAAGACATTGCCTGAGAGGGTGGGAGTTAAAAATTCAATGTCAGAGGGTTTGTATCATTAGTAAGCAAAATCCTCATATTCATTAAAGGAGTAAAAAAAAAAAAATAAATAAAACAATTTAAAATGAAAACTGAGCCCCGTCCCTCTCAAATAAAATGTTGCGTACATGTAATAATCAAACAATTATTTTGAATATTTTCCACATCAATTTTACACAAAATCGTAGGTATTTATTTATTTGTAAACTTTTTAGTTAACTTCTTGTTACTGTGAAAAAAAAAGAACGAGAGTGAAAAACAATTTTACAAATTGCTTACTGAAATTTTGGGTGTATATAGCATAAGAATATTGTGACGTAAACTGTGACATAGAGCAATAACGTAGTTTTTGTTACAGACAGAAATACAGACAATCTCCATTATTAATAAAAAATAAAAATAGATATATTTATTGTTCAATTAAAAGTTGGACAGTCACCTATTTTTTACACGATGCTGAGTGACGCCATATATTTTTCATATATATATATGTATATATATATATATTTGGTATTCTTGAACAGATACATTGTGGCTAAGATAGTGGACTGCAAGTATGCGAATTCGAACTCTAGTCAATTTTTTACGTTCACTTTCCCCAACCTTTTATAAACATCTCCCGTGTCTTCAATGTTCTTCAACAGGGGTCGCTTTAACATTAACTCTTTGCGTACCAAATTTACCCCGCGGCCGTATCAAACTTTCTTAGAATTTTTAACTGTATCTGATGGTATTTCAAAGTTCACTTGCCAAGAAGGAAATGTTTTACGCAGATAAAACAAAAGATTGCAGGGTTGTTTATGTCGTGATTTTTCAGTGTAAACACGTGACACGTGCGAGAGGCTCTATCAACGGCTTTCGGTAAGAACTCAGTGGACAGAGAGCCGCTCTGAGTGGGCTAAAGTAGGCACAGAGATAAATAACCCACGATGGTTGATATACCATTAAACAAATACATTAAAACAAACCAATTTTGAACACTAACAAAAAAAATTCTAAAAAAACGAACAAAGAAGATAGGCAGCCCTGTCGGTTGGAGCTTTATAATACACCGACTGCGCCTCTGCAGGTGGGTTAGACCCTTCCTAATTTGGTCATATGTTGGCCTTTGGTGGCAACCCGTGATGCTTAAGGATGGAACAAATGTGGCGGAGCAGTTCATAACATACAACAATCCACTCTGGTCTTTACATCTTTCGCGGTCGGAGAGGTACCTTCCGATCAATCTGTTTGTATTTCACATAGAATTAATACCCTTGGGAAAGGTGTGAATCCATATATTCTCCCTCCAGCTATTGGTAAATAGTAGTGCATACTGGGCTCTTTAACCTTGTATAGGTGACCAGTCTAGAAGAAGGAAAACTCTGAATTAAATCCTGTTAAATTCCGCTTTAGAAATTCACCTTGTGTCGCATCCTGCTCGTGTGGAGGGGTTTGGTAAATATAATATAAATAGAGTTTGATAATAAATAATATCTGACAGTATAATATTGCTCTAAAAATTACAAATCTTAAGTTTAAAAGACACTTTTTATAAAGATAAATCTTATTGGGTTACTTATTCATGAGCAATACTGTTATTCCACTATAAATATTTCCTCATCATCAGATCGTGCTGGCAGCACGGATATCCATGACCCTCCCCACCCTCTCTCTCTCTCTCTCTCTCTCTCTCTCTCTCTCCAATCTTCTTTATCGGTTATCTCCCCTGAGAAGTCATCTGCACAGCATCCAGAATCCGCACAGAGATAATTGATGGAGGTTTTTGTTGGTTGGCCTACACATTATCATCATCATCATCATCATCATCAACATCATCATCATTTCTTCTTTTTTATCATCATAATTATCATCATTCTTCTTCTTCTTCTTCTTCTTCTTCTTCTTCATCATCATCATCATTCTTCTTCATCCTCATCCTCCTCCTTCTCATCATCATCATCATCATCCCAATCATCATTCTTCATCTTCTTCTTTATCATAATCATCATCATCCTCATCATTCTTCTTCATCATCATCATCATTATCATCCGCATCGTTCTCGTCATCATTATCATCATCCTAATCATCATCCTTCTTCTTCTTCTTCTTCTTCTTCTTCTTCTTCTTCTTCTTATCATCATCATCATCACCAACATCATCATCATTATCATTTACAAAAGACACATACTCTCTTCTTCTTCTTCTTCTTCTTCTTCTTCTTCTTCTTCTTCTTCTTCGCGACTCCTTGATCTTATTTTGCCATTTTCCTTTTAGTTCTTTCCCTAATCACCATCCTCATCGCTTTTTTTTTCTATTCTTTATTCTCCTGACACCTCGTTTTCTTACCCCCCACCCGGACAACCCCCTACCCCGACCCCACCCCCTAAAGCCCAGGCATGTCTTTGCACACAACCCCCACGCAATCCTTGCAGCAGCCCTCATCAGTGACAGACCCATCCCCATCCCATCTTCTTTTTTTTTTCACTCACGATGGCGTCTTGTATCATTTGGGTGGCTGCGCCGAAGAACAACAGGGTCGGGGGTTGGGGCTGTTGGCCAGTGAGCAAATGCACTGGGAAAAGGAAAAAAATAAAATAAAATAAAAAATAAAAAAATAAAATAAAAAATAAAAAATAAAAATAAAAAAATAAAATAAAAAGAGATTTGGGAGTCGGAACGTAACAACTAAGATAGGACTTCTGACGAAAGCGGTGGGAAGTTGTGTAAAACGAGAAAAGATGAACAAAAAAAAAAAAAAAAAAAAGAAAAGAAAAAAAAGAAAAAAAGATAATACAAAAAAAAACACAAAGAAAAAAAAACCCCGGACAATCTGACAGACACACAGACACAGACACACACGAACTCGGATGACTGGCTTGTCTGTCTGTCTGGGCTGGACGCACGACAGACAGGAGGATGGACAGACAGAATGTTTGACGCAAGAGTGAGAGAGGAGACAGCGAATAACCCCTGGTAGCTAGGGGTTTCAAGATACAAAAAATAGAAAAATAAAAAAATAGAAAAATAGAAAGAAAAAGAAATCGAGTGTAAGATGACCACTAAATTAAAAACAAAAACGGATTGAGTATATCTAGTTAAAAATGAGACCGTCCAAACCAGATGAAATGCAAAAATACTAAATTCTGATTATCTAGTGTTGCTTATCCGCTGAATTCTTATGAGTGTCGTCAACTCAGATAAATAGTGCCTAAAAAGAGCAAACAATGTTTACCGAAGAATGTGTAATATACACGGAGAAGCATAAGTAAAGTCGTCGGGATGGCCTATTGTCGGTATCAGCCAGACAGCGAGGGAGTTTATCCCCTTTTCACTAGCGTTAGACCAAGGAGATTATTTTAGCTTCTGAGGTGGAGCGCCACACCTACCAACAGCTCCTCTCTTTACGGCACAGATCCTTGTGGTACTCATAGGCTGAGTTGGCGAGGGCCGGTATCGAACCAGGAACCTTGCGATTCCCAGGCAAGTGCTTTACCGACTGAGCTAAACCGGGCACCTTATTCAAAAGAATGTTGACAAGTGGACTAAACATGGGTTTACAACTTCGAGACTGAAAACTAAAAGATGGTCCATGGAGTAGAAATATACTGACTCTCCGGCAAAGAAAAAATTTCTGGGCACAGCAGTCAGTAAAAAATGTTATGCTGACAATCTTCTGTGACATGAATGGGCGCCATCACTATTGATTTCCTTGAAAAAGGTACAACTGTAAACATTGATATCAAATGCCAACTACTTAAGTAAAATTCACAATATTTATTGAATGTACGAGGCTGAGTCAAAAAGTAATGCCAGTTTGTTTAGGACAGATATAATTACCAACACAGGAACGTGTATCATACATCAAAATTAAGCTGGTCCTCTGTGAATCACATCACCAATGCCCCACATAGTCACCGTTTCTCTTTAATAGCAATGTTCCACCTTCGAATGAGAGCATGTATACTACCCCGTAAAATTTTGTTGACTGTTCTTTGAGCCCCTTCTTCATTATATATTTCACTTTCTCGTCACTAGAATAATGTTTGCCTCTCAAACCCTCTTTGATGGGACCGAAAGAGATGATAGACTGAAGACGCTAAATCTGGTGAGTATGGAGGATGCGGTAAAGTTGTTTGCCCGAATGAGGCGATTTTCTCCCTTGTCCTAATGCTTGTGTGTGGTCGAGCATTATCATGTAGAAGAGGGACATTGTCGATTGGCAAATCGGATTCTTACTCTGAGCCTCGTTAGGGTCTCAATGTAGACCTTAGTTTTATAAAAAAAAAAACTTCATATGAATTAAAGAAAATGGCGTTACTTTTTTACTCACTCTCATAAGTTTCTACAAATAATGTAATATAAATAGATATCTAGGAAAAATAGACAGTTGCCCTAATGGCGTAAGTATTTAAATTTTATTGTAACGAAATTAGAAAAACGAACGAAATTAAGTTACATATTATTGTAACTTAATTTCGTTAGTAACCAATCTAAATTTAAAATTTAAAGCCGGTTTTATTAAAACTAGTATGCAAATCACCACACCATATTTTATACCGCCCTGTCGGCTGGGGCGTTAGAATGCACCGACTCCACCTCTACAGGGGGTAAGATTCCCCCAAATGGGGCCACCTGTTGGCCGTGGGTGGCGACCCGTGATGCTTCAGGACGGAGTCTTGGTGAATGAACAGTTCATGACCTGCAACACTCCACTTAGAACCTTACTTAGGCTAGACGGGCGGTCGAGAGAGGCCCCCTCCAATCAATCAGCAGGTCACATCAAGCCCTAGCACCTATATGATTGCCCCAACCCTATTGCTCTTATAGCAAGTCCCAACAGTTTTTATCATATGGGTTCTAGAAGGCCCTGTCTGAGGGTCTACATGTCCTGGGAATAACGTTAAACTCTATCTGATGGTGAGGTTCCAGTTTTGGAGGTTTGGGGAATGTGGAGCACCCCTTCATCACCATTGCTCCCTGGTCCACTCTGGCCCGGAATGGTAGTACCTGTTAGGGTCCCATCTATGGGTTAAATAGAAAAATGTATTTATAAAAAATTATATTATCCATTAAGAATTGATTTCAAAACTTTATCGGCATTAAATGACCCACTGAGATTGATATGCCGTAAAACAAACCAAACCAAACCATATTTTATATGAACCTTTATTTTCTAGTGATATATAAGATATATTGCAAGATTTTAAACGTACCAATAACATTGCGTTGTTTCTAAGAACTAATGACAGCCTTGGCATAACCAGACCAGACCAGACAAACATCTTGAAGGATCAGAACAAGAAGCTACTCAGAAAGTAAGAGAAATAGAAGTTAAGAGAAGACTCAGAAATACAGTAAGAAGAAATGTCCCAGCTACACTAGAAACAGAAGATAATAAGTAGTACCAGTCAGCTACCCCAGAAAGTAAATAAAGATTTGAATATGAGGGCATAACCACGGGTGCCACTCATAAGAAGAATAGAGAACAAGAAATGGATCAACTTCTCCATAATATATATACCCAGCAGAAGAATTGGATATATGACATAAAACTAACCAACCAAAAAATGTTTAACTGAAAACAAATTTGATTATATTATATTTAGATGATATATATTTCCTACTTTTCTCAGGTTAACAAATCCAAATATGTTGACAGCTGATCATTTTATGGATTGGAAGCACACTATTCGTTCAAGAAAAAGTTTTGGACACAGCGGTCAGTAGAGAAAGTTATTCTAACCGTCTTCTGGAACAGTAAAGGACATATCACTATTGCTTATAAAGAAGAATTATTTATTCTTGATGGTAATGCCGACCTTATAACGTTTTTATTTGTGCATCCTTCATCAGGACAAATGGTGAAATCTTCAGTGGAGTTGGTAGGAGACTTCCGGGATATTGCTCCACCACACACACACACACACACACAGTACACACACACACACACACACACATATATATATATATATATATATATATATATATATATACATACACACACATATATATATACACACACATATATATATATATATATACACACACACACACACAACACACACACACACACACACACACACACACACACACACATATATATATATATATATATATATATATATATACATACACACACATATATATATATACACACACATATATATATATATATATATCACACACCACACACACACACACATATATATATATAATATATATATATATATATATAAATCTGTACACGTGCCGTCACTCTATTGGCCAGCCTGCAGTATATAGATAGACGTAGCTGCGCATGCGTAGTTTTTCGGCCTCGGTTTGAGTTGAGGAGTTGTGGCATGAAGAAATGGGCAGCAAAGAGACGACAACTAGACGGTCGTCTGTTATCGCAGGGCTTGGGCATGGGTGTCACCTTGCTGTCCAACGAATTGCAATGGCGGGATGGAGGTGGGGGTGACGTCTACCGATGGAGGGTCTCGAAATAAAAGGACGAGATGGAGAGAACAGTTTTGTTGTTGAAGATGGGGGTAATGAGTGGCGGGGGGCGGTTGGGTTGTAAGTGATGAAGGAATGGGAAGCTTCAGCAATAACAGGGGTAGTGGTAATATGCGCTTGGACACAAGATGGGGGAAGGAGGAGGAGTGGGGGTGTGAGTCGAAGGGTTTGGAATTTGGAATGCGGTCAGCGTGGCCGAAATATGAGAAAAAAGAATTTAAAGAGAGGGAGAGAGAGAGAAAGAGAAGAGGGGGGAGAGGGGGTTGTAAAGAGAGGAGGAGATCAAAAATTTAAATAGGCGGGGGATAACGCGAATGCAGAGAGAAGGAGTGAAGGTGAATTCAAAGAAAGGGAAAGAAAGCATTTAAAGAGAGGGGGAGAAGAAAGAGACAGAGAGAACATCATTTAAAGAGAGGGAGAGATAGAAAGAGAGGGGTAGGTGGGATAAAATAATACTAAAAACGAGAAATATCAAAAAAGAAGAAGAAGAAGAAGAAGAGAAGAAGAAGAAGAAGAAGAAGAAGAAGAAGAAGAAGAAGAAGAAGAAGAAGAAGAAGAAGAAGAGAAGAAGAGAGAGAAGAAAAAGAAGAAGAAAAAGAAGGGACAGAGAGAAGAAGAAGAAGAAGAAGAAGAAGAAGAAGAAGAAGAAGAAGAAGAAGAAGAAGAAGAAGAATGTCAAATGTGTGTGCAGGGGGAGTAGGTCAACTACTTGGAAAGGGAGATAGAAAGAGAGATGTGTGTGTATATTATAACATAATAAAATTGCAGGAAAGAATAAAGAAAAGAAAATTGTAAAAAAGAAATGCCGAGAGTGCAAAAGAAGAGGGAGGAGGAAGAGGAGAAGGTGGAGGAAAGCGTTGTGGTAGTGGATAGATGCAATGTGGATAACTTAATACCAGAAACTATGCAAAGAAGTAAACGGTAGGAAATGAAGAAGAAGAATAAGGCAAGGGAAAGATAATGAAAAATGTGTGGAATGAAGAATGAAAAAGGAAGAAGATAAAAAAAAAATGAAAGAAGATGAAAAAGTATATGAAAAAGAAAAGAAAAAAAGAATAGGGGAAAAAAGCTGAAAAAGAAGAGAAAGAAGAGAAAGAAGATGAAAAAGATGGAAAAGAAGAAAAAGATGAAAAAGAAGAAAAGGAAGAGAAAGAAGATGATCAAGAAGAAGAAAAAGAGGATGAAAAAGATGACCAAGAAGAAGAAAAAGAAGATGAACAAGAAGAAAAAGATGAAAAAGAAGAAAAGGAAGAAAAAGATGAACAAGGAAAAGAAGAAGAGGAAAAAGAAGAAAAAGAAGGTACAGATGGGGAATAATTGAAAAAAAGTATAACTCGTTTAGAAATAATAAACAAACCAAATGTGAAGAGTTAAAGTATGTCGGCTATAAATACGAAAAGAAGAAGAAGAAGAAGAAGAAGAAGAAGAAGGGACAGAAGAGAAGAAGAAGAAGAAGGGACAGAGAGAAGAAGAAGAAGAAGGAAGAAGAAGAAGAAGAAAGAAGAGGGACAGAGAGAAGAAGAAGAGAAGAAGAAGAAGAAGAAGAAGAAGAAGAAGAAGAAGAAGAAATATGGAATCTTAATTAAAAGCACCTTAAGGAATAAGTTCATATAATCAATAAATGAATGAATAAAATAAGATGAAGAAAGAAAGAAGAGAGAGATAGAGAAGAGAGAGAGAGAGAGAGAGAGAGAAGGTGATAGGTAAAAATGGTGTGGGTCTCAAAAAAGGGGTGTGTGGGGGTGAAACTGGGGTGGGTGGGTCGGGGTTTATGGATTCATCGGTTCCTAGGGATTTGGGAAGAGGTGGAGTTGGACGTCTGGAGAGATGCGTGATTTGAGTTCATGAAAGGAATGGAGAATGATGGGAGAGGGGTAGGGGGTGGCTGGTTTAAAAAGGAGAAAGAAGAAAGAAAGAAAGAAAGAAAGAAAGAAAGAAAAATGAATCGAGACGGACTGGACGGCGAAAGAGAAAGTGATGAAATAATTGGAAGGTCAGCTGATAAGGGACGGCGAAATGTGACGAAGAAGAAATAAGATAAAGATTATGATGATTAGATTATCGACAACGACGATCATGATAATGATTATGATGATGATGATGATGATGATTATCATGATGATTATATTGTCAATACGAAGATAATGATGATGATGATGATAATGATGATGATAATGATGATGATTATATTGCCAATACGAAGATAATGATGATGATAATGATGATGATTATGATAATGATTATATTGCCATACGAAGATAAGGATGATGATGATGATGATATGATGATGATTATATTGCCAATACGAAGATAAGATGATGATATGATGATGATTATGATTGATGATTATATTGCCAATACGAAGATAAGGATGATGATGATGATGATTATGATGATGATTATATTGCCAATACGAAGATAAGGATGATGATGATGATGATAATGATGATGATTATATTGCCAATACGAAGATAATGATGATGATAATGATGATGATTATGATGATGATTATATTGCCAATACGAAGATAAGGATGATGATGATGATGATTATGATGATGATTATATTGCCAATACGAAGATAAGGATGATGATGATGATGATAATGATGATGATTATTGCCATACGAAGATAATGATGATGATAATGATGATGATTATGATGATGATTATATTGCCAATACGAAGATAAGGATGATGATGATGATAATGATGATGATTATATTGCCAATACGAAGATAAGGATGATGATGATGAATGATTATGATGATGATTATATTGCCAATACGAAGATAAGGATGATAATGATGATGATTATGATGATGATTATATTGCCAATACGAAGATAAGGATGATGATGATTGATGATATGATGATGATTATATTGCCAATACGAAGATAAGGATGATGATGATGATGATAATGATGATGATTAATATTGCCATACGAAGATAATAATTATGATAATGATGATTATATGCTAATACGAAGATAATGATGATGATGGTGATAATGATGATGATTATTATGATGATTATATTGCCAATATTGCCAAGAAGATAAGGATGATGATGATGATGATAATGATGATGATTATATTGCCAATACGAAGATAATAATTATGATAATGATGATGATTATATTGCTAATACGAAGATAATGATGATGATGGTGATAATGATGATGATTATTATGATGATTATATTGCCAATACGAAGATAAGGATGATGATGATGATAATGATGATGATTATATTGCCAATACGAAGATAATGATGATGATAATGATGATGATTATGATGATGATTATATTGCCAATACGAACATAATAATTATGATAATGATGATGATTATATTGCTAATACGAAGATAATGATGATGATAATGATGATGATTATGATGATGATTATATTGCCAATACGAAGATAAGGATGATGATGATGATAATGATGATGATGCCAATACGATAATGATGATAATGATGATGATTATGATGATGATTATACGAAGATAAGGATGATATGATGATGATAATGATGATGATTATATTGCCAATACGAAGATAATAATTATGAATAATGATGATGATTATATTGCTAAACGAAAGATAATGATGATGATGGTGATAATGATGATGATTATTATGATGATTATATTGCCAATAACGAAGATAAGGATGATGATGATGATAATGATGATGATTATATTGCCAATACGAAGATAATGATGATGATAATGATGATGATTATGATGATGATTATATTGCCAATACGAACATAATAATTATGATAATGATGATGATTATATTGCTAATACGAAGATAATGATGATGATAATGATGAATGATTATGATGATGATTTAATTGCCAATACGAAGATAAGGATGATGATGATGATAATGATGATGATTATATTGCCAATACGAAGATAATGATGATGATAATGATGATGATTATGATGATGATTATATTGCCAATACGAAGATAAGGATGATGATGATGATGATTATGATGATGATTATATTGCCAATACGAAGATAAGGATGATGATGATGATGATAATGATGATGATTATATTGCCAATACGAAGATAATAATTATGATAATGATGATGATTATATTGCTAATACGAAGATAATGATGATGATGGTGATAATGATGATGATTATTATGATGATTATATTGCCAATATGAAGATAATGATGATGATAATGATTATGATGATGATTACATTGCCAAAACGAACACGGCGACGATAGTGGTGATGATGATATTGCTAATTCAACGACGACGACGACGACAACGATGATGATGATGATGATTTGGCTAAAACCACCACAACTGTCACATCTAAGATGATAACGATGATAATCATGTTGCTGATTATTTAGACGGCGATAATGATGATGGCGAAGAAAATTTCGGCGATGACGGAAAGAATCCGAATCACGACAATGATGCCGATAATAATGTACATGATGATGATGATGATGATGATGATGATGATGATGATGATGACAAAAAATGAATAAACGTTTATTTTATAACAAAGATGTTGACGACAATAATGATTGTAATGATGATGATGATGATGATAATGATGATGCTCACCATCATCATCGTCATCATCGTCATCATAACATAGACGATGATGATTGCGATGATGATGATTGGTTTTACGATAATGAGGTTGGCGACGATGATGATGGTAGTGATAATAATGATAATGTTAATGACATAGATTATATTGACTAGCAAATATATGCACCCTCCGGATACAAGTATTTAAGTTTTAATGTAATAAAAATATTATATTAAATTAATAAGGTTTATGAAACTAAATAAGAATGCAGATAAAAAGATTTGAATCGAAAGGGGTTATAATTGAAAAATAGAACTAAAACTTACTCTTCCATCACTCCCGTCTTTCATTGCTACATTTTCTTAATTTAACTATTTAGTTAAAATAGGAAGTGAAGAATGAAACAGTTATTTCTTCTTGTTAATGGATTTCTCTTAAGATTTATCCCCGAGATTTTTGCTCATATTCATTAAGATAAAACCAAACAATTAGAAATCAATAATACTAAGCACATATTTATTAAAATCAGATTTTTAATGTCAATTTGCAAATTTGTCTTACCGTTAACACTGTAAACCGATATTTTGTTATCTCTTTTAATAATGGAGTTTCGATCTCTATTTGTCTGTAACAAAAACTACGTCACTGCTTACGTCACAATTACCAAAGTCGTCAATACATAGAATAAAGAACAATTATTACTAATAAAATAAATAAAAGCTGTTCTTTATAATTCAACGTTTGAATCCTTCACATTATAATAAATAAACTATATGATTTGGATAAATAAACTATATAAACTACGGAACTAATTTTTTAAAATTGTATTACTTTAAATGGAAAAAATTGTTTGCGAAATTTGTAATCCATTTTAAAAATCATTTTTTTACTCTCGCACTTTTTTCAGTAAAACAAGAAGTTACCTAAAAAGTTTACAAATAAATAAATACCTACGATTTTGAGTAAAATTTATGTGCAAAATATTCAAAACAATTATTTAATTAATATTTAATGGTTGATCACGCAACATATTATTTGAGGGAGATAGGACTAAATTTCCATTTTAAATTGTTTTGTTTTGTTTTTTACTCCTTTAATAAATATGATGATTTTGCTTACTTATTATAAAAAGCCACAGAAATTGAATTTTTAACTACCCCCCCCCTCAGAAAATATCTTTTAAAAATTAATTTTTACACCACCCGGGGTATGATTTTTGTTGCTAGTATTTATAAATACAACAGCATTTTATTAGTATGTAGGTAAGGCCAACTGTATAGATAATGTAAACATGTTTTATTAATAATTGAGATTTAAATAAAAGATAAAATCATGGAGAATGCGATGTAAATAACTAAGGGAATTATGACTTGAGTAGGGATATTATTTCAGTTACAGACAGACAAACACACAATCTCCATTATTATATTTCGACGTTGATGATGATTAAAAGTTTGTCACTGACGACGACGAGGATAATGATGGTGCTGATGGTGTGAAAGACGGCATTGGTTACAATGAAGACAATCGGGTTTCTTTACCTGTCCCCGTGTGACCTATGTCCGGGGTTAATGTGGGGTCTTACAGTAGCCAGTCCCCCGCTCGAACCTCACGTTTTAGGGCAATGGGGAGGAACTGGTTCCGGGTGGAATCCCAAGAGACTAAACACGTTTCCTTCAAATAGTGTTTACAAAACGCAAAGAAAAGCGAATAGAAAAAAATATTCAACAGAAAATTCTCTCTTCTCATACGTTCACATGAAAAAAAAACCTTCTTTAGAATAACAATAACAACAATTCAAATATTCACACACACACACACACACACACACATATATATATATATATATATATATATATATATATATATATATATATATACTTTGGTGCGGTACCAAGTTTCTTGGTACAAGGTGATTCTAGGTGGGTCCTAATTCTCTACCAGTAGTTTGTTGTAGAGTTCAGGTTCCGTATGAGAGCTCAATGTTTAATTATTGTAAACAGAGCAAAGTTATTTGGGAATAAAACTCAGATACCCCCCCCGCTGAGAAAAAAGACATACCTTCCCTGCTTCCCACTTGACCCAATTAGAGTGAAACGACATCTAGACCATAAATTAAAATCCTGTTGGTCAGTCAAAATAAACTTAGGAATTTACCAAAGAGACTAGCAGACAAATTAAAAAAAACACCGCCAACCAAGAAAAAAAAAAAAAAAATTTCCACCAATAAAAAAGACACTTGAAAAGAAAGAATGCAATACGACCACCCCTGAATGAGGGAGGTGAAATGTATGAATATAAAATTAGTTTGGCCATGTGCCTGTCTAAATAAAATATATCAGTGGTCTGAAGAAGCTCGTGAGCATACTCGCGAGTGGAAATGGTCCATAACCACGATACCAATGGTATTTAAGGCCTTTTTATTCCCATATATATATATATATATATATATATATATATATATATAGTATTGGCATTTCAGTCTCGGAAGACTATGAAATAGTTTTTGTGCCCCTGAAGTTACAGCGCCTCCTGTGACTGTATATTCCAATGTTAGAAAAACATTCTCGACCACATATGTCGTATGTCAAGGCTGTCCCTGAAGATGTTGATGTGCCGGTGTCTTCTTGTCGCTGCTTTCATTTGGACATCCTAGCTTCATGGCGTTGTGCTAGGGTGATTTCAGACATGAACACTCCTCTACAAAGAGCCTGCCGCCACCGAAGACGGTTCTGAGCTAAATTTTCCCAGCTGAAAGGGGCAATACCAAAACCGATAAGACATCCTTGGATTCTCATGGTATTGGTAGAGTTAATGAGAATGGATAACGTCTCCTTGAATTCTGAATATATATATATATATATATATATATATATATATATATTATATATATATATATATTTGTTGAATTAAAAAAAAATTCTTAAGCAGAGTCGTCCACAAAGCGTTTCTTTTCTGACTGCAGTCTTGCATAGGCCAACTACTTGTCGCAACGCTCCTCTCGCTCCGGTTATTTATGGCATATTCCCCAAACATCCGGGCACGTCAGTCGAACCTCGCGCCTGTGCAACGCACAATTCTCGTGCATTCGGATGGACGTGTGTAGGCCCGAACATCCGGGCACCTGAATTGCACCTCGCGTCCATCCAGTGCCTAAATCGCATTTCTTTGCATTCGGGAGGGTGCGGGTTCGACTCCGGCAGGCAAGACAATGTCTTGCTCTTTTTCTAAATAAGTACTGTAGTACTCATTCTCCGTCACAATATATATATATATATATATATATATATATATATATATATATATTATATATATATAATCTAAAACATTTGCGCCTGATAACGCAATGACAAACTATAAAAATGAGAATTTTCCATTTAACAATTAAGAAATTCTAAACGTACCGGGTAATTACAATATACCTTGTATTTTACCCAAGGTATTTTCTTTGTTTTTTTTTTTTTCTCTGAATTTTTTTGTTTTGTCTTGTTTTTGTTTTTTTGTCTTTTTTACATATCCAGAATCATATGACCTCACTGTTTTTGAAACGATCAGAGGAAAACGACCTGTTCCGTATAATTCAAGATTAATTCATCACCTTGTAAGATTCTTGGATGATTTTAAAAACGTCAAACTAGTAATGTGGTTTTGATTTCCGTGTAATATTCCATCTATCTATCCATATATAAAGAGTAGCTTTGGATTATTCGGACTATTGTCCTGATCTTTATTGTTATCTGTACAACGTTTCGGCCGATGTGCCATCCGGATTTCTTCGTGTATTTCTTGTTGGACTCGGGAAACTTCTCGAACCCGAGAACCTTCTTGACGTAATCGGGAGCCATCATGGAACTTTGAACCCAACCCTTTATTTGATCCGGTTCTCGTTGTGCTAACCATAGCTGGGATACAGGTATAAGAGGTTCACAGTGTATTAACTCTGGTTCTTATAAAGCATTAGGTTACTTAAAGAAAAAGTACCCAATGCGGAATACTTCAGTTAGGAAAACAACAAACGCGTTAGTTACATTTATATAACTTTATTATAACATATATAGGGGAACGAAGTACCCCAGGCTATATAATGTCACAAGTGTCTAAACATAAATAGTAGTGTAATAGAGGCAACCTGTGATGCTTAAGGATGTGGTCCCGATGGCTGAGCAGTCCATGACATGCAGCACTCCACTTTGGCCCTTACTTAGGATAGATGGGCGGTCGGAAATGCCCCCTCCGATCAATTAGCTGGTCACGTCAAGCCCTAGCACCTATATGATTGCCCCAACCCAATTACCCTTATCACAAACTCCCCAACTATTTTTATCACATATATGCTAAAAGGCAGTGGTTGAGGGTTTTGGTGTATTGAGTAAAATGTTAAAATAAATCCAATGATGAAGTTTCCCTGATGGAGCGCTGAGAAATGTGGAGTATTCCTTCATCGGTATTTCTTCCAGCTCCACTCTAACTCAAAGTGGTAGTACCTGTTAGGATCCCATCTATAGGTTAAATAGAAAAAATGTGTTTACAAAAATTTAGTTTAAAAAGAAAATTGAATATCCATCAAGATTGAAAAAAACTCTACAGCATTAAATGACCCAACAAAGAGTTGAAATGCCATAAAATCCAACCAACTAACCAACCAACTTTTTAATTTAGTGCGTCCTGCGACGCATGAATTTGCTTTGAATGAGTCTCCGGGAAATGTGATGGGTCCCAACTAAAGTGTCTTAATAAATTGCTGAGTTTTTATCTATGATCAACTAAAGCCGTCTAACCCCTACCTTGTACGCCATACAGTATAATTCGTTTCCAAGAAAATATTGAAATGTTTTCACAGTTAGCTGCAAATGGTGGGGGAAGAAAAGAAAACACTGGGACACATAGATACAATTTTTCTGCGTTCTTTTAGATTTTTATGCGTCAGTGACGCAGATCGTGTACCTATCAGTATCTTTGCACTAAGACAAACATATTAGATCAATAATCTAAGCTGGCTAACCAAGCATCAAGTCTGAAAGTAACGGAACTGCTTCACACCTTGAAATAGTGTGCCAGTCTACGTGTAACTGCTAAAAATATATTTATGTTAGGTTTTCATTAACTTCATATGTGTTAATAAGTTTGTAGGAATAATTTTCATGTTAGATTCATCATTAACTCTTTGTCTAAGTATAATCTGGTAAAAACAATTAACATTAATATTATTTGTATTATTCGGATTATTGTCCTCATCTTCATTGTTTTCTGTACAATGTTCTTCTTCAGGCCTTCTTCAGGTATTTCTTGTCAGACTCGAGAACCTTCTCACACTTGGGAACCATCTCGGACTCCGGAACATTTTCGTCGTAATCGGGAACCTTCTTGTCGTAATCGGGAGCCATCGCGGAACTTTGAACCTAACCCTTTATTCAATCCATAGGGTTATCCTTTTCTCATTTCGCTAACAATAGCTGGGGTAGAGGTGTTAAGCTCTGTTAATTATCATTCTATGTTATTGCTGTCCCCGACCAGGATTGATATAACTGTCACTTAGAACTGTCTTAACCTAACAGTCTTAACCTAACTCCCAATTACGGGCACATCGGCCAAAACAGATAACAATATGAGGACAATAGTCCGAATAATACAACCAATACTAATTATCAAGCCTCATCGAAAAAATTCAGAGAAATAATTAGCATTAACTTGCAGATATCTATTTTATCCATAGATGGGACCGAAACAGGCTCAACCATTCTATACGCTCCTTTGTTCCTGGTTTCGCATATTTAGCTTCAATAATGCATATGTGTTTTTGTGCAAACGTATCATATGTATGCGTTTGGGTGTTGCGTATATGTATGTATGTGCATGTTTATACGATCGTACCTGTATGTGTGAGTGACTATAGCTCACACGCATACATATATCTATATGTAGAAAGTTTTGTAGAAAAAACAACAAGATGTTACATTTTCCTGAACTTTTTGATATTCATATACACTTTTACTGCAAACTCTTTTGAGCTTTTTTCTAATAATAAAAATGATTATAATTTTTAAAAATTAAATGTATTTATTTTTGACATTAATACGCATTTAAAAAAAATTTGGTACTGATCGAGAGCGTTCTGTGCCTCGTGATTAATAATATATTTATTTCGTCTCTCCGTTTACAATGTTGCTTTGATAAATACCTCTTCATATTGGTCGAAACAGATTTCTGTCATCA
>CM042148.1:107358993-107361493 GCA_023376005.1 Doryteuthis pealeii
AGGTACCGATTAATTGCAGCCGATTACACGTGTGTTCATTGAATACACGTGTAATCTTATTCAATAAACACACGTGTAATCGGCTGCAATTAATCGGTACCTCGATTAATTCAGTGGGTTTAACCCTGAAGATCCTTCTGGTGAAACCCGAGTAGGTTTCTATTGTATCCATTTCTTTAATAAATTTGCTCTACTTTGTATTGACCACTTTGTATTTGTTTTATCGCTGACTTAACCCCTGAATTTTGTGCACCTCCAACGATCGTGCCCATATTCACCGGTAAGCCACCTTTTATCTCTCTCTCTCTCTCTCTCTCTCTATATATATATATATATATATATATATATATATATAAAGATAAATCTAATGGTATTGAGCACTTTTTACTTATTAGCTATTCTCCTAGCGGTTATATGAATATATATATATCTTATATACATATATATACATATAAATTGTTTTTTCTTTTGGCCAAATACTGTACCAATAGATTGTTTTTTGTTGGTACACTATCTTGGTCTTTTCTTTTTTCAAATTTTTTTTCTCCCCGGTTGATGTTTGGTAGTATATTTTACAATCAAACTATTTGCTGGTTTTTTTCTCACCGCAAGATTTACCAACACGCTTGGTATATATATATATATATATATATATATATATATATATATATATATATATATATATATATATATATATGAAAGAGACAGAGACAGAGAAAGAAAGAAAAGAAAGATCACCAGATGTGATAGATTGATAGATAGATATTGTGTCATGGGAAAAAATGATGTATTTCGAAATGTAAGGATGGTTATATTCGTCATAATAATGTCCATAATTCTATAGATACTGATGATGATATGTTACGTCTACGCTTGTAAATGTCATATATATTGCATTGATTGAAAGTCGTATATAAACATCAATAAGCTTGTTCAAAAATAATGGCCAAATTTAAATGATTGATTGGAAAATTCATCTCTCCGAAATATTATCAATCAAATTATGATTCACTAAAGTCTATTTATCTAAGTCAGCGATTATATCATTTATATCGTCATCATTGAACTCTTGGGACCAAGATTCCCAAAATGTCTTGAAAGCCTCATCTATATCTTCGCGACTGTTACAGAATGGATTCAGCGACCCAAATTCACGAATTGGACAAAACTATTTGTGTTTTAAAAGTAATTGGTAATTTGCTTGAAGCATTGTTAAGTATGTTATAATATATTAAAATTTGAAGGCAATACAATGCGTATAAAAATAAAAACAAAAAGATGTTTTTTTGTCTCATCGATTTCAAAGAAACTTTATCAACAGAGACGAAAATCAGAAAAGGACGTGCTTAAGTTTTTTTGTTTTTTTTGCGTGGTGATACTTTCTTTCTTTTTTTTCCTTCTTTTTTTCCCTTTTCTTCTTTTTCTCTTTTCTCCTCCCTTTCCCCATCTTTATGTTATGAATGAAATGGGCGAATAACTGCAATTTCTCTTTTTTTTCTTTTTTTTCTCTAAATATTTTTTTGAGAACGAATACTTAAGATCCTACCTTGTACATGTATCTAATATTGTCTGTTTATCATCCGGTCAAAATTGCGACAATGTATTGTGGCAAACATGGCAACAATGTATCCATCCAATTCAAAATGAAAAGTCGGTTTTTAGTGTTTTATTTCTCGTTAATGTTCTTAGGAAAGGCATGAATCCATTCATTCTTTTATTTAAGTCCTCTAGAGCGCATTCTGTGTCCGCACACCGTATAGAAATGATTGAGTGTCGGTTCTTGCTGGCCAGTCAGTGTGTATATATTTACGAACCCTACGCACGAGTAGGATGTGACACAAGGACAATTTCTTAAGCGGAGTTTAATAGGTTTGAATTCAGAGTTATCCTTCCGAGGACTGGTTACCTAACCAAGGTTAAAGAAGCTGACTGTCCTACTATTTACTCATAGCTGGAGGGAGAGTAGTTAGATTCATACCCTTACCAAGTATTAGCGCTATGTGAAATACAAACAGTCTCATCCAGGATTTGATCTCGGGTCGACGAGACCATTTCCTAAGACTCTAACTGTTACACCACGCACCTCCATCACTGCTGAGTACGTGTGTAGGAGTTCATAGGAGAATGTCACTTTTGAGATGTAAAATTATTGAACAGCGATCTGAGTTCCTTGTTTATCAAAATGGCTTGATTCGGCATTAAATGACCCGAAATGGGTTGATATGCCGTAAAACAATACAAAAATGACAACAAAAAAACTACTGCAGTTGATAAAAGATCTTTTGCCATTGTTTCCGTAGAATTTGCCATCTAATTTTTCTGACTTTGCCACACTCTATAGCATATTTTGTGTTGAATTAAGTTTCGTTTGGTTTGTTTTGTTTTACGGCATGTCAACCTCAGTTGTTCATTTACTGCCGACAAAATTTTGAAACAAATTCATTCTTAATGGATACTCATTTTTTATAAACACATTTTTCTATCTAATCCATAGATGGGA
>CM042148.1:107366493-107386171 GCA_023376005.1 Doryteuthis pealeii
CTTCATTTCATATTCCAATAACATTTATCCGGTCGACTATGGTAGAAACTTCTGACCCTGAATTCACAGTCTTCAAAAAAAGTATTTTAATCTCAATTCCATTAAAATAACAACACTGAAGTAAAAAAGTGTATAACTGAATCACTACGCAACAATTTAAAATCTACACAAAATCAATTAATGCTGTCCTTCAATTTTTCAAAAACCTTTGAATGAATTAACGAATTAAGTTATGTTTTCCTTATAGTTTCATTCTTATTAAAATTATTAATCCCAGTTCAGAAATTAATATATATATATACATTGGACTTCCTTTCCTATTCCAATAACATCTGTCCGGTAGACTATGGTATAAATTTCCGACCCTTAATTCACAGTCTTCAAAAAAGTATACTGTTCCAAACTATCATTCTTTTTAAAGGAAATCCCCGTATTAGGAACCACGCAACTCTACGTTCCTAATTTGTCTGCTAAATATAACGCTACGGTAGGCACCCAATGGAAAGGCCCTAAAAATATTTTTATAAATATCTATCTCGCAGGTCATTAATTAGTTGTCTGTCTGTCTATCTGTCTCTGTCTCCTTATCAGAAACCTTTTGTGCTCACACCCCAACGTCCATCCCCCCCCCAAAAAAAAAAAAAAAAAAAAAAAGAAAAAGAAAAAGGTGCTGTGAGCTGAGCGTGTATACCAAAGTGTAAAATGGATCTTTTTTCGCTTCGTCCCTAATTCTTTTCCCCTCAGAAAAGAATTCTTCATTTTTTTTCGTCCGCAGGTTTCGCTGTCAGAAGTAACAAAATGAACTGACGGATAAGTTGGTTTGTAAGTGCAGGGCGTCGAGAGAGAGAAAGAAGTCTCACGCCAACGCTGGACACGTCGTCGGTGGCGACGCTGGCCAACAGACGGACGAACGAACGGGTTGACTGGTTTAGAGGGGACGTTTAGGTTTCGGTCGTGAAAGAAGATGAAGAAGGTGCGAGTGATTAGTGGAGGTGGGTGGTTTAGGGACAAACAGGGGTGGGTTGGGGAAGGGGCTTTTGCTGGGTAGGAGTAAGTAGGGTAGGGGGAGGGTGGGTTTTTTTCTTCCAATTCTGAAGGTGTCAAACATTTATGACACCAATGAAATATGCCGATATGATTTATCTTTTTTTTTGGCAAAAGGCATCCGAAAATACAAACACCGAAGCTGTTGTTTTTCTTATCATCAAAGCCAACATAATACTCCTTCTGGTTGCCGAGAGTTTCATCAAAATACTCATCAGCATCATCATCCTCATCTCATCATCATCATCATCATCATCGTCGTCGTCGTCGTCGTCGTTCTAACAGATGTGATTGCTCTTGTTGTTTGCCCCCGCCCAAATCTGAGCAATAGTCAGTCCATTAATCCCACAGACCATAACTTCTGCAGTGAGTTCAATCCTCACTGAGTGCCCCGCGATCGGTTTTGGCATTGAAAAAATACCAGAAAGAGTTCATCAATCAATAAGAAGAAAAGAATTGTCATCTATTGGATTTAGGTGGTCGAACGGACCACAGAGTAAAACTAAATTAAAGGAAAAAGACAGATACCAAGATCTTTCCCGAGAGACGAAAACTTTGTGGAATACGAGGATTATAATTGGTGCCTTTGGAACACCCCCTCCCACTAAAGCCTGGAAAATAAACTTCGAAAAATGGAGATCTAAGGAGGAAACCAGAATATCCAGACCTCGGCACTGTTAAAATCAGCTAGACTACTTAAAATAGAAAAAAAAACCTGACGTAACTTGCTATCACTCAAACTTCCGTGTTAAATTACATGTACATTTTGGAACTGTAATAGACATGCGAGTTAGCGTAGGTCGATTTTAGAACTGTAACATATCCCATGTGACGAAGAATTACCACACAAAATATTTTTCTTCAAAACTTTGCCTTCGTGTGAGGAAATATATTTCAATCTTTTAAAATGTTATCACTGTTAAAACTTAATAAATGAGGTAAGAACAGCATTTTAGTGGTGTTGATGGTGATGGGGATATTTTGAATTTTAATGTTTTGTTTTAAAATGACAATATTTTCTGTTTAAATATTGAAAGATTTTTGGTGCATTTTAACCGATCTTAGATGCTATTTCCTCAAAAAGTAGTGCAAGTAAGAGAACTTGTTTTTGGTATCAATATTTATTATACCAACACACAACTTTCGCTGTTTGAGAGAATTTGAAATTTTAAAAAGAATTCAAAGATCAACTCACCTGTTTTGATAAATTTGCTTAGAGTGAAAATAGCTAGACATGGCGAAAAAATGATAACCTCTAAAGAGAAATTGCATTTCTCATAATAGCAGTTCAAAATAATGCCGTAAATATAAATATATCAATGCGAAAAGACGCAATATAAAATCAAGTGGAGGGAGTGTGGAGTACAGAGATGAAACGCTTAATCACATAATAGGCAAACACAGAAAACGAGCACCAGAGGAGTACAATAGTAGCATGACTGGGTGGGAAAAGTGATCCCCTGGGAATTGTTCAAGAAATTAAATTTTGATCATACTACCAAATGATATATACACAAACCTATGGAGTCGCGTGGTCCAACGGTTAGAGTCGTAGGAAATGGACTCGTCAACCCGAGTTCAATTCCTGGACGAAGCCGTTTGCATTTCACATAGCGCTAATACCCTTAGGATAGGTATAAATCCAGTTCTCTTTCCAGCTATGGATAAATAGCAGGGCAGACTGGGCTCTTCAACATTGGCTAAATAACCTGTCTAGGAGAATGAAAAACTCTGAATTTAAACCCGTTAAACTCCGCTTAAGTAATTGATCTTGCGTCGCATCCAGCTTGTGCGGAGTGGTTTAGTAAATATATATATATATATATATATATATATATATATATATAATTCATTATATTATATATATATATTATATTTCTATATTGAGCACTCTTCCAATAATACTGCATTTTGACACACCGTTCCAGTACAAGCTGAAACAGTGACAATCCCACACTATAGTATATATATATATATATATATATATATATATATATATATATATATATATATATATGCACACAAACCAGAATCTGTTCGAGAGAATGGAAGTTTGAGATACAAACGGATCATCTAATCACGGCCAGCACCTCAGAGCTAGTGTTAATTAACAAGAAAAAAAGATTTTTGGGGATTTAACCGTTCCGGATTGAAGATTAAAGAAAACGAAAAGATAGACAAATACTTGTAACTTGTCAGAGAACTGAAACCCCACCCCCAAAAACCCACCAACCCACCAAAAAAAAGAAAAAAAGAATGGAGGAATTAGAAACCAGAGACAGATTCGAGAAAATATTAACAATAGAATACTGAGAGGAGTCCTGCAGACTTAAGGAAACATGTTGTCATTAAGACCCCAGTGAAAGTTTATATTAAAAACTAGTAAGGAGTAATCTCCATTATAATAAGCATACTGCAGACTGCACAAATATCCATTATTCTCTCTGTGTCCAACCTTCCCAATCAGTCATCGCTCATTGGAGGTCCTACGTGCAGCATCAAGTATCTACTCAGCGAGGATTAATGTAGGTTTTTGCTCATCGGCCTACGCTGGTGCGTTCATATTTAGGTGTCTACTGGAGAACGTCACTTATGAATTCGTCCTTGCTTCTCTAGCAATGCCTAGCGTGCCTTATTTGTCTTACTCTAATTCTTTGTGTGATAAGGGGAAAGTAATTGTACAGCTGTTTTCTTGTGTGGAGCTGCTTCTCAGATTGGTTTAAGACAGCACGCAGCATCCTTGTATAGAAACTATCTTTAAGTGGTGCAACCATACACTACCACTAACACGGCTACTTAGGATGAAATATCTGATAATTTTTAAAAAATGAATAAAAGAAAATATATTGCACAACTCGAAAGCCGTTGCATATAATTACCCATCGCATGCCACATAACTAAAGTTTTTCCAACCAACAGAGTCTATTAATATTGTGAAATACAGCTGGAGCGTCCTGGATGGGTGATAATGATATCCTTACCCCGAAGCAGGCCTAACCTCTGGGGGTCATCATCTGATGAAGTTGATGAGGCCTACTGCAGATGCATTTCAGTAGTGTACACGAGTATATATTAGATTTTATACGCGTCAGTGTACACCATGTCGATATGCGTGTGTATGTATGTATGTGTCTTTGTATGCGTGTTTTTATCTATGTAAGTGTGTGTGGGGGTGGGTGGGCGCTGGCATGTTCCCGAGTCAACCATCCCATAGCCCTCCTTACCCCACCCCCGCCCCCAACCCCACACACTTCAAACTGGATTTCACGGCTGTCGCAATCATTATTGAACGTTCCGTTTTAGCCACGGTGAAATTTCGAGAAAAGGTTAGAGGCTGGGTTGTTCTGAGGTAGGATGAAGAGGAAGAGGATGATGGGCCCATGAGGAAGGGTCATTTATTTGCACAAGAGACTGTCCAGTTCGAGTCAAAATTTGTCCGGCTGTAATTAGAAGTTAGAAATAAAAAAATATGTATAACAAAGGGGTAGGTAGAGAGAAAGAGAGAAAGTGGTAGAAAGAGAGAAATAGATAGATAGAGAGAGGGTGGGAGGGCAATTGTCCATCTGGGCTGAATGTAATGTAGTGGTGGGTGAAGGGATAGGGACCTGTATTGTCGTATGTATATTGCAGATCATGGTAAGGAGTGTATGTGTAGTATGAGTGTCTGTACGCTTCTACGCATATATGTGTAAGTGCTTTAAGTTTCTGGAAATTGATTCCATAAATGATAGTACTAATGAGCATTTATACACACACACACACACACACACACACACACACACACACACACATATATATATATATATATATATATATATATATATATATATATATATAGAGTTAAGAGTAAGGAAATGAATCCGACGGTATATGTACAGATAAAAGAGTATGAAAACACACAATGCTGTTAAAATGAAAATATTTTATATCAAATTCATAGCTAATATTGAACAATATTTCGATTTATAAAAAAATCATCATCAGAGCTTGTTTTTAATCCGGACTCATCGAGAGAGAAGCAGAAAATAATTTAAATTCAAAACGGTAGCATTGTTGTTCCAAAAAGTGTGCAAGCTATGCGATTTTCATTTTAACAGCATTGTGTGTTTTCATACATATATATATATATATATATATATGTGTGTGTGTGTGTGTGTGTGTGTGTATGTGTGTGTATAAATAATCATCATTATTATAATACATATTGTCCGTATATCTATCTGTAATCAAAACTATATTACTACTCATAGCAAGTCACAATTCCCTTAGTTATTAACGTCACATTCTCCATGAATTTTATGTTTATTTAAACCTTAATTATTAATAAAGTTTTTCTTTTTACATTATTAATACTTATCCACATACTAATAACATGCAATTATATTTATACGTACAACAAAATAGCAATTTACAGTGTGAACGGGAAGGCTAATTTGCATATTGATATCAAATATATGATTTTAATAAATATGTGCTTGGTATTATTGATTTCTAATAGTTTGGTTATATTTGATTGAATATGAGTAAAATTCTCGGAGATAGATCTCTAAAGAAATCCATTAACAAGAAGAAATAACTGATTTTATTCTTTGCTTCCTATTTTAACTAAGTAGTTAAGTTAGGAAAATTTAGCAATGAAAGACGGGAGTGATGGAAGAGTAAATTTCAGTTGTTCCATTTTTTTATTATAAATCCGTCTGTTCTAAATCTTTTTATCTGTATACTTATTTAGTTTCATTAGCCTTTCTAATTTAATATGATTCTTTTTACATTAAAACTTAAATACTTGCACCCGGAGGGTGTATATATTTGCAAGTATATATAATGCGAAAATGAAATATTTCCACTCAATGACTCAGGTTTTCAGACCACATAAAGTGTGTTTCTTAATACCTTAAACTTAATAACATCAAACTTAACCCAGTATAGAAATAAACACATTATTAGATTAAATTAAATACTCAAAGATTACTATAAAACATTCTTTATTATGAAAATTTAAATATTTTTATATTCCCTTTCAAAATATTTTGTTTATTCATATTTTCATAAATCATTATTCAATTATATTTCATTTCAGAATTTCAAAGTTGTTTTTGTTTTCAGAGTTAAGTAAAGTCGTCGGGGCGGCCTAATGTCGGTATCAGCCATACAGCGATGAAGTCTATCCCCTTTTCACTAGTGCTATACCAAGGTGATTGTGTTTGGCGTCTGAGGTGGAGCGCTACACCTACCATCAGCTCCTTACTTTACCGCACAGATCCCTGTGCTAATGCTGAGTTGGCGAGGGTCTGTATCGAACTTGGAACCTTGCGGTTTCTAGCCGAATGCTCTACCGACTGAGTTTGAAGTAATTTCAAGGAAATTCTGTTTGTAAAATCTTTTTAAATCAGTTTAAAATGAGATTTGCAATAAAGCTTCATGTGAATGCTATTGTTGACTTCAAATTGATTCAATAAGTCGGTAGAGCGTTCGGCTAGAAACCGCAAGGTTCCTAGTTCGATACCGGCCCTCGCCAACTCAGCGTATGAGTAGCACAGGGATCTGTGCGGTAAAGTAAGGAGCTGATAGTAAGTGCGGCGCTCTACCACAGATGCTAAAACAATCTCCTTGGTTTAGCGCTATTGAAAAGGGGATAGACTCCTTCGCTGATTGGCTGATACCGACTTTAGGCCGCCCCGTCGACTTTACTTACTTATATATATATATATATATATATATATATATATATATATATATTATATATATATATATATATACGTACACATATATATATATTTATTTATCAGTTATAAGTTAGTAGTTGTCCGAAAGAGTTATTATAGGTAAACCAAGTGCTTTCGAATAACTGATTAACGTCTTTCAAGATGCGAAAAACTGTTGGAAAATTTGGAAGAAAAATAAAAAAATCTCGAAAACAATAAGGATTCTATTATTTTTAAACCAAATGTTTAAATATACAGACACACATGCGCGCTCGCACGTAAACTCTCTCTCTCTCTCTCTCTCTCACACACACACACACACACACACATATATATATATATATATATATCGGTATTGCAGTCTCAGAAGACTATATAATTATTGTGCCCCTGAAGTTACGGTACCTCCTGTGATTGTGAAGTACAATGTTCGAAAAACACCCTCTTGTTTTTCGAACACACACACACACACACACACACACACACACACACACACATTTATATATATATATATATATATATATATATATATATATATATATATATATATAAACTCCTCCGCATGAGAAGCATCTGACACGAAGTCAATTTCTTAAGCGGAGTTTAACAGGCTTTAATTCAGAGTTTTCCTTCGCCTAAGACTGGTTGCCTAACCAAGGCTAAAGATTCCAGTCTACCCTACTAGTTACCGATAGCTGGAGGGATAGTTGTTGGATTTAGATTTTTCCCAAGAGTATTAGCACTATGTGAAATACAAACAGTCTTATCCAGGATTTGAACTCGAGTCGACGCGTCCATTTCCAATGATTCTAAACATTACACCTCGTACTCCATATCATTTTCTTATATAATCCTTTTTATCGCTAAATTAACTTAATCCTATTCAAAAAGTGATATAATGGAATGATCCATCTCTCCCGTACCTCAGCAGTTGTGGTGTGCTAGCCACTATTTAAGTAAACACATACCACTCTGTGTAGGACTCATGTAAAGGACTCATGTAAAGGACTCATGTGAATAACCCTCTTCATAATACGTTCACTCGGTATAACTGGTCATTTAAGATCCAAGTGGCGACGAAGATTCGAACGAACTGGAAAAAACACATCATGAAGTTTTGTTAACAAATTTCAAGGATACAAGTTAACGTAATATTTCGCCAAAAGGTAAGAATCTTTTCAAAAAAGATTCATTAAAAAAATCGTGTAGCAGATCACTACACTGATTTGAACCCGAAACTAAAAAAAAAGGGATTTATAAAGAATTAAAAAAATCGTGTAGCAGGTCACAACACTGATTTGAACCTGAAACGCAAAAAAGGGATTTACCAAAAAAAAAAAAAAAAAAAAAATCCCCCCCCAAAAAAAAAAATCGTGTAGCAGGTTGCAACACTGATTTGAACCTGAAACGCAAGAAAACGGATTTACAAAAAAAAAAAAAAAAATCATGTAGCTGGTCGCAACAAAAAGATTATCCAAGTTGTATGTTGGATTAATGAAAAACTTATTTAAGAATATAAAAATTCTTTGTTTTAGCGACCCAACTTGATATCGAACCCGAACAAGATAAACAGTCATTGAAGTATTATTGTCAATAACCTACATGACGAAAGATTTTAGCGGCTCTTGCGTAATGGTTTTACTGTAGAAAATGGACTCTTCGACCCGGGTTCAAATCCTCCCTCCAACTGTGGGTAAATAGTCGAGCAGATTCGGCTCTTTAACCTTGGTATGGTAACCAGTCTAGAAGAAGGCAAAACTCTGAATTCAAACCAGTTGTATTCTACTTAAAAAGTGACCTTGTGTCACACCCTGGATATGGGAGAGTGGTTTGGTAAATACATTCTTGAGGAGAAAAAAAAAGGAGGAAGATGGAAAGAGAGGAAGAAAAAGTAAGAAGGTGGGAAGGAAGGTGAGAAAGGTTGAGGGAAGAAAAGAAGAAGAAGAAGAAGAAGAAGAAGAAGAAGAGAGTGTGTGTGTGTGTGTGTCTAACACGGGAAAAGAATTAGTTTCATCCTGCTTGTAGGGTAGTGCTTTGGTAAATCTATGCTAGAGAGAAAAAAAAAGAGGAGCAAGAGAGAGAGAGAGAGAGAGAGAGAGAGAGAGAGAGAGAGAGAGAAAGAGAGAGACTCAGACAGAGAGAGGGGAAGAAAATAGGAGGGTGTGAAGGAAAATTAGAGGGAGTGAGAAGGTAGAGATAGAGATAGATAAATAGATATAGAAAGAGATAGGAAGAGATAGAAAGACAGAAAGAGAGAGAGAGAGAGTGTGTGTGTGTGTGTGTGTATGCATGCGTGTATGCCCTCTCTCTCTCTCTCTCTCTCTATATATATATATATATATATATATATATATATATATATATATCTGTGTAATGGTGAAAGAGATGGATATACAGAAAAGTATTTCCCAAATTCATACTCGGTTTTATGTTTTTCAACGACGGTGTAAATCGAAAATCTATAGGAAGGGTCAATTGAATTCCTCCCAAGCCACTTTGGGAGTATTTCGTGAATCTTTTCGAAAAAGTCTCTCAGCCATATTGGAAAAAAAATGCGGGGGTGGGGGATGAGGATTTAGGCAATGTCTCAAGATGCTGAATTCATATCACGTAAGAACATATGTATCTCTTTCTAATGTACACACTCACACACACACACACACACACACACACATCCGGTAATATATATATATATATATATATATATATATATATATATATATATATATATATATATATATATTCCACCCTATGACAATATTCACACAAGTACGCACGGTCACCCAAAGTGAAATAAAATGAGGCTTTGTTTTAAATATGACAATATATATAATGGGGCCGGGTTAGCTCAGTCGGTAGAGCGTTCGGCTAGAAACCACAAGGTTCCTAGTTCGATACTGGTCCCCGTCAGCGTATGAGTAGCACAGGGATCTGTGCGGTAAAGGAAGGAGCTGATGGTTGGTTTGGCGCTCCACCTCAGATGCTAAAACAATCTCCTTGGTCTAGCGCTATTGAAAAGGGGATAGACTCCCTCGCTGACTGGCTGTTACCGACTTTAGGCCGCTCCGTCGACTTTATATATATATATATATATATATATATACAGAGAAAGAGAGAGAGGGAGAGAGAGAGAGAGAGAAAAGAAAGAAAGACAGAGAGACAGACAGACAATGTCTTAGATTATCCCAGTCTGCTCGTCTATCTATCTATCTCCCCCTTCTCTCTCTCTCTCTCTCTCTCTCTCTCTCTCTCTCTCAGAGAGAGAGATAGAGACAGAGACAGATAGACAGATAGAAAGAGAGATTTTAAGACCCCTCACTAAATGCTGTATGCAGCAACTATAAGAATTGAAAGTTATAGATATCAATAAATGTATAATAATAGATATTTACAAACTTAATTACTAATACGCACAGACATGCGCGCAGACACATACACACACACATATATATATATATATATATATATGTGTGTGTGTGTGTGTGTGTGTGTGCGTGTCTATGGGTGTTAGTAATTGAGTTTGTAAATATCTATTATATATTATGTATTATATATACTAGCAAATATATATATATATATATATATAGCAAGTATTTAAGTTTTAATGTAATAAAATATTGTATTAAATTAGAAAGACTAATAAAACTAAATAAGAATACAGATAAAAAGATTTGAAACAGAGGGAGTATAATAAAAGATTTGAAACAGAGGGAGTATAATAAAAAATGGAACAACTGAAACTTAAGTATTTAGTTATAAGAGGAAGTAAAGAATAAAATGACAGTTATTTTATCTTGTTAATGGATTTCATTTAAGATTCATTGAAGAGATTTTTGCTTATATTCATTAAAATAAAACCAAACAGTTAGAAATCAATGATACTAAGCACATATTTATTAAATTCGATTTTTTAATATTAATATGCAAATTAGCCTTCCCGTTCACACTGTAAACCGCTATTTTGTTGTATATATGAATATAATTGCATGTTGTCAGTATGTAGACATAGTTAACAGTATTAATAATGTAAGACAATATTATTAATAATTGAGGTTTAGATGAAAATAAAATCATGGAGAATGTGATGTCAATAACTAAGAGAATTGTGACTTGAGTAGGAATATAGTTTCGGTTACAGACAGAAAAACACACAATCTCCATTATAATAATATATATATATATATATATATGTGTGTGTGTGTGTGTGTGTGTGTGTGTGTGTGTGTGTGTGAATAGATCGGTACATACATCCGTCTTATTAGCAGAATTTTGTGTTGGAATTTTCTCTGCATATTATTCTATCTATGAGAATAATAATGGTAGTCGATGAATTGAATGATTCGCAACGAAGAATATTATTGTCTGTTTTAAAGGCAAGAATTGCTTTGCGAGGGTACTTTGTAAAGGACTGGTCCATTCCCAGGTACTTTTGGCAGCCATCTATATTTCTTTGTCTATATTGCCTGGGTATACTTCAATTGGAATGTTGAAGTTAAGATGAATTTTGGTTTTTAGTATACAGCATAAATTTAGTATACAGTATAAGTTCGTGTGTCTTATACTGACGTGCTGCGTTGTATGGCCATCGCTGTATGCGAGTGGAATTTTCTTGTGTATGGCTCGACAAGTGCAGTCGTTCGAGTGTGCAAGCATGTATGTATAAATGGATATGTGTAGCAGTTTGCACGCCAAATGGACATTGGAAGAAAATCTTGAAAAAGTTAATGGAGCACGTAGAAATGAAGAACGTGCAGGAATAGCGCTCAATGGAATTGCGAAACCGTTTAAAATGGCGGAAGGGAATAAAATCAATCCTGATAAGAGGGGATCGTTTTGAACAGCACATAGATAGATAGATAGATAGATAGATGGAGAGAGAGAGAGAGAGAGAGAGAGAGAGAGAGAGAGAGAGAGAGAGAGAGAGAGAGAGAGATGTGAGCAAACTGTGATAGGTATGCAAATATTGAAATAGATAGATAGCAGTAGAGTAATAGAGTTATGAACATATATATATATATATATATATATATATATATATATATATATATATATATATAGATAGATAGATAGATAGATAGATGGATAGATAGATAGATTTAGACATAGAATGATAGATAGATAGATAGATAGATAGATAGATTGATTGATTGATTGATTGATTTATTGATTGATTTGAGCATAGATTGGTAGATAGTTGTGAGCAAACTGAGGTAGATATGAGAATATTGATAGATAGATAGATGTATAGATGGATAGATAGCAGTAAAGAGAGTTACGAACATAGATAAATAAATTAGCAGAGTGAAATACAGATAGATAGATAGATAGATAGATAGATAGATAGATAGATGCATAAATACATACATTTATATGAGCAAAGTAGAAGTGTATGAACATATTGAGATAGATAGATGGTATCAACATTTTACAGACACTCAAACAGACTCACAGACAAGTAGATAGATAGATAGATAGATAGATAGATATTACACAATCTGTGGTTGTTATGAACATAGACAGATAGATAGAAATAAGTAGACTAAAATAGTTATGAGTATTTACACACACAAACACACATACGTATACATATGTACATATATATATGTGTGTTGTGTGTGTGTGAGAGAGAGAGAGAGAGAGAGAGAGAGAGAGAGAGAGAGAGAGAGAGCATGTGCCTGTGTGAATGTTCATTTATATAGGCATTTATTGGTTCATTTGCTTTCAATGCAAATGTGCCTGAAGAAATTTCTGGCCTAGAAAAGATGATTTGATTATCATTTATTGTATTTAGGTATTTACGTTGGTACATTAATAAGTTAGACTTTAATTCATTTTAGGCGGGAAGTGGGGGCCAGTTTATATATATATATATATATATATATATATATATATATATATTATATATATATAAAAAACCAGCGACAATTTTTGAGTATGATGTGATGCTACACGTTAGAATATTAATACATTCAAACACTAAAACAAATACAGAAACATACAAATTACTTCCTCCACACTACCATATGAATTAATACAGACAGCTGTGAAAATCCCTATATGTGCTCTGAGGTTCTCTGAAGATGGGATATTAATCGCGAAATATTAAGGAAACATAACAAGAATAAAAGAATAAGTTAAATGTACAACATACTCGTTACCTATAGTTCCTTTCCATTGTGGTTAGCCTTCAAAATCAATCTATAGACCATATATACACACAACCAAACTATAAAACATAAATAATTATTTATTACTGATATAATAATAATAATAATATAATAATAATAATAATAATAATAATAATAATAAAAATAATAATAATAATAATAATAATAATAATAATAGTTTTTTGACCATCCAGACCACTGCATTGCTGCAATCGGTCTGAATACTACTCAAAGAGGTCCTGGAGACCTGAGGAGACTTGTCGTTTGGACTCCAGTGAAATACCATCAGCTAACGCTGGTGTGAAAAACTCAAAGGAGTGAAAATAATAATAATATTATAAAACAAAATAATATATATATATATATATATATATATATATATATATATATATATATATATCAGTAATAAATAATGAATTAGTCTGTTGTTTGATTACAAGAGTGTCAATAGGTGGATCCTCGTGACGTAGTGGTTGAATTGGTGTACTTCGAGATCGTAGTAACGTCTAGTCACCTGATTACCTTTACTTTTGAACTAATACCTTTGGATGAAGTATGAACTTCCTCATGTCCCTAACTATTGGTTAAATAACATCACTGCCGTTCTGATAAAAGGACGGTTTACCATGAAATAACCCACGAAATGTTATACGCTATTAAATAAAGATACCAAACCAAATCGGAAGCATAGATTTTACGGCTTGAATATTCATATATTATGAATATGTGTCCAGGAATTCAGTTTAGTTGTGTATTAATCATATATATATATAATATATATATATATATATATATATATATATAAAGATAAATCTAATGAGTCAGACAAACCTACTAAAAGTTTCGCTTAATGCTCTACAGGGCTGGGATCTCAGCCCTGAAGAGCATTAAGTGAAATTTTTAGTAGGTTCATCTGACTCATTAGATTTATCTTTATTATTTGCTCTACTTAGGTATTGAGCACTTTTTACTTATTAGCTGTAGTTTCCTGGCGGTTTTGTGTGAATATATATATCTTATATATATATATGCATATAAATTGTTTTTTCTTTTGGACAAATACTGTACTAATAGATTATTTTTTGTTGGTATGATTATCTTGATCTTTTCTTTTTTTCAAAAATCTTTTTCTCCCCGGTTGATGATTGGTAGTATATTTTTACAATCAAACTATTTGCTGGTTTTTTCTCACCGCGAGGATTTACCAATAAGATTGGTTATATATATATAATATATATATATATATATATATATATATATATATATATATATACTCCGACAGTATAAAATAACTCCAAGCTTTGTAGTTTGTAATTACACAATACAATTTTTTGCGTGGAGAAAAATATAGAAAAGAAAAGACCAAATCATATGCACCACCTGAAAAAAATCAGATGGTACAATAAAAATGGCCATATTAGTATTTTGTTGGTAGATGAGACACTTTATTAATAATAATAATAATAATAATAATAATAATAATAATAATAATAATAAATAACAAAAATAAAAAATTCCTTTTTGTTTAAAATTATCATTAGTATTATTATTATCATCATTATTATTTTCACTCCTTTTGAGTTTTTCACACCAACGTTAACTGATGCTATTTCACTGGAGTACGAGCGAAAAGCTTCCTCAGGTCTCCAGGACCTTTTTGAGTATTCTGGCCGATTGCAGTAATGCAGTGGTCTGGATGGTCTCAAAAATTATTATTATTATTATTATTTATTATTATTATTATTATTATTCACTCCTTTTGAGTTTTCACATCAGCATTAGCTGATGGTCTTTCACTGGAGTCTGAGTGACAGCAAGTCTCCTCAGGTCTCCAGGACTCTTCTGAGTATTCCGGCCGATTGCAGCAATGCAGTGGTCTGGATGGTCTCAAAAATTATTATAATTATTATTATTATTTACTCCTTTTGAGTTATCACATCAGCATTAGTTGATGGTCTTTCACTGGAGTCTGAGTGACAGCAAGTCTCCTCAGGTCTCCAGGACTCTTCTGAGTATTCTGGCAGATTGCAGCAGTGCAGTGTTCTGAATGGTTTCAATCCTTCCTCTGAATTCCAAACTTTCTAGACCCTTTTCCAATCCTTTTGGGACTGTTTCAAGTGTACCAACTACAATTGGTATCACTTTCACTTTCATATTCCATAACTTTTTCTTTCATTATTATTATCATTATTATTATTATTATTATTTCGTTAGGAGTTGATTGATTTGTTAGCACTTTGTTGGTAGAAGCGACATTTTGATAATGATTATAATAACTTTTTGTTTATTATTATTATTATTATTATTATTATTATTATTATTATTATTATTATTAACCTTCAAAATGACCGATATGGCCAATGAGTCATTTTGCCGTGACTTCTGCCGTTAGAGTTTCATTTCACTTTTTATTACTTTCACAGCTTTTCTCTTCATTATTTATTTATTCGCCTTTTTTAAGAGGAGGTCATTATTCATTTACTTCTTTTTATTTATTTTTCTTTTTTCTTTTTTTTCTTTTTTTCTTTTTCTTTTTACTTTTTTTTTGTTTAATTTTTCGGCCATCCTATCTTTACCGGAAGTTAACATCCAAATGCGAATCTATGGCCACGATAGAAAATAAGTTTTTATTATCTGCACCTTTCGTATCTAATTGTAATGGGCGGCTATCATCTGCGTCGCCGTCGTCGTCGTCGTCGTTGTGGACCAATGGCCGGTCACATGACCTAATTGCGGGAAAAGCCCCGATGTTAGTGTGTACGTCCGCATACGCCGGGGTTTATCATTTAGTCGTGCTTGTTTAAAAACACGAACGAGACAATGGTCAGTACTGTAATAAAAACGAAAAAGACCAAGGAAATAAACAAAGAAACATGGCGAAAACTGGTGGTGTTCGCTGGGCCAGTATTTGCATAATCTTTTTATGCGAGAAAGCGGGCGGTTTTGTCCGCGGAAAGCAGCCGTAAGTGTCCGTCGTATAAGTCGTCAATCGGAACTTCCGGTAGTAACATCCGGCCCGGCCATGTTTGTACAAGCACGAAGGGATATAATTATTAAATTTAACTGCCTCTCTATCGCCTGACCTCGGATTTACTTCTCGGGTTTGTTTAGAAGGAAGTGCTAAGAGTCGTGTAATGAGAAACCTCGAATGGTCAGTAAAGACCCGTATGCATGCGTATATGTATGCACATATTCAAATCCTGATATATATATATATATAATATATATATATATATATATATTATATATATTGGTTAGGAGGTTGATTTAGAAGGCTATCACAATGCAGGTGTAAAGAAAAAAAAATAATAGTAACAATGATGTTGTGTGTTAACCTGTATATATATCTATAATAATAATAATAATAATAATAATAATAATAATATATATCTATAATAATAATAATAATAATAATAATAATAATAATAAACGGATCACCTTATACCAGCAAGAAGGCCAGACCTAGTGTTAATCAACAAAAAAGAAAGAACTTGTCAACTGGTGGATTTTGCAGTGCCAGCAGATCACAGGGTGAAGTTAAAGGAAAATGAAAAAATTGACAAATATCTGGACCTTGCCAGAGAACTGAAAAAGTTATAGAATATGAAAGTGAAAGTTATACCAATTCTGGTTGGTGCACTTGGAACAGTCCCAAAAGGATTGGAAAGTTTGGATATCAGAGGAAGGATTGAAACCATTCAGAACACTGCACTGCTGCAATCTGCCAGAATACTCAGAAGAGTCCTGGAGACCTGAGGAGACTTGCTGTCACTCAGACTCCAGTGAAAGACCATCAGCTAACACTGATATGAAAACTCAACAGGAGTAAATAATAATAATAATAATTATATAATTAATTTTTTTTCTTTACACTTGCATTGTGATAGCCTTTTAAATCAACCTCCTAACCAATAGATACACAATGCTTCAAGCAAATTATAAAACTCTCTTATATATATATATATATATATATATATATATATATATACAGAGATTGATTTTTCTCGATTTGTTTAGCCTTACATTTAAATAGGTATGCCCGCCTAATTAATTAATTAATTATTAATTAATTAACTTTAGAAAATTAGGTACAACTTCAATTAAGCACATATTCTCCCAAAAATTGTCGGCTAAAAAAAGCCATATCATAAACACATCGCTAATGTGTATTTACCTATCATATATATATATATATATATATATATATATATATATATATTAATGTAATAAATGTATAAAGGCAATATAACTCTTTACCTCTTATTTTTCACATGATTAAATCATCTATTTATCTATTTTGGACATGGTTAATTTTTTTAAACTAATCTTTCATTAGTTTAAATATAAATAAATAACCTATAATTTTTAATTGATAATTAATAATAATTTCTTTATATTTTACATCTAAAAGTTATTAAACATTTTAGTTGACTTTTATCATCTGTAAATTAAATATAACCTAAATTACATCTAAATCGGAAATTCAACATGCAGAATTAGTTGAAAAATTCTATTCGAATCAGTGTTTATTTCTAGACAGAGTAAGTAAGAACAAAGTAAGTAAGAAGATACGTTAATTTTAGTTTGCTTTCAATTTTGAATTTCTTAAAATTTTGTCATATTTATTTTATGCTTTGAAAGAGTAAAAATAATTTTGTTCTAAAAAAAGGTTTTCTTAAACTTTTTTCTTAAAACGAAATAAAAAAAAGATTTAAAAAAATAATTTTTGTCTATCTATCTAACTAACTAACTAACTAAGTATATAATTATATATATATATATATATATATATATAATATATATATATATATATATAGTGTGAGATGGTCACTGTTTCAGCTTCTGCTGGAATGGTGTACCAAAGGCAGTATTATTGGTAGAGTGCTCAAATAAAATAGAGCTGTTATATAATATAAGATAAATATATAAAGATTTTACATATCTATTTATTAGGTGACAAAGGAACATTCCTCTGTCACCTAATAAATAGATATGTAAAACCTTTATATATTTATTTCATTATATTATATATATATATATATATATATATATATATTATATATTAATATAAGTAAAGTCGACGGGGCGACCTAAAGTCGGTATCAGCCAGTCAGCGATGGAGTCTATCCCCTTCTCAATAGCGCTACACCAAGGAGATTGTTTTAGCATCTGAGGTGGGGAGCCACACCTACCATCAGCTCCTTACTTTACCACGCAGATCTCTGTGCTACTCATACGCCGAGTTGGCGAGGACCGGTATCGAACCTTGTGGTTTCTAGCCGAACGCTCATCCCGACTGAGTTAACCCGGCCCATATATATATATTCAAAAATATATATATATGTATATATATATGGGGTGGGTGGGTGAGAGTGAGAAAAATGGAAATGAATCCGACGAATATGATCAAAAGATAAATGGGGAAAAAATGTATATTTAGGTATGGTTGAAATTTGTCGTATCAGCCAGACAGCGAGGGAGTATATCCCCTTTTCGCTAGTACTACACCAGGGAGATAGTTTTTCTGAGGTGGGGCGCCACATTTATCGTCAGCTCCCCATAGATCAGATTACTCAGTGGCATATTGCTGGTATCAGCCATTCAGTGAGGGAGTCTATACCTCTTTCGCTAGCACTAGACCAGGGAGATTGTTTTTGCTGAGGTAGAGCGCCACACCTGCAGTCAGCTCTTCACTTTACCGCACAGATTTGATTACCCAATCAGATTCCTCAGTAGCCTATTGTTGCTATCAGCCGGACGGCGAGGGAGTCTATCACCTTTTCGCTAGTACTAGACCAGGGAAATTGTTTTTGCTGTGGTGGATCGACACACCTACTGTCATCTCCTCTCTTTACTGCACAGATTTGATTACCTAATCAGATTACTCAGTAAGCTATTTTTGCTATCAGCTGGACGGCCAGGGAGTCTATCACATTTTCGCTAGCGCTAGACCAGAGAGAATGTTTTTGCTGAGATGGATCGCCACACCTACCGTCAGTTCACCACTTTACCACACAGACCAGGTTACCCAATCTGTACTACTCATGCTCTGAGTTGTCAGGGGCTGGTATCGAACCAGGAACCTTGCGATTCCTGGGCGGGTGATCTACCGACTGAGCTAATCCGACCCTATAAGTAAAAAGTCAAGTGGTCGGAGTGGGCTAAAGTCGGTATCAGCCAATCACCGAGGGAGTCTATCCCCTTTTCACAAGCGCTAGACCAAGGGGATTGTTTCTGCGTCTGAGGTGAAGCACCGCATCTACCATTGGCTCCTTACTTGACAGCACAGATCCTTGTGTTACTCATGCTAAGTTGGCGAGGGCTGGTATCGAACCGATTGGGCTAAACCGGCCGCATAAATCGTCGGGGTCTCCTAATGTCCGTACCAACCAGACAGCAAGGGAGTCTATCCCTTTTCATTAGCGCTAGACCAAGGAGATTGTTTTTGCATCTGAGGTGGAGTGTCACACCTACCATCAGCTCCTTACTTTGCCGCACAGATCCCCGTGCTACATATACGCTGAGATGGTGAGGGTCGGTATCGAACCCGGAACCTTGTGGTTTCTAGGCTGATGCTCTACCGACTGAGCTCCATACTTATCCATAATAATTTTGTTGTAAGTCAAACCGATAAAAAGAAGACAAAAATAAAAGAAGAAAAAACTAAAATCTAATAAAACAAAACAAAATGGCGGTATCTACTGAGTAAGACATCTTGTAAATTCAAGCAGTTTTTGGCGGTAAATCAGATCTCTCTCTTTT
>CM042148.1:107386271-107426271 GCA_023376005.1 Doryteuthis pealeii
TATATATATAATATATCCGTCGGAACCTGTAAATTTATAAAGGAAATGTGTAAAAAATAAACATTGTTTTATTTTTCTTTAAAAAAATGACCAAATTAATCAATATTGAATATAGTTGAAAAGAATTTATAGGATAAAATTGTAAAATTTTGTCGGTACTTAAAGATGGCAGAAGAAATAAATAAAAAGAATCAAATATGTTTATAAATTGAATGGGCGGAAAAAGTTTTATTTTTTATTATTACCCGAACAAACTTTTGACTCTCTCCAATATGATTATCGTTTCTGTTTGATTAAAGTTTTATTGTTATTTTTATTTATTTGTGTTATTATTATTATTATCATTATCATTATTATTATTTATTATTATTATCATTATCAATTATTATTATTATTATCATTATCATTATCATTATTATTATTATTATTATCATCATTATTATTATTTATTATTATTATTATCATTAACATATATTATTATTATTATTATTATTATTATTATTATTATATTATCATTATTATTATTATTATTATTATTATTATTATTATTATTATTATTATTATATATTATTATTATTATACTGTCCTGAGTTTTATTAGTTGAGTTGTTTGTTTTTTTGCTGTTGATTTTCAGATCAGTTCTGCAATCGTCGGTTTGTTAATTAAGTCATGAAATTCGCGTTGAAATGATCTTGAAGCAGAGACAGAAATGGCAAGATGTTGTTTAATCATAATAAAACGAGTCGAAAGAAATTTGCAAACAAAACAAGCACTGGGCTTCAATAAAAGAGAGAGAAAACTAATAAAATAATAAATTGTATGTGAAGTGGGAAATCTGATGAAGAGAGAATAAGAGATAAATAGGATGGAAAAGGGGGGAGGAGAAATTGAAAGAAAAGGAAGAAGAATAAGATAAAGAAAAAAAGAAGACACACACAACACAGATAGATAGATAGATAGAATAAACAGAAAGAGAGAGAGGAGGGAAGAGAGAGGAGAGAAGGAAAGAAAATTAATAAAGTAGGAAAAAAGAAACAGAGAAGAAATAGAGAGAGAGACATACAGAAGAAAGGAAGGAAAGAATAATAAGGAAATACAGAAAAGAGAAGAAAAGAAAATCAAGAGGAAGAGAGAGACAGAGAGAGAAGAGAGGGGAGAAAAAAGATTAATAAAAATAAAATAAAGAAAGAAACGATAAGAAAAGGAAATCAAGAGAGAGAGAGAGAGAGAGAGAGAGAGAGAGAGAGAGAGAGGGGGGAGAAAGAGAGAGAGAAGTAAAGCTGAATAAGAAGAAATACAGAGAAGGAAGCAAAGAAAGAAAGAGAAAGAGAAAATAGAGAGAGGAGAGAGTGAGAGAGAGATAAAGAAGAGGATTAATAAGGAAAGCGAAAGTAACAGAGGATAGAGAGGAAAGAGAGAGAAAAAATGAAGGAATGAAGATGAATTATAAGAGTGAAATAAAAAAAGGAGAAGAAAGAAAAAACCAAGAGAGAGAGAGAGAGAGAGAGAGAGAGAGAGAGAGAGAGAGAGAAAGAGAAAGATAAGGAGAGAAAGAAGGAAAAAGATGAATAATATTGAAGGAATATACAAAATAAAAGAAAAACTCGACACAGAAGACAGAAAACAGAGACCGACAAAGAAGAGAGGAAGAGAAGGATAGAAGAAATAATAAGAAGGAAATTAACAAGAGAGAGAAAAAAAACAGAGAAAGAAAGAAAGAAAGAAGAAAGGAATATGGTTAAGGAAAGAAAGAAAGAAAGAAAGAAAGAAAGAAAGAAAGAAAGAAAGAAAGAAGGAATATGGTTAAGGGAAGGAAAAAGAAAGAAAGAAAGAAAAAGAAGGGGATAAAAGGAGAAGAAAGAAAAAAAGGAAAGAAGAAAGAAAGAAAGAAAGAAAAAAGAAGGAATATGGTTAAGGGAAAGAAACAAAGAAAGAAAGAAGGGAATATGGTTAAGGAAAGAAAGAAAGAAAGAAGAAAGAAGGAATATGGTTAAGGGAAGGAAAGAAGTGTAATGATAATGAAATAAAAAAATGAGAAGAAAAAAACAAGAGAGAGAGACAGACAGACAGACAGACAGAGACAGAGGCAGAGAGAGAACCATGTTCCTTTGAAGACATCTACCCTTGTTGAGGAGAGACAAAACTACCCTGATCATTTCAAACCCAAACCCCAAAAACTTGGCGAGACAAATAACCAGGGTAAAAAAAATGAACTATTTAACAGCCGGGTGAGTTTAATGACCTTTTACATTAAGCAACGGTTCATTTGGAGGTCAGACACATTCACTGGTCGTCGTTGTCGTCGTCGTCGCCGATCAAGTGACACATGAATGGGTCGCGGCGACAAGCGTGGTCATCAGGGAACATAACACATTAGTCCATTGTTTAAGATTTCTTTTTTGTGGTCATCATTAAAGGCGATCGTTGTCTTTTGTAGAGGAGTTGGATTTTTTTTTTCATTTTTTAATTATTGTTAGAAGCGTCGAATCGACTGACCGGCCACAAGGTTGCCTGTCTATTTGCCCGTCCAGCCAACTGTCTGTTTATCTATTTGCACGACGGTTCAATTAAAATCTTTCGTTTTTAATATTTGCATTGGTTTTTTTTCTTTCTCTTTTTATTCTAGTTTTAAAATTCCAGTTATATCTCTCTTAGTTTTCTAGCTTTTCCTTCATTAGTTAGCATTTCACATTGAGGTAATACTCCTGGGAAGGTATGGATCCGTTAATTCTCCACCAGCTATGGCAAATAGTAGGACAGCTGGACTCTTTAACCTTGCTTAGCAGCCAGTCTAGGAGACAATTAAAATCTTTCGTTTTTAATATTGCATGTTTTTTTTTCTTCTTTTTATTCTAGTTTTAAAATTCCTATTATATCTCTCTTAGTTCTCTGGCTTTTTCTTCATTATTTCCGTGGTGTAATGGTCTCGTCGACCCGAGTTCAAATCCTGGATGATGCTACAGTTCACATAGCACTATTACCCTTGGGAATAGTATGAATCTTCGATAAGGTTGTTAGCATTTCACATTGAGGTAATACTCCTGGGAAAGGTATGGATCCGTATATTCTCCCACCAGCTATGGGCAAATAGTAGGGACAGGCTGGACTCTTTAGCCTTGCTTAGGCAGCCAGTCTAGGAGACAATTAAAATCTTTCGTTTTAAATGTTTGCATTGTTTTTCCTATCTTTCTTTTTTTTTTGCTAGTTTTCAAATTCCCGTTTTGACCTTCTGACTTTTCTCTCGTTTTTTTAGTCTTTCCTGCGTTATTTCCGTGGTGTAATGATTAGTGTTGTAGGAAATGGACACGTTGACCAGAATTCAATTCGTGGTCGAAGCTACTGTTAACATAGCGCTAATACCCTTGGTGAAATGTATGAACCCAACTACTATCCCTCCAGCTATGGGTAATTAGTAGGTTAGACCGGGCTCTTTAACCTTGGTTAGGCAGCCAGTCTAGGGGAAAGAAAACTCCGAATTAAAACCTGTTAAATCTCCGCTTGGGGTGGTCTCTACTAGAATAGGCTCAGTTCTAATTAGTGATCTATTTCACTAATTTTAATTTAATTTCATCATCATCATCATGTCGCGCAAGCAGCACGAGTATCCATGACTATCTTTCGCCAAACTTCCCTATTACTCATTGCCCCTGGGGGGTCCTCCGTGCAGCATCCCGAATCCTCGCATAGTTGGTCAATGTAGGTCCTTAGTGGGCGTCCTACGTTAGCATGTCTATGTGTTGGCCTAATTTAATTTATTCTTTCTCTGTCTTTATCTTATCTCGTCCTTTTTTTCTTTCCTTCATTCCTAGTACTTCCTCACACTATTTTCTTTCTTTCATATTTTCTTTCTTTTTTATCTTTTTCTTTCTATTAATTTTCCTTCCTTTCTATTCATTCTTCACACCCATTTTATTGTTTCCTTCTTTTCTTCTTTCATTTTGACTTTTATTTTCGTTTTTCCCTCCTTTTCATTCACATCCATTTTTCTTTCCCTTTTTTTATCTCAACATTTATTTTTCTCTTTCTTTTATTTTCATTAATTATTATCATCCAATGTATTTCTTCTTAGCTAAATTTCCATATCTCTTTGTTCTTTCCTCCTTTCTTTTTTATTCAAATCTTTTATTTTCTTCTTTCCTTCATTTTATCACTTCTTCAAATTCAATTTCTTTCTTTTAAGTTGAATTTACCATTTCAATTTTTTCTTTCTTTCATCGTTCTCGACTTCCTTTTTTTCTTTACATCTTTCTCAATTTTTCTTTCAAATTTATAACTTTTCTTCATTCTTTGTTTATTTTTATTTATCTTCCTCTTTCATTTATTTCTTTTTCGAATCTATCATTTCATTTACGTTATTCTTCAATTGTTTTTTTATTTGATAGCATCATGTCTTCATTTCCTTCTTTTGAAAACGATGACGGCCATGGCATCTCTCGTCCAAATAGCCAAATCTCCGCGCGTTTATTTGTTGATCTGGGATTCATAAGAATAAAATATGAGTTCGAAACAAAAACAAAAATTGTTATTGATAAGAGCAAAATAACAACATAAGACGTCTCAGATCAGATCCAGAATGACAGAAGATCCAGCTAAGACCAGCCTGGACCAGCCCAGATAGAAAACGGATCGAGTCCAAGCTAAGATGGAAGGGGACCAGATAGAAGAAACAGAAGATAAGTATACCTGTATAAAACCACGAGTATACAGGTATACTATATACGAACAAATAAGGTATACAAGATATATATATACTATACAACAATTTGAATGAATTCTACATAGCCTGTAGAAGGCAGCAAGGAACATTGGCGTGTAAAACTGAGTTAATGTATTTGAGGCAGGCTGGAGTCATCTCCACACACGATAGTAAGCCCCTAAAATCGGTACGTAGTTCATGTACCTATGTAGTAATATCTCATCTACAGAAAACGATATTAATGAACACATAGGGAAGGCTTGAACTGTTGTAGACAGATTATAAATCATATGGAAATTTGATCTCACTGATAAAGCGACAACTGGTAGTTGACTTGGACCCTAAACGAAGTACCAAGAGAATAAACTAAATTGGAGTAGTAAAAGAATTATACGGGCAGTCTTAACTAAATCGTGGAAACAGCACCCCACAAGAAGGAAGTTGTACGGCCACTTGCCACCTATCACACAAATAACGAGTAAGACGAACAAGACGGTCGGACATTACTAGAAAGCAAGGCCGAATTGACGTTCTCCTGTGGAGATCTGCTGGACGGCTCACTAGTGTGGACCGTCCAGTAAAGTTAGATAAAAAAATAATTAAATAATTAAAAGATTAAAAAATAATTCAAAGAAAATAAATGCTGAATATAAACAAAAATTCTATTTGGGTTTCTTAGTCAAAATAATTCGCTAAGGATGTTAGAAGTTAGGCAGAGATTTAATTGTCAAATTAGTTTTGAATTATGGGGGATAGGGAAGTGGTGGTTTGCTTGGATACTTAGCATCTGTTCCTTCTATGTTGCTAGCTTTCATCTTACTTCGGACTGGACCGATCTATTTCTGGATTGGTCAAGTGTTGGTCTTAGATGGATCTGCTTTTATTCTGGATCTGATCTGGAACGTCTTATGTTGCTATTTTATTCATATTTATTCACACAAGATTTTTGTTTTGAGCTCATATTTTATTTTTATGAATCACAGATCGGCAAACAAATACGAAGAGATTTGACATCCTTAGCAAATTATTTTAACTAAGAAACTCAAATAGAATTTTTAAATCTTTTTAAATGTTTGAGATTTTATAGTCAAATTAGTTGTCGTATTATGGTGGATAGTGCTAGTTGAATGGTTATGCTGGTGACTCGGGAAATTTGAGGTTCTATTTTCTGGGTACAATATCATAGAAAAAGTTTTTTTTAAATAAATAAAAAAATAAATAAAGATATCCTCATTAAAAATTAATGAACTGCCTATTTAGCTGTTTCAAGTTAACTTTTCTGTTACCTCTTCATAATTTTCAATGTGTTCGAGCCTTCACCCAGCATTGTTTTTTTGTTTTTGTTTTTTTTTCAGTTTTTTTTGTTTTTTTTTCGTTTCTTTTTTTCACCGGGGGAAGAAAAAAATATTAGGATAAGATCGGATATTTTCTTTTTTTTTGCGCGCGCTTTTGAATATATTTTTTGCTATTGCTTTCTCTCGTTTAATTGGTGTAATGAAAGAAAATGGCGTTTATTAACGAGACGCAGTTGGGGCAGCCATGCCAAGCGTTTCAAGCCGACAGTGACCCCGCATGTCACGTGGTGTCAAAGCGTACAAAAAGGGCGGGAAGTGGCTATTCATGTTTGGCGGTTAATAGAGATTGTATATATCGTAGAGAGAGAGAGAGAGAGAGAGAGAGAGAGAGAGATTCATACACAAAAAGAAAAATAAAGGGTAAAGAAGAGATGGAGGGAGAAAGAATGATATTTTGAGGTAGTAAAAGAGACAGAGAAATCATGAGAGAAAAAACAGTCAGGAAAGCGGGCGAAATGTCTCTAGATTTGGGGGATCCAAATTAAGTTTAAAGATCTGAGGATTGTCAAAGTAATATACATAATCGATGATATGGAAACAAATTATAATTAACCAGAAACAATGACGTACACTAATATATATATATATATATATATATATATATATATATTATTCAATGAACACACGTGTAATCGGCTGCAATTAATCGGTACCTCGATTAATTCAGTGGATTTAACCCTGACGATCCTACTGGTGAAACTCGAGTAGGTTTCTATTGTATCCATTTCTTTAATAAATTTGCTCTACTTTGTATTGAGCATTTTGTATTTGTTATATCGCAGACTTAACCCCTGGATTTTGTACACCTCCAACGATCGTGCAATATTCACCTGTAAGCCTTCTCTCTCTCTCTCTCTATCTATCATCTCTCTCTCTCTCTCTCTATATATATATAATATATATATATATATATATATATATATATATATATCGAGAACTTGAAGAATACGCAAAAATAAAGATTGGCTAATTACAGTAGCTAGTAACAGTAATTGCAACATATGGACAAACAGAAAAACTAGAAAAACTAGAAAACAGGAATATGAAGAACACATTTGAAGGAAATCTTGATTGGGCACATAAGCGTAAGTTGGAAAAATACGAAAACCTATGTGGACAATGCGTCAGAAACGGATTGATAACATATGTATTTCCTATTGAAGTCGGATGCCGGGGATTTATTAAAAACTCAACCTCGGCATTTTTGTCTAAACTTGGTCTTTCTCCACCAGACAAGAGGAAATACATAAAAAAGATCCAAGATAAAGCTCTAACCACATCAGCGTGGATATGGCAGCCCTATATTGTGACATCAAACCGATAAAGTCTGGTGGTATCGTGAGATACTGCTGGGTTGCTCAGGGTTAGTGGTAATGATGCTTCGGCCCCGAAACCATGCCTGAACCCAGAGTCATCATCTGATGAAGGCTTTGTTGGTTGCAATGCTACTGTGTAAATAGCAGTCATTGTATGAAGATTATGGATGTTTCAAGCGGTAAATTGGGAAGATTACACGCGGGAAGACCTAGACATGGTTAAAGAAAATTAAACCTCGAGAAGGAAACTGAATTTCTTATAATAGAAACACAAAATAATACCATGAGAACCATTTTTATCAAACGAAAATAGATAAGGTGCAACAGATAAAAAGATTCTTAGCTTGCTACGTATTTATAATATAACCATATATTTATATATAATTTATATATAAATAACTATAAATTAAATTTATAATTAGTTAATATTAACTATATATATTAATCATATTAGTTAATTATATTAACTATATATTTATATATAACCATTTATATCAAGAAACTTAATTAACATCATCTGATGGAAAGATGCTGAACGCCGGTTGCTTGGGAACTTTTGTATTTGAAAATTATTTACAAATCTGTTTTTGGTCACTTGTTGGCATCCTTCCATCCATGAGTGACGTTGGAATAGTGTCCAAATTTATTTTTGTGGAACTATGTAGCCTGGGCGTATTAATATGGAGGATGAGCTATTGCTCAAGCAGCAAATCCCCCATCTCAACATTGCCGCTGTGATCCAAAGGAAAGTAAGTAGCCAATGCATTTTGGTCACTATTATCATTATCTTATTATAATGGAGATTGTGTGTTTTTCTGTCTGTAACCGAAACTATACTACTACTTAAGTCACATTTCCTTTATTATTTACGTCACATTCTCCATGATTTCATTTTTATTCAAACCTCAATTATTAATAAAATTGTTTTACATTATTAAAACTGTTGACCATATCTACATATTAATAACACGCAATTGTATTTATATATACAACAAAATAGCGGTTTACAGTGTTACTGTGAAGTCTGATTTGCATATTGATATTAAAAAAATAATTTTAAGGAACATGTGCTTAGTATTATTGATTTCTAATTGTTTGGTTTTATCTTAATAAATAGAGCAAAAAATTGATGATGAACCTTAAAAGAAATCCATTAATAAGAAGAAATAACTAATTTTATTCTTTACTTCTTATTTTAACTAAATTGTTAAATTAGGAAAATTTAACAATGAAAGACAGAAGTGTTGCTCTATTTTTTAATTATATGCTCTCCTCGGTTTCAAATCTTTTTATCTGCATTCTTATTTAGTTTTATTGACATTTTTAATTTAATATATTTTATTACAGTAAAACTTAAGTACTTGCAACCGGAGGGTGCATATATTTTCTAGTATAAGTAAAGAATAGATAACAGCTTCAAGGGAATGTAAAAATATTATTGAATAAATACAAATAAAATCGATTTGGTTTGGCGACTTCAGTGCGTTTTTCTTTAATAATAACCTTCAGTTTTATTTCGCTGTATTATTATCGAACCAAAAAATAATCCTCGGTGTGGGAGTAAAGCAGGCGTCTATGCAAAATAGGCCGAAACTACGAGAGGGAGTCAAAAAGTAATGCCATTTAAAAAACTTCATGTGTTTTTTTTTATTTATAAAACTGAGGCCTACATTGAACCTTAACGATGTTCAGAGCAAGAATCCGACGAGTAAAACCCTAATTGCCGATTTACTAAGCCCTCCTTCTGCATGACAATGCTTGATCACACACAAGCATCAGTACAAGGAAGAAAATCGCCTCATTCGGGTGGACAACTTTACCGCATCCTTCATACTCACCAGATTTAGCGCATTCAGACTATCATCTCTTCGGCCCCAAGAAAGTGGGTTTGAGAGGGAATCAATATTCCAGTGACGAGGAAGTGAATTCTGTAGTGAAGAATATATATATATATATACTAGCAAATATATGCACCCTCCGGGTGCAAGTATTTAAGTTTTAATATAATAAAATATCATATTAAATTAGAAAGGCTAATGAAACTGAATAAGAATGTAGATAAAAAAATTTGAACAGAGGGGGTATGATTGAAAAATAGAACAACTTTGAAACTAACTCTTCCATCATTTTCCGTTACTCCCGTCTTTCATTGGTAAATTTTCCTAATTTAACTGTTTAGTTAAAATAGCAAGTAAAGAATAATATTAGTCATTTCTTCTTGTTAAGGGATTTCTTTTAAGATTTATCCCCGAGATTTTTGCTCATATTCATTAAGATAAAACCAAACAATTAGAAATCAATAATTCTAAGCACATATTTATTAAAAATCAAATTTGTAAGATCAATATGCAAATAAGCCTTCCCATTAACACTGTAAACCGCTATTTTGTTGTATATATAAATACAATTGCATGTTAATAGCATGTAGATATGGTCAACATTATAAGTAATGGAAAACAATTTTATTAATAAGTGAGTTATAAATAAAAATAAAATCACGGAGAATGTAATGTAAATAACAAAGGGAATTGTGACTTGTATAGTAATATAGTTTCGGTTACAGACAAACAAACCCACAATCTCCATTATAATAATATATATATATATATATATATATATATATATATATATCAGTTAAGGTAGCGTGGATATTGCGTCAACAGCGGTTGGTTACAGACATTGAAAATACCTGTAGTCGGACAACAGTAACATATTTTGTCCAGTTCTTAGACTGCCTAAAACCACAGTTGTGGCACAGTCAACACAAAAAGTTGAACAGAAAGCTAAACAAAAAATCCTTGTTCATCATTTACAATAAAATATACCTTCAATGCATATATATATGTGTGTACATATATATATATATATATATATATTATATATATATTGAAGATAAATGTTATTGACAAAACTCACTCACACACACACATATTATAATATATAATATATATTATATATATATATGTTTGCGTGTCTGAGTGTTTGTTTGTATATATATATATATATATATATATATATATATATATATATAGATAGATAGATAGATAGATAGATGTGTGTTTATATTCATATATATTCTTATATATATTATATATAATATATATATATATATATATATATATATTGTGGCCTTCGCCATTTTCAAACACACTGATTGACTACTTCATATATAATATATATATATATATATATATACACATCTATATATATATATATATATATATATAATATATACACATATATATACGCATACATATATTCACACAGGTACTCACATACACACACATATATATATATATATATATATATATATTATATATATATATATATATAAACCATCTATATATATATAATATATATATATATATATATATATTTATATATATACTATATATATATATACGCATACATATATATCACATACACATATATATATATATATAATCTATATATATATATATATATATATATATACATACATATATACATATATATTACGCATACATACATTCACACAGGTACTCATACACACTTATATATATATATATATATATATATATATATATATATATATAAAGATAGATATATAGATAGATAGATTTATGTTGTTTTTTATGTGTATGTATACTCATGCTGATCTGTGACGCTTTGGTTTGTCTGTCTATTTGCTTGTTTTGTTTTGTCTGTCCATCTCTCTCTCTCTCTCTCTCTCTCTCTCTCTCTCTCTTCTCTCTCTCTCTCTCTCTCTCTCTCTCTCTCTCTCCCACTCTTCTTTGGCCAAAGTGAAGCATTGACCACTGGGGAGTCATTACTAAAGCTCTCAACGACTATTTATTGACCAGGACATAAACGAGGACTGTATCACCATAAAACATGTTTTACAACACTCTTGATACACTTTCGCCAAAACCCTGTCTCAAATATCCCGCCACACTCATCAGGCGTTCCGTTCACCAAAAGCCGATACACAACAAATAATAATGAAACATAGATGCGAACAAAAGAATCAAAGAAGAAAGAAGAAATAAGGGAAACAAGAAGGGGGAAAGAGACAAGTGAGATGGTGGTGGTAGTGGTTAGTCGAGATGATGATGAGGAAAAAAGAACAAAAAAAAGATGGTGGTAAAGATAAGACATCTTATTATAAGGAAGATTGTGTGTTTGTCTGTCTGTATCCGAAACTATATTACTACTCAAGTCACAATTCCCGTAGTTATTTACGTCACATTCTGCATTATTTTATTTTTTATTTGAACTTCAATTATTATTATAATGGAGATTGTGTGTTTGTCTGTCTGTACCCGAAACTATGTTACTACTCAAGTCACAATTCCCGTAGTTATTTACGTCACATTCTGCATTACTTTATTTTTTATTTGAACTTCAATTATTATTATAATGGAGATTGTGTGTCTGTCTGTTTGTAACCTAAACTATATTACTACCCAAGTCACAATTCCCTTAGTTATTTACGTCACATTCTGCATTATTTTATTTTTTATTTAAACTTCAATTCTTATTATAATGGAGATATTGTGTTTGTCTGTCTGTAACTGAAACTATATTACTACTCAAATCACAATTTCCTTAGTTATTTACGTCACATTCTCCAGGATTTTATTTTTATTTAAACCTCAATTATTAATAAAATTGGACACATAGCATTGTGGATAAAGGCGTTGGTTTAAGATAATTCTAGGTGACAGTTATATCTAGGCTGCAGGTTCAGTCCTGGTCAAGAGCATCAGTAACATAGAATAATGATAATTAACACAGCTTAACACCTGTACCCCAGCTATGGTTAGCGAAATGAGAACGGAATACCCTCGTGGATTGAATAAAGGGTTGGTTCAAAATTCCGTGATTGCTCCCGATTACGACAAGAAGATTCCCGATTGCATCAAAAGTTCCCGCGTTCGAAAGAAGGTTCCCGAGTTCGAGAATGTTCCCGGTCTCGGCAAGAAATACCTGAAGAAGGCCGGAGGTCACATAAGCCGAAACGTTGTACTGATAACTATAAAGACGAAGACAATGGTCCGAATAATCCAAATAAAACTAATAATCAAGCCTCATCTCAAATATTCAGAGAAATAATATGTTGGGTGGTTGGTTGGTTTCTTGGTTGGTTGGATTTACGGCATTTCAACCCATGTTGGGTTATTTTATACCAAAGACATTTTGATTTATTTTATTCATTCTTGATGGGTACTCATTTTATTTCAACCTCAATTTTTTAAACACATTCTTTCTATTTAACCCATAGATGGGATAAATATATATGGATAAACTGATAGATAGACAGATAGATAGAAAGAAAGAAAGAAAGAGAGACAGAAAAAGAAGGAGAGTAAGATTGAACCAACTGAGATAGATCTGGTTAAATCTTTACTGGTTGTCGAGCACTGTATATAATGGTGTAGGTGATATGATTATTTAGGGTGACTTGGGGGTGGCGGTTGACTTTTGGGGGGGAAGGCAGCTGGTTTTGGTGAACTTATACGATGAGATCAATCTATAAATGTTAAAGAATCCCCGAAAAAAAAACTTACAGAAATGATTGTTCCCAAATTCTTTCGTTGAAGGCAGCAAAAGACATTTCTATTTTTAGGCAATATAATGCACCTGTCTTTCCTACGAAAAACAACCCTACCCCCGAAAAAAGAAAAAAAAAAGAAGATGGGCTGACCAGATTGAAATGCCAGCTAGAATCCAGGCTCCGATATTCAACAGAAAATAGTTTCAAGGTCGCCGTCAAGCAAGAATGGTAAAATATTGACATTTCTCTAGGACCGAACCTTAGGAATTTCAAAAGAAAATTTCACAGAAAGAAAAAAATACTTGTATCGCGGGCGTAAATGATACACAGAAAAATGGTGTGTTTTATACATTTATTTACCAGCATCCGGTGCCAACGGATACGTACAAAACACAGAACAAATAAGTACAAACAATAACAAGATAAAACTTACACTAAATAGAGGAGGGTCAAATGCGGTATAGCCAAATGCAGTGAAGTCAGTCTGATTATTTCTTCTTTCTGTGAAATTTTCTTTCGAAATTCCTAAATGAAAAAATGTAAATCCTAATATGTTGCTTATCGGCTGAATTCTTATTTATTATGAGTGTTGTCACCTCAGCTAAATAATGAACATCCATTTTTCATTATAAAAAAGAAAGGGAAGAAAAGGACATGCTACACAGAAAAATATAACACGGAAAAGAAAAGAAAGAAAGGAGTAGGAGAAAGATGGAGAAAGGGGGTGAGCGCGCGGAAGTGATAATTCTAATCTCTTTCAATCGAAAATGATGAAAAGCAAGAAAGAAAGAAAAAAGAGTGAGAGAGAGTTAAATCAATATTATTATGCCTTTTAAATATTGAACTATTTAGCAATAGCTCTTATATAAACATATCAAACGTTGTAATAATTAGATTATCATACAGTGGTTTATCCCCAGGTCCTGCTAGTATTGATCTGTTTTTCAATAGCTTTTAAGTAAACGCCAAACGTTGTAATAGTTAAATTACCATATTGTGGTGTGTTTTAACTCAACCTCCTGTTATTTGTTTTGCTCGCTTTATATTCAAATTCATTCAGCTGCAGTACTAAGAGCAATGAACACTAAAAATGGTGTGCTTTATACATTTATTTAGCACCAGCATTCGGTGCCAATGGATACGTACAACACACAGAACAAATAAGTACAAGCAATTTACAAGACAAAACATACACTAAATAGAGGAGGGTCAAATGCGATATAGCCAAAAGCAGTAAATTCAGTCTAATATTATTCTGCTGCTTCATCTACTTTAATCGTCGGCTTTTTTAAGACTATGAGCCAGTCCATCTGGTAGCGTGCTGAAGGGGAGCCAGCTACTCTACAATAATACTGAAATTTATAAGATCACTGAACCCAATTTTCACCATCGTCACAAAAAAGAACGAATTTATTACGATAAAGGAAATCACGAAGAGAAAAACGTTTTACGAATCAAGATTGAAATGAGTTGAATCTGAAAATGAAAAGACAAATCAATTACTAAAATATGAGGGTGATTTAAAAAGTAATGCCATTTTCTTTAGGACAGGTATAATTACCAACATAAGAACATGTGTCATAGATCAAATGAACTGGTCCTCTGTGGATCACATCCTACTTTTTCCAATAGGTAGTCAAAATGTAATGCCATTTTGTTTAGGACAGCTATAATTACCAACACAGGAACATGTGTCATACATCAAAAGGAAGCTGGTTCTCTGTGGATCACATCCTTACTTCTCCACATAGATGAGTCAAAAAGTAATGCCATTTTGTTTATTACAAGTATAATTACCAACACTGGAACATGTATCATACATCAAAATGAAGCTGATCTCTGTGGATCATATCCCTACTTCACCACATAGGTGAGTCAAAAAGTAATGTCATTTTGTTTAGGACAGGTATAATTACCAACACAGGAACATGTATCATACATCAAAATGAAGCTGGTCCTCTGTGGATCGCATCCCTACTTCTCCACATAGTCACAGTTTCTCTCAATAGCAATGTTCCACATTCGAATGAGAGCATGTATCCCTGCCCCGTAAATTCTGTTGACTGTTTTTTTAGCCACTTCTTCACTACAGATTTCACTTCCTCGTCACTGAAATAATGTTGACCTCTCAAACCCTCTTTCATGGAGCCAAAGAACCTTGCGATTCCTAGGCAAGTGCTCTACCAACTGAGCTAAACCGGTTGTAGTTTCAAGTAATTATTTCTATTTGATAATAGCCATTTATTTGCACACAGTTTCATGGTTTCAAGTAACTATTAATAATCCTTAGTAAACAATTATAGATTCAAGTAACTCTGATTTATATAAATAATTTCCTGCATCAAGTATTCCTATCTAATACAAATAATTTACAAACTGATCAATATGACTCAGAGATTGGACCCTAATAAGTGTACTACCATTCTGAGTGGACCTGGGAGTAATTGTAGGTAAGTGGTACTCCGCAATCCCCAAATCTTCAGAATTGGAGTCTCACCATCTGATACAGTTTAGTGTGATGCTAAGGACATCCCTTTTTGAAGGGGTCTTTGCTAATATCCTCGTGGCCATTTTTAAGCTGCAGGAAGGACTCAACTGCTTACAATACAAGCTGTTGTTTGAGTGGTCACCCAACTAAGTATTATACTAGCATATAGCTGCTCAACTCCTGTGACGTAGCAGAAACCGGTGCCTTCAATGTGACTTGAAAGTATTTGATGGACAAATAACTCAGTATAATTATCTATTAATAATGGAAATTCGCTTCCGGTTTTTGTCTGTAACAAAAATTACGTCACTGCTTACGTCCCATTACCCAAAATCGTCCGAACATATAATAGATACTCTCAAAATTTGAACATGTAACATTAGACAGTCCTCATTGTTTTTGAAAAAATACATGACTGGTATTATATATCTATCTATAGTTTGTTTTATTTTAATACATATTTAAAGTTTACATTTCAAATTGTTTTATTTTTTAATCCTTTAATGAATTTGATGATTTTACTTACTTACTTTCGCTGACATTGAATTTTTTACTCCCACCCCTCAGGCAATATGTTTCAAAAACTATTTTTACATAGCCCGGATTGCGTTTTTTTTTTGCTAGTATTCATAATGATATATAATCATTTATTACTGAGTTTGTGCTGTTTTTTTTTTGTTTTTTTTTTGGGGGGTTAGTATGTCGCCTTTTCTGCTTCTTACTCACCATCTGCTTTACTCTTTACTTCCTCCTTACTCTCCTTCTGTTGCTTTTCCCTTTCTTTTTACCCTTCTTCTCTTTTTTCTACTCTCTACTTCTTTATTACTCTTTTTCTCCTTCTCTTCTCGCCATTCTTACTCTCCTTTTTACTCTCCTTTTTTCTCTGACAGATTTTTCCATCCTTACTATCAATCTTCTCTATGACCCCTTTCATGATCATCTCTGTCTGTCTGTCTGTCTTCTCTCTCCTCTCTCTCTCTCTCTCTCTCTCTTTCTCTTTCCAGTTCTGCACATTTTCTTCTATCCTTATTCTCATTCTCCTAATGACGTTCCTTCATTCTCTCTCTCTCTCTCTCTCTGCCTTCTATTCCCTCTCTCTCTCTCTCTCTCTCTCTCTCTCTCTTCTCTCTCTCTCTCGAACTGCACATTTTCTCACCCTTATCTCTTTGCATCTACTCCCTTCATCTTCTCTCTCTCTCTCTCTTCTCTCTCTCTCTCTCTTCTCTCCTTCTATACCCCCCCTCTCTCTCTCTCTCTCTCTCTCTCTCTCTCTTCTCTCTCTCTCTCTCTCTCTCTCTCACATTTTTTCCACCCTTACTTCCTTTGCATAATTCTCTTCTTTCTCTCTCTCTCTCTCTCTCTCTCTCTCTCTCTCTCTCTCTCTCTCTCTCTCTCTCTCTTTCCAGTTCTGCATACAATTTCTATTCTCTATTTCTCTAATACTAAGAGTTTACAAGTATTAGTCATTCCTTCCCGATCAATTAACCCTACCGCTTATTATCCACCTCCTTCACCCCCACCCTAAACATAAATACAACACCCCCTCACCCTCACTCTTACCAACGAAATCCTTGTCATCACCAACCCTTTACACCTCCGATTGAACCTCACACCCGAATCAGTGGAACCTTTCATTTCTCGGACCGTTAACTCGATGGCTTAACGGCAAACATTAAGAAACCATATAATGATAACAAATTCGGTTGCCATTTTAGTCGGCTACCGGTCGTCATAGTAACATTTTACCCCCTACATCCCCACTCCCAACTTCGAATGGTTGACCATGCCGTCAGCCATGATTTTTACAACTGTCACAGATTATCGTTAGTTTTGACTAAGTCGTATTGTAGCGTTGTCAAGCTTAGTAATACAGTTATGAATAGTGTTATCAAATACTAATGCATTGGTTTGTTGTGTGGGTGAAAATGTCCAGGGACGATCGGCAGAAATCGCGCCGTTTCGTAGTGGACGCTCCAGATTTCCCGCCATTAAAATTTTTTATGGCTGGATTTCGTCAATGTGATTAGAAATGGTGATTAACTTTTCTATGTATAAGCCTTTGTGTGTGTGTATATATATACGTGTACATCCCACAGCCATGTATATATAGTTATTTACTAAGCTTAGCTGTATGGAGCATCCAATGAGAATCGAACTCACTCATGGTCTGCAAATCTAGCTTGCTAACCACTACACCACGTGAGGTGCCCTCTTATAAATAGTTATTTAATAAACTTAGTTTAGATGTGGTACAAGACCAGAAGTATTGGGCACCCAATGTGAATCGAACTCAAGAACAATGGATTGAGAATCCAACTTGCTAACCATTACACCACGTGAGGTGTCCTAAATTGTTATTTACTAAGCTTAGCTCAGATGTAGCACAAGGCCAGAAGTATGGGGCACCCAATGAGAATCGAACTCAAGAACAATGGTCTGCAAATCTAGTTTGCTAACCGTTACACCACGTGAGGTGCTATCATACATATATGTGTAATTATGTGTGTGTGTTTCTTTGTGTGTGTGTGTGTGGAGGGGTGTAATGGTTAGAGTCGTTGAAAATGAAAACGTCGATGCGTGTTCAAATCCTGGATGAGGCTGTTTGTATTTCCCATAGCGCTAACAACCTTCATTAAGATATGCATCCAACTAATCTCCCTCCAGCTATGGGTGAATAATAAGTCAAAATGTGTTATTTAATATTATTAGGTAACCAGTTTAGGAGAAAACGAACTTTGAATTCAAACGTGCAAAATATATACAACTACTATGGATTACGGCGGGCCTGTTAATAATGGTAAAAAAAAGGGTGATTCCACACTATTCAAAGTTGAATAACTTTTTAAACGAGGTGACCCCTCGAACCTGCCATAATTCTACTTTCATGACTACCTACAGTGAATGTGTTTATATATCGGTTTAGCTCAGTCGGTAGAGTGTTCGTCTAGGAATCTCAAGGTTCTTGGTTCAATACTGGCCCCCACCAACTCAGCGTATGAGTAGCACAGGGATCTGTGCGGTAAAGTAAGGAGCTGATGGTAGGTGTGGCACTCCACCTCAGATGCTCAAATAATATTCTTGGTCTAGCACTAGTGAAAAGGAGATAGACTGCCTAGCTGACTATATATATATATAATATATATTATATATATATATATATATATATATTTCAATTCCTAGACGAAGCTGTTGGCATTTCACATAGAGCTAATACCCTTGGGATAGGTATGAATCCATATATTCTCCCTCCAGCTATGGGTTAATTAGTTGGGCGGACTGGGCTATTCAGCCTTGGTTAGGTAACCAGTCTAGGAGAGGCATAACTCTGAATTCAAAATTCCTGAGGTCGGTCGTTGATTGGATTTGTGGCAACCCTTGATGCACCAATTCTTTCCTATCGACTGTGCCAAAAAGTGCGGATGGTCCTACACAAGCCTTCACCACTATAAACAAATCCCTGTGTGGGAGTTCATTGGGTGTATGAACCCTCATACCTCGAAAATCGACTGGAGAGTCCATTTATATATATATATATATATATATATATATATATATATATATATAAAACACATTCATTGTGGGTAGCCATGTTATTTCCGCTGCTCCAAGAAGTAGCGATTTGTTCATTGTTTTTTAAAGCATATAAGGGAGGTGACAATTATTATTTATCTATTACCTTTACCTGTTTATTTATTTAATTTATTTATTTATTTTTTCATTTATTTATTCACATCAATTCATACGCGATTATATGCATTTAATTATGTGGAATTGTATGTTTACCGCTCATCATTGCACTATTCGGTAATGTCACATTTCATAACATCACTTTAAATACCTCGTTTTTTGTTGTTGTTTTTTAGAGTTTTACTTTGTTTTATCAAATTGTATTTATTTATTATTTATTTAAGTTTCTGTCCTTTTTTAATATATATTTGTGAAATTAATGTTTATATATATATATATATATATATATTATATATATATATATATATATATATATATATAAAAGTGGATGCCTTATTATATAAATAATGATATAGTATCAGCTTTCCGTTTCCTCTGCAGCACTGTGATTATGCCGCTGTTTACTTATGCTCTTTTTCTTAATTAATTTTAATGAATTTACTGCAGTTAACCATGAAGATCTACACGCTGTAACTCGAGTAGGTTAAATACCTATAATATTTTATGCTATATATATTTTCAAAAAATAGGTATGACTTCAATTAAGCACATATTCTCCCATATATATATATATATATATATATATATATGTGTGTGTGTGTGTGTGTGTGTGTGTGTGTGCACGCGCGTGTGTGTGCGTGTGTGTGTGTGTGTTTAACATACTGATAAATTATATAGAGGACAGGAATGAAAATGCAAGACCAAGTTATTACAGAATTAAAAGGTTTTATTCAAAATTCTTCTAACTCTCGAGAGACATACGCAGGATCTGGACGCTCGCGTTCAAATGTAAACGAACGCCTTTAACTGATCAAACGGAAGCAATTCTATTTAAGTCTATATTTGTAAGGCGTACATATATATATATATATAATATATATATATATATATATATATATATATATATATATATATATATATATAATCAAACCCCCGCGCGAGAAGAATGTGACACAAGGTCAATTTCTTAAGCGGTGTTAAACAGGTTTGAATGCAAAGTTTTCCTTCTCCCAGACTAGTTGCTCTAACAAAGTTAAAGAGCCCAATGTTTATTTCTTATTAAAATACTGTTTATATATGTTGTTGGTTGGATTTTACGGTATGTCAACCCTTTTTGGTTTATTTTATACCAGAGACATTTAGTTTTATTCATTCTTGTTGGGTATTCAATTTTTTTCAACTCAGTTTTTTAAACATTTTATAATACTCATTTCTGACCCATTTAACCCATTGGTGGTACCCTAACAGGTACTACCACTCTGTGCCAGAGTGTACCTGGGAGTAATGGCGATAAAGGGGTACTTCCTAAAACTTCAAGATTGGTATCGATGCAGTTTATTATCATACCCAGGACATCCTATATCCTTTTTCTTTTTCCTTTCCTTTTAGTAGTCCGACGCAGACGACGATGACGTCACTCCATATTGTTACGGACCCTCTGGTGGCTAGATAGTCTAATTCTGGATTTGAAAATGCGGTCACACACATTGCAAGGGAAATTCCCATCTGCATTTGGTGGGTCATGATGACAAAGACATCGCCACTCTGCAGCCCTGTTAATCTCGATGTTGAGCCGTTCAGCTCCTGTGTGGCACGTATCTCGCCAATCCTGTGTGTTGGAGGCCAGATCTTCCTGGCTTGAAGGAATATTGGCGATAAAGGGATGCTCCACATTCCCTAGAGCTCTAAGATTGGAACCTCACCACAACATTTAGTTCATCGTTATACCCAGAACATCATATACATATATATATATTCAAAAATTTGAAAAAATACAGGATCATAAAACGAGTGATGGTTATTTCGCAAAGGCTGCAGTGTTTCAATCTGTTTCAATAGATCTTCATCAGGGCTCTTACTCTTTGTGATAATTTTTTCCCTCGAATTAACAAAAACCCTGATGAAGATCTATTTAAACAGATTGAAACAATACAATCAAAAACGAATAACACAAAACAAGTTATTTATTAAAACTTACTTCTTAAAACAGCTATGCAAATCAGATATCCATTGAATGTGACAAGCGCCATTTGTTATAATACGCCTTGCACGTTGATCAGGTGGATTAAGCATCAAAACAGTACGCTAGTCTGAGTGCGAAAACACGAGAAGAAATTTGAATATATGTATATACATATGTACGTGCGGCTTCATGTCTATGTACTTATTACTGTGTTTGAGATATAGAATAAGCGTCTCTGTATGTGTATCTGGACACATGATTCGTTTGATACATTTCTAAGTATCATGTGATTGTTGGTCTGTGTGCGTCTGCGTCTTTCCTTGTGAAAAGAGGTCATTTTGTGTGTCTATGAAATGAACAGTTGCGTGTCTGCTCTTATTAGTTTAGACACTTTTGCGTGTCTAAATGCAAAATAACATGTTGTATGCATGTTATTGTGTGTATGTATGGTGTGTATGTGAATTTGCTTTGTAACACATCTGTGTATATGCACACCTACACCCCCATAGAGCGTTCGGCTAGAAACCACAAGGTTCCTAGTTCAATACCGGTCCACGCCAACTCTGTGCGGATCTGTGCGGCAAAGTAAGGAGCTGATGGTAGGTGTGGCGCTCCACATCAAATGCTAAAACAATCTCCTTGGTCTGTTATTGAAAAGGGGATAGACTCCCTCGCTGTCTGGCTGATACTGACTTTAGGCCGCACCGTCGACTTTACTTTACTTATATATATATATATATATCCGGTTTTGATAGGGAATCGTTAGTATATACCGCTGATGAGACTTATAAAGTTCAGTACGGTGAGCCATCCTTTGCTGGATTACACTTGTCAAGTTCATTTTCTATAAGAAAAAGTATCGAATTTTATATACATGCGTGTAAGTGCCTTCAAGTAAATTTAATATATATATATATATATATATATATATATATATATATGTGTGTGTGTGTGTGTGTGTGTGTGTGTGTGTGTGTGTGTGTGTGGCTGTATGTGTGTGTTTGCGCTTATTGTGATTGTATCCTTGCGTATTGCCTGTGATTGTATTTTATGTGTGTGTACATTGTGTATCTATATTGTATGCGTGTGTACTGTGTGTATTTGTATTTTATTCGTGTGTATTTTATTGTATGCGTATATGTTGTGTGTATTTGTATTTTATGCTTGTCTATTGTGTTTGTATTGTATGCGTGTTTATTGTGTGTATTTGTATTGTATGTGTGTATATTTTATGTATGTGTATTGTATGTTTGTGTATTGTGTGTATTTATATTTCATGCGTGTGTATTGTGTATTTGTATTTTATGCGTGTGTATTGTGTGTTTGTATTGTATGTGTGTGTATGTGAGCCTATTAGTTTATATACTTTTGTAAATCTCGATATAAATCTGCTGCGTGTGTATTTGTATTGCATCTGTGTGTATTGTGTGTATTTGTATTGTATGTGTGTATGTGCGTCTATTAGTTCAGATACCTTTGTATATCTAGTTATAAACATGTTGTGTGCGTATTGTATATATTTGTATTGTATGAGTGTGTATTTTGTGTATGTGTATTGTATGTGTGTATGTTCGCCCATATCTAGATATAAACCTGTTGATTACGTATATGTGTGTACTCGTTTATGGTATGTGTACATGTGGACACATGCTTTGTCTGATACATATCAGTATGCATGTAAATATGTATATGTGTGTGTGTGTGTCTGCGCTTACAAGTTGAAATACTTTTGTGTATCTATATATAACACAACCTGTTGTGTGTGTGTGTGTCTGTGTGTGTCTGTGTGTGCCAGAGAGTGTTAGTGTCCAAGATTGTCTAGATTAAAGGTTCATTATCTGGAGATTGTGACTGGCTGAGTTGATTTCGAACGGCCGGACCAACTGACCAGCGAAGGAGTTAGAGAAGGGCAGGGGAAAGCAAGATTCTCAACTGATATGACCATAGGTCAAGCAATCAATATTAGGATTGGTCATATAATTCACTTTAATCTTCTATCGCTTTAGACTTTTCAGTGTTTGTTTTTATCGGGCCTATATTTATATGCATGTCATTCTCTGTGAACACACACACACACACACACACACACACATGTATATATATATATATATATATATATATATATATATATATATATATATATATATATATGTGTGTGTGTGTGTGTGTATCGGAAGAAGGACAGACAATGAGTTGGAGTGGGGGCGTGTAGCATAATGAATGGAATGAAAATGAAGATGTACAACAGAATGACTCACAGAGTTGAAAAATTAAGTGGATTGGCTTTAAATAAACTTATGTTAGTAGAATTAATACTACTAACTAGTTACTAAAGTTGGAGAAGTGGCCTATTGACGATATTACCCAGGCAGCGAGGGAGTCAATCCCCTTTTCGCAAGCGCTAGACCAAGCAATTTTTTTACTGTGGTGGAGCGCCACAATTACCGCCAGCTCCCCACTTTACTGCACAGATCAGATTAGCCGAGCTGTACAACTCATAAGCTGAGTTGGCGGGGACCGGTATTGAACCAGGACCTTGCGATTACTAGGGAGATGCACCACCGACGGAGCTAAACCGATCCCACCCGAGGAAATTCCACGGAATCTATTCATCTGTCTATCTGCTTTTACACAACCTCTCCGTCACGAGAAGGATGTGACACAGGGTTAATCTTTAAGCGGAGTACAGCTGGTTTGAGTTCAGTTTCTCCTGATCATAGACTGGTTGACTTACCAAGGCCAAAGAACCCAGTCTGACCTACTATTTACTTATAGATAATGGGGAGAACAAACAGATCCATGCCTTTACCATGGACATTATAATTTTGTTAACTACAGATAATCTCAAACTGCCACACATGCGACTGGTTTATAGTGATGTGTAGAACCATCTGCATTCGTTGGGTGAGTTTATAACAAATGACAACAGTGTAAATAGTGTATAGACACGTCTATGCTTCTGCTACTATGGTTGCTAAGAATAGTCCATTAAGTTGGGTAGGGATAACTGAGTATACCAGTTACAATAAACAGCAGTCAACAATAATTATCATCATTTTGGCTTGTTGGTTGATTAGATTTTACGGCCTGTCACCCCTTGGGTTATTTTATACCAAGACCGTTTATGTTTTATTTATTCTTGTTGGGTATTCAACATTCTCCTGAACAATACTCATCACGTTTTGAATTCTCCAAGCGTTTTTCCTTCTCCTAGAGTCGTTCGTTACCGTATCAAGGCAGAAGAAACCAATCTAACCTACTATTTAACTATAGCTGAGAGGTGGATGGTAACAGATAGATTCCTTTCTTTCCCAAGGGAATTAGCATATAGGGAAATGCAAACAGTCTCATCAACTTTTTGTTTTAGTCAATGAAATGTTAAGTCGAAAAGACAGTCCATGGAGAGGAAATGCACTGATTCTCCGGTAAAGAAAAAATCTGGACGCAGCGGTCAGTATAGAAAGTTATGGTGACAGTTTTCTGGGACAGAAAAGGACCCATCACTATTGGTTTCTTTGAAAAAAAAAAAATGCAACTATAAACTGTGGTTTATATTGCCAAATCTTTCGACAAAATTCGACGAATATATTTTTTTATTATATTAGTATTTATCTATTAAAGTTTTTTCTCCAGAACATTTGAATCGACATGATCCTTAATGATGCCCGTAATTTTGTAATTGTCTTAAAATTATTTGCAATTTTAAATAATATATTTTAAAAAATGAAACATGGAAAAGAAAAAATTTTATTAAAAACTAAAAGTTGCATAACCCTAGAAATTAATGCGAACAGACATTATACTTGATATTAAAAAAAAAAAGGAAACATAACAAACAAAACAAAAAACCAGAAATATTGTCTCGTAGCCCCTGGAATACTATCTTGGTGTCCAATGTGTTTTGGGAAACCCTGTCCTTAAGAAATGGAATAGTGGAACCTGTTCGTAGAATGTTAGCGTTAGAGTGCTAAATAAAAGCTTTTTTTTTCACAGATGTTTATTGAAGACGGTGAGAATACAATAATTATAACAACAACGTTAAGATATTATTTAAATTGTAATTATGTGCATGTAATTTCATAAAACATAACGTAGCAGATTCCATTACAAAAATCCTCTTTGGGATCGATGGCGGCTCTTAAGAGGAATAAGTTGACACAACTTAAATTTGGTTATTCTTCCCATATTGAATAACTAATTATATATATATATATATATTATATATATATATGTTATGTGTGTGTGTGTGTGTGTGTGTGTGTGTGTGTGTCTGTGTCTGTGTCTGTGTGTGTGTGTGTGTGTATTTCCCTTGCAATGTGTGTGACCGCATCTGCAAGTCCGGAATTGGACTGATTAGTTATCAAAAAGACCACCGACCATAACGAATCAACGATATACAGTGAGGCCATCGTCATCTGTGACTGACTGCTAAAAGAAAAGAAAGAAGAGTATTATCTTACAGATTTTTCATTCAGAAAATTTAAAACGAAAATTCTAACCGATTTATTTGTATTACTAAATTGATCATTAAATTTTAATTAAATATCATTAATTAGGTTTAAAAATAAGATAAGTACAGTGTAGTTTTGATTAATTAAGAAAAAGTTTTAAACATTAATCGATAGATTTCTTCAATACCACTTACTCTAATTTAAAATCCTTCTCTAAAAAAATCCTTAGATTTATTTCACAGAACAATATTAACTTGGGAAGATAATTATAGAAATATATGTTACATAATTCATAAGCAACTTATGATTTATGTACGTACCTGTAGTAAGAATATTTGGATCAGGGTCCGTTAGATTCAGAATGAGGGGTCCATTGGAAAGTTACCCGACAGTTATTGACGGATAATAAACTTTTTGCTTGGCCCCTTTGAAAGCGTGGGATTAGGCGTGAGATAGTTTTAGATCAGGTGCGAGCTCACACCCGACGAGAGCATTTTTCTCAGAGTTTGTTCTGAGTCGCTTTCCCCCTGGGACGGAATCATGGGCTGGGTTTTTAAGCTTTAGAAGAAAACAACAAGTCTTGTTTGTTGAGTTGATTTAAACAAGAAATGACCAGCCCAACCCGAAGAAAGATCCAACAAGAAGTGAATGCAGCCCAAATGATCAGCCCGAAAAATAAGACTGATGAATATGGCGGCCAACCTCTGATTAATCGGCTGGTCACTTCAAGCCCTAGAACCTATAGGATTGTCCCAACTCTATTACCCTTATGGCAACCCCCTAAACCTCTTTATCGTATATGAGCTAGAGGCAGTGAGTGAAGGTCTTGGAATTGACGTTAAACTCTATCTGATGGTGATGTTCCATTTCTGGAGGTCTGGGGAATATGGAGTACCTCTTCATATTACATTACTTCCAGGTCAACTAGCAGAGTACCTCAAGCCGGTAGCGAAACCCGATTGATTTTTCATCAGTCCGATTCCTAAACACCTCGACCATCAGCACCTACCGGCCAAAAGCAGAATTTTAACTGATAAATACATACATAGGTACATATGTTGCGGTCACTTACAGAGCTCATATCATATAGAAGCGCGTGGTGTAATGGTTAATATCATGAGAAATGGACTCGTTAACCCGAGTTCAAATCCTGGACGTGGTAATTGCATTTCACTTAGCGCTAATACCCTTGGGAAAGGTATTAATCCTACTCTCCCTCCAGCTATGAGTAAATAGTAAGCAGATTGGGTTATTTAACCTTGGTTAGACAACCGGTCTAGAAGAAGGAAAACTCTGAATTCAAACCTGTTGAACTCTTAAGAAATTGACTTTGTGTCAAATTCAGCTCACGCGGAGGGGTTGGTAAATATATATATATATATATATATATATATATATATATATTATATATATATAGCTCATATCTGTAAATAACAGAGAGCCACGCTTACGGGAAATACGCTGACTTTCAGCTAAAGTACCATCCAATGAGCTCTACGGTTTGGGAGCATATATTATAGTGATCCACAGATATTGCTGAGAAATTAAAATCTGGACAAGCTATTATTTACGCTTTTTCTTCGATTCAAATCTTCACCTCCCGCGTAGACGAGTAGGTCAGCTGGTATATATTATTAATAATGGAGATTGGCTTTATTTATGTCTGTAATAAAAATATGTCATAGCTCTACGTCACAGTTTACGTCACAATATTCTTATGCTATATACACCCAAAATTTGAGTAAGCAATTTAAAAATTGCTTTTTACTCTCATCCTTTTTTTAAACAGTAACAAGAAGTTAACTAAAAAGTTTACAAATAAATAAATACCTACGATTTTGTGTAAAATTGATGTGGAAATATTCAAAATAATTGTTTGATTATTACATGCATGGAACATTTTATTTGAGAGGACGGGGCTCAGTTTTCATTTCAAATTGTTTTATTTTATTTTATTCTATTTTATTTTTACTCCTTTAATAAATATGAGGATTTTGCTAACTTATAATACAAACCCTCTGACATCGAATTTTTAACTCCCACCCTCTCAGGCAATGTCTTTCAAAAATTAACTTTTACGACGCCCGGAGGGTGTTTACTGTTGCTAGTATCTATAAAAGAAAAATGCTGCTGTGAAACACGAGTTTACCTTGCAAGTCTTTAGAGATTAGTTTTTGCAGACGAAGCGCTGAGAAAATTAGAAATTTTTGCATGGCTTTGTTTAGTTCAATTAAATGAGAAACGGCGTATGATTTGCTTTAAAATATTCCATTTCTCGTCGACTCGTTACCCTGGAGAAATAATCTAAGGCGAGGTGACTAAAGGGGGCAGTTTGTAGGAAGAAATATAATGTCCATCCGGCGTGGTCAGCACTTAACGTGACTTGATGACTTAATTCGAAACAGAGTAGACACCAGCGGACACACCGGAGTGGAAGGGGAAGGTGAATGATTGGGTGTGTATGTGTGTTGGGGAGGGGGGGGGTTCGAGCGTTATGTGGTCACTGGTTTGGCCTGGTTTGGCCAAAGGAAGAAAATGGACAAAACGGCGATCGCGAATAATATAAGAGATGGAATATTGAAACGTGACACATAAGATATTTTTAAGACTGAATTTCTTAAAAGACATGAAATTAAATTTCCTCACTGACCCACGGGCACCTGAAAATTACCCTGGCACCGGCAGATAATATAGAAATATTATGGATACTCTATACGTGGACCTCTTTTTGACAATGCTTCAGTGCAGATTAAATCTCAGTCCAGTTTCCAACAGCACTACCTGCAGGCATCTACAAATTATTAACCAATGTGGTGTAATGGTTAGGTCATAGGAAATGGACTCGTCGACGCGTGTTCAAATCCTGGACAAAGCTGTTTGTATTTCACATAGCGCTAATAACATTGGGAATGGTATGCATCCAACTAATCTACATCCAGCTATGGGTAAATAGTAGGGCAGACTGGGCTCTTTAACCATAGCTAGGTGACTAGGAGAAAACTCTGAATTCAAACCTGTTAAACCCCGCTTAAGAAATTGACCATGTGTCGCATCATGCTCATACAGAGGGATTGATATATATATATATATATATATATATATATATATATATATATATATGCTCATGTATATCGCAAGGTTCCGAGTTCGATTTATTTACCCAATAACTCAGCTCATGAGTAGCAATGATTGGGTAATCTGATCTGTGCGGCAAAGTGAGGAGCTGAATAAAAAATGCCTATTAAGGCAGAGTCCACAGCACGTTATTTTTTCGCTAATATGTTCTGGTCCAAAGAACGTATAGAACGCGTGAAACTGACAGTTATCAAGTGCGATTGACTCTCTCTCTCTCTCTCTCTCTATATATATATATATATATATATATATATATATATATATGCGAGGTCAAGTAAAAAAAGTTATGCCATTTTGTTTAGGACAGGTATAATTACCAACACAGGAACATGTATCATACATCAAAATGAAGCCCGTCCTCTGTGGATCATATCCCTACTCCTCCCAGTCAACGTTTCTCTCAATAGCAATGTTCCACCTTTGAGTGAGAACATGTATCCCTGCCCGTTAATTCAGTTGACTGTTCTTTGAGCCACTTCTTCACTACAGATTTCACTTCCTCGTCACTGAATAATGTTCGTCTTCAAACCTCTTTTATGAGGCCGAAGAGATGAGAGTCTGAAGGAACTAAATCTGGTGAGTATGAAGGATGTGTGTGTGTGTGTGTGTGTGTGTGTGTGTGTGTGTGTGTGTGTTGAAAAGAGAAATAAATTATAACTGTCTTTCTCGACCGCGTTTGAAACTTTCAACAAGTTATTTTTAACATTTCAAAAATTCTCCGTGTTCCAACGAATTTTATTTTAAAAAATAAGGATTTACTCTGAGGAAGGTCGACATTTCTTTGTGAGCGGAACATTTTACATTTTTTCTATTATCATTATTTTTTCATTTTGTTATTTAAAATAATAATAGATAGAATAATGTACACATGGATAAACTCCTGACCGAAACACGTGTAAGTTAAATTAATTAGAATAATCCTATTTTATCCATTCTATACTTTCTTTCCTTTATTTCTCTTTTCAACATACCGTCGGATTCACTTCCATTTTTATTTTACACACACACACATATATATATATATATATATATATATATATGTGTGTGTGTGTGTGTGTGTGTGTGTGTGTGTGTGTTTCAGTCTACATATTAGCGGTTTTCCTAATACTTAATTCTGCCCCAGACCTTTGTGATTTCTCCTTCATCGAATTTATTTCTGGAAATTCCTTTAACATCACCCCCCCCCCACCACGTCCTTCTTAATAGCAATTCTTTCTTTCATTCATTATTTAAAATTTCGACCCGACTAGCCCTAATTACGAAATGGCTAAAATCATTCGGCTGTGAACATACATGTCTGGCCTCAATGTTCGGACAACCTCCTCTCTCTCTTTTTCCCCCCACACACATACACACACACGCGCGCGCGCACACACTCAAACACACGCACGCACATGCAAACATACACACTATTGCCCTTGTAAAGTTTTTAAATGCCATCCTTACAGTTGAAAAGGGCTTAAAGAAAGTCCTGTTTTATGAAATCCTTTGGTAAGCGTATGTCCTATCCTGCGTATTGGTAAAGGTCCAGTGTTTTAATCCTATGTCCGTCGTCCACGAAAGTCACAGTAATTATGTTCAGTAGGGTCGGTTTAAGTATTGAATCAACTTCAGAGTACTACCAGTGATTGGCCAAGAGTTAGATCACATGATTCCGGCCTAGTCTATAAGTAGGAGCGGGGATCCATCACACACCTTATATGAGAAAAAAATCTCAACAGTCCTATAGGTTTTTTTCTACTAACAAATACACTGCTCCACCCCTGAGTCCAGGAAGAGGACTCTTCTTGCCTATGGACGCTTCCACTTCCTAAAAAATATCACCCCTCACGTTAAGTCCTAAAACGACCAGTCCATATCCCCCCAAAATAATGTGTCTACCTATATCCACGGCAATAAACTTATATTCATTGGGCTTTAACGAAACTCTCTGTTCATATATATATTTACCAACTCCTCAGCCCGAACAGGATGTGACACAAGGTCAATTTTTTAAGCGGAGTTTAACAGGTTTGAATTCAGAGTTTTCCTTCTCCTAGACCGGTTGCCTAACCAAGGTTAAATAGCCAGTCTGCCCTACTATTTTACCCATAGCTGGAGGGAGAGTAGAATTCATACATTTCCCAAGGGTATTAGCGCTAAGTGAAATGCAATTACCACGTCCAGGATTTGAACTCGGGGCGATGAGTCCATTTCCTATGACTTTAACCATTACACCACGCGTTCCTTACTCTCTGTTCATATATGTCCTTTATACAGCGACTACTGTATCTTCTACAAAAGTCAGTTTACAGGCTCCATTCTTGCGGCTACTTCTAATAACGACAGAAAAGTGGTAGCCAAAACCTCCCACCTTTTTAGTTTTCCCGATTTTTATCACATTTGGCTGAATTTGGGCGACAGCTTTGTTGTAACTGCACTTTTTGCTAATCTGGCCATTTGCACCATGATTTGCAAAATTGTGCACGGTACGCAAAATATGTGTGAAATCGGCAGATTTTGGGTTTTTGATTTTTGCTGAACGGGAGAAGACTGCTTGGATAAGTCTTATTTTGGGAACTGCACAAGGGTGCTACGTGTTTTTTAGACAAATCCAAGATGCAGCACCCCACAAAATAGCAGCTATATGGCCACTTACTTCCCATCCCACAAACCCTCCAAGTAAGACGACCAACACATGATGGAGAACTCATAAACGACATTCTTCTATGGAAATTTAAAAATGGAAACATCAGTGTTGGCCGATCAACAAACACCATACATTAATCAGTTTTGTGTCGAAACTGGGGGTTGTTTGGAGGACTAGCCTAAAAGTGCGCAAATACTAAAAAACAAAACAAAAAAAAACCAGGATAAAACCTTTTAAAAAATCAAAATCTTGTTTGAAAATTTCTCAAACCCCCTTTCATGGGGTCGAAGAGAGGCACAAATTATTCCAGTGATGAGGAAGTGAAATCTGGAGTGATGACGTGTCTCAAAGAACAGTCAACAGAATTTTACGGGCAGGGATACAGGGTCTCATTCGAAGAGAAAAGGAGATATGTGGAGAGTAGGGATGTGATCCACAGACAACCAGCTTCATTTTGATGTATAATACATGTTCCTGTGTTAGTAATTATACCAGTCCTAAACAAAAATGGCATTACTTTTTTACTCACCCCTATATATATATATATATATATATATATATATATATATATGTGTATATATATAACCGAGTTCAAATCTCAGACAAGGCTGTTTGCATTGCACATTGCGCTAATGCCCTTGAGAAAGGTATGAATCCATATATTCTCCTCCAGCTATGGGTAAAATAGTAGGACAGACTGGGCTCTTTAACCTTGGTTATGTAACCAGTCTAGAAGAGGGAAAGCTCTGAATGCAAAATTCCTGAGGTCAGACGTCGATTAGGTTTGTGGCATTCCTTGTGCACCAATTCTTTCCAATCAACTGTGCCAAAAAGTGCGGAATGGTCCAACACAAGCCTTCACCACTATAAGCAAATCATTGTGTGGGTTGTTCATTGTATGAACCCTCATGCGTCGAAAATCGACGAGAGAGTCCATAATATATATATATATATATATATATATATATATATATATATATATATATATATATGAACGTTTCTGATGACGGATAATCACCTAAAAGTGATGTTCCGAAACCATTGGTAAAACGGACTTTTAAATATATTGGTGACTATGAATAAATAAATACAGCTCTTACAGAAGTAATTGAGCACTTTATAATCATTTCTCCAATAATAATAAAAAGAATTAACTATATATATATATATATATATATATATATATATATATATATATATATGACCCGACAGAATGATCAATTTTAAATTGCCGCTCGAACCATTTGGGATATCTGTCTTTGAACTGTCTACCATCTTAGTCGGCACCATGACGGAAAATATCGAACATGGTGCATTTGTGGCTGGAATTCATCTCACTATGTGGTGGCATCCCATGGCTTGGTCGCTCATCACATCTATTCCCTTGTGATTCCCTCTGGGGGTTAAACGGAGCCCCCGCTGCCACCGACGAATTGACGAACTAAAAGATTTTGTGCGTCAGGAAATCGCCGGAATAGCAGAGGTGATCGCTGTGATACTTTATGGTGAGGCGTCAGGAGTTTTTCACTTCTGAAGACAAACATTTCAATGAGATATCTCAAACCAACATGATGGCAATAATAGTAATAAAGTCGGTGGGGTGGCCTAATGTCGGTATCAGACAGACAGCGTAGGAGTCTATCTCCTTTTCATTAGCGCTAGACCAAGGAGATTATTTTAGTGTGTGAAATATACGAAAATTGAGCAGATTGTGCTTAAGCTAGATCCTAAGACAATTGCAAATGTGCTGGGTTCGATTCTAAGCCACACTCTCTGTTGTTGCAAGCTAAACGCATCTACAGGGTGATTGTAAATTAACTCCCTATCCTAGTCATGGTATCCGTGCTATCAGCGTGACTGATTTCAGTATGTTAGGATAGCGTAGAACAGTCGCAAAAAAGCAAACCAAAGAACGTTATAAAATAAGCAAATCAGTTCATCCTAAAAAAAAAGTTACAATAAAAATACTTTTACGCTATATAATAAGCAAATCAAACCGTTTATCGTAAAAAATAAAATAAAATATTGATTGGGGCTGCCTAATGTCGGTATGAACCAGACAGAGCGGGTGTATATCCCCTTTTCAATAGTGCTAGACCAAGGAGATTATTTTAGCATCTGAGTTGGAGCGTCACACCTACCATCAGCTACTCACTTTACCGTACACATCCCTGTGTTTCTCATTCGTTGGTGAGGGCCGGTATCAAACCAGGAACCCTGTGGTTCCCAAGCATACGCTCTACCGACTGAACAAAAATGAAAAGAAAATAAATTAATAATTAATGAATTTAGGCGGGCATATATGTTCAAATATAAGGCTAAACAAATCGAGAAAATGTCGATCGCTGTATGTACATTTCGACCTATTAGGTCTCATCAGCAAGGTTATAGACATGGAAGACTACTCGGTGTGTGACTCGAAACCTCGACTGCCAAGCTGACTGACAGGCGGGGACCTCTAATTATATCAGCTGGTCTTCCCAGATTTTTCGTTTGATTTGAACTCAGAGAGAGAGAGAGAGAGAGAGAGAGAGAGAGAGAGAGAGAGAGAGAGGGGGGGGGTAAATAATCAAAATACATGTGAAGGGAAAGATATATGCAAAAAAAGGAAGATATAATTTGTGCTAAGCTGTTGGTGGAAGTATATTGTGACATGACTCTACGCGTGTATAAGACAAATGCGTGTCGTTGGAAGTGGGGTGGGAAGTGGGGTAGGGTGTGGTAAAGTTAATGAGATGGGTTTTTCTTTTGTTAGTAGGTTGAGAGATCCTACCCAGATTTAAATATGGCGTCAGCTGGGAAGACTTTAACAGAATCAGCCATGCATTTCATATTGTTAATCGAGTGTATTTGGTTACAGACATTCACTCTTGACAACTCCCCCCTCTCTTTCTCTTTCTCTCTCTCTCTCTCTCTCTCTCTCTCACTCCCACTCACTCACTCACTCACTCTCTCTCTCTTTCACTCACTCACTCCATCTTATATATATATACTTTTTTTTCAAAGGAAGAAAACTTTACCAAACTGTCATTAGACTATTACAAATTTATCTCGACGTGAACTCAATATGAGAATAGGCTATCTGATGAGACTAGACTCATATTGATTTCTGGTCGAAATAAATTTATAATAGCCAACTGGCAGTTTGTTATTTTTTTTTCTTTATTTGAAAGTATCTATTCTATAATTAAGTTGATCTCTCTTAGGGATTTGTAAAAATCCTCGTAAAAATCTATAATTTTTCATCAACATGAGCATGGAATTTGGATATACAGGAGATATTGATCCCAAATAGAATTATCCTCTACATACCAGTCAGTTGGATACTTTTATGTAAATCTATACATATATAAAGGGCAGTTGTGGAATATGTATAACCGGAGAAAACTTTGAAAATAGAACAATTAACGACAAAGTAAATATATATATACACATTAAATATCACCGGGGCTTGGTTTTTGAGCAAAAATAATAGAGATTTGATTTATATTCATGAAGATAATTAAAAAATAAAATTTAAATGATAACAGCATGGTTCTTTTTTCATTTAATATTTTAGATAGTAGACATTAACATTCCTTTTCAGAGTAGATGGATCAATGCAAGGTCTATTTTTTTACATAGAGATTCAAATGGGGCATCCCACGAGGATTCAACTCACGATTCAATGATAATGGATCTGCGGGACTAACTTTAAAAAATCTCCCTCTACCCAGGCGACGCCGGGTAGTCGCATCTAGTATATATATATTATATATATATATATATATATATATATATATATGGGGGGTGTCATCCGCATCGCAGTCTCGGAAGACAATAGATCTCTCATGTCCTGAAGTTACGTTCTAGAGCAGTGCTTTCTATGACTGTGAAGGTCAATGTTTGAAAAACAATTTTGACCACACATATCGTATGTGAAGTCCAGTTCTGAAGATGTTGATGGTGTGTTCTGTTGCTGTTGCTTTATCTTTGACCCCTTTGCTTCATAGTGTTGCGCCAGTGTGACTTCAAACATGAATATCTCGTTACGGAGTGCCTGTCGCCAACAATGGCGGTCCTGAGCCAAATTTTCCCAGCTGGCAGGATTGATGTTAAAGGGCTGAGATCGTACATGGAGACATCCTTACATCGCAGCTGTGGGTGACCAATCTGTCTCTTGTCCTATATATAAGATGAACTGTAATGGTTAGCGAACTAGATTAGCGCACCATTGTTAGTGAGTTCGATTCTCACTGGGTGCCCCATAATCTGGCCTTGTGAAACATCTAAGCTAAGCTTAGTAAATAAGTATCTATTAATAATGGAGATTCGCTTCCGGTTTTTGTCTGTAACAAAAGTTACGTCACTGCTTACGTCACATTACCCAAAATGTCATAACATAGAATAAATACACTCAAAATTTGAACATGCAACATTCGACAGTCCTCATTGTTTTTTTAAAACAAGTTTTAATAAATACATGACTGGTATTATATATCTATATATAGTTTGTTTTATTTTAATAGATATTTAAAGTTTACATTTCAAATTGTTTTATTTTTTAATCCTTTAATGAATTTGATGATTTTACTTACTTAGGGTACAAACTCGCCGACATTGAATTTTTTACTCCCACCCCTCACGCAATATGTTTCAAAAATCTATTTTTACATTGCCCGGGGGGGGGGGCGTTTTAAAATTTTGTACTAGTATATAAGATGAACAAAAGTGATTGGACAAACAGGAATATCTCTTTTATGCTATTTATTTTGAATTGTCCACAACTAGATTACTCTTTAGGTCATCGTCAGGAGTTTTTGTAAAATGTTTTAGAAAGATTTAAAAAGGTTTAAATATTTGATAAGCCACAAAAGTGGAAACGGAAATATGAACATACAAGGAATTAGATTCCTCTATTCTAGACATAAAATAACCCTAGATTGGTTGACATGCCGTTAAAATCAATCAATTGATCTTCATTTTCATTCTTTCTATTTTTCTTTCTTTTTTCTTCTTTTTCTTTCTTTTGAATTTTTATTCATGTTTTTCTTTCTCTTAAACTTGAAATCACATCAGTACACGTCTGAATAATGTTCTTTTCCCTTTTCTTTCTTTTTTTTTTTCTTTCTTTCTTTTAATCTTACCTTTTTTCCTTCCTTTATTCTTTCATTATTTCCTTCCTGCCTTGTTTCGTTCTTTCATTCCTTCCTTATTTTCATTCTTTTCTTTCTTCCTTCTTCATTCTTTCTTTTCTTTCTTTTTTTCCTTATTTTTATTCTTTCGTTCTTCCGTTTTCTTTTTCTTCCTTTATTCTTTCATTCTTTTTTCTTCCTTCTTTCCTTTTTTTCTTCCTTCTTTCATTCTTTCTTTTTTTCTTTTTTTTCATTCTTTCTTTTCTTCCTTCTTTCGTTCTTTTCTTCCTTTATTCTTTCATTCTTTACTTTCATCCTTCATTCCTTCTTTCCTTCTTTCGTTCCTTTTTTCTTTCCTTCTTCCCTCGCTTCCTTCCTTGTTTTTCTAATTAGACCGTTTTCATTTTTAATCTTCATATATCATTTCTTGTGCTTTAAGTTTCCGCTACGTCACTTCCTCTTTATAGTTTTATCATATTACCCTGGTTTTTATGTTTTGTGTGTCACATCACAAAAGATTTCAGACCTTCACACTTCGACGAACAATTATTTCCTATCAACTTTCTTAATCGCCTTACACTTCCCCTCTCACCTTTTTTATTTATCGTATCTTCTCATATATGAAGACACACACACACACACACACACACACATACACGTTGCAATCTGGGGTTCAGAACTTGACCGTTGAGCCGGGGTTCACTAGATCAAAACTTCAGGTGCAAGGTTTGCGAAACTTACTGTTATATTAGGTAAGTATATCGTAGGTTCAAATCTCAATAAATAAATTATTAGAACTAGCAAATATATGCACCCTCCGGGTGCAAGTATTTAAGTTTTAATATAATAAAATATCATGTTAAATTAGAAAGGCTAATGAAACTGAATAAGAATTCAGATAAAAATATTTGGAACAGAGGGGGTATAATCGGAAAATAGAACAACTTTGAAACTAACTGTTCCACCATTTTCCCTTACTCCCGTCTTTCAGTGGTAAATTTCCCTAATTTAACTATTTAGTTAAAATAGGAAGAAAAGAATAAAATTACAGTTATTTCTTTATGTTAATAGATTTCTTTTAAGATTTATCCCCAAGATTTTTGCTCATATTCAATAAGATAAAACCAAACAATTAGAAATCAATAATACTAAGCATATATTTATTAAAATCAAATTTTTTAAGATCAATATGCAAATTAGCCTTCCTATTCACACTGTAAACCGTATTTCGTTGAATATATAAATATAATTGCATGTTATTCGCATGTAGATATTGTTAACAATCTTAATGATGTAAAACAATTTTACTAATAATTGAGGTTTAAATAAAAAATAAAATCATGGAGAATGTGTGTAAATAACAAAGGGAATTGTGACTTATATAGTAATATAGTTTCGGTTACAGACAGACAAACCCACAATCTCCATTATAATAAGATTAAAATAGAATATATTCCTAATTGAGTGTGAACATTTAAAGAAAATATCTTCTTGGGCACAAGACTAAATTTGTGGATAATTCTATATCCAATAATATCAAGTAAAAAATTGGCTAATAACTGAACGAGGTCAGATTGATCCACCCTAGGATTTCTATATCTCTCTTACTCTTGGTCATTGTTCATTATCTATCTATCTATCTATCTATCTAAATCTATTAAGATATATTTTGTTCTAGAGTTACTCAGAATATGCCCCGCACTATTCATATCATTCTATATATTAATGTATTTAAAACAATGTCTCATATCTTTCATTATATATTTTATACATATGCATATATATATATATATATATATATATATATATATATATATATATTGAGTGATATGATGTGAAATCACTATTTGATATTAGCACACATACACACACACACACACACACACCACAGACACACACACACACACACACATATATATATATATATATATAATATATATATATATATATATATTATATGTATCAGAGTTAACTTTAAATCCACCAAGCAAATATATATTTACTTCTCGATTTAAAAAAAATTTAAGAGTGCTCAATATAAAGAGCTAAATAAACATTTTAAAAACGAATGGCTTAACATTTCGACTGCAGTTTGTCGCGTCGGAAATTCCTTGAAGATTTAATATATATATATATATATATATATAATATATATATATATATTCTAACCGCTCCGTACGAGCAGGATGCAACACAAGGTTAATTTTTTAACTGGAGTTTAACGAGTTTGAATTCGGATTTTCCCTTCTCCTAGACTGGTAACCAATCCATGGTTAAAGAGCCCACTCTGCCCTGCTATTTACCAATAGCTGGAGCGGAAATTGGTTTCATATCTTTCCCAAGGGTATTTGCGCCATGTGAAATGCAAACAGCTTCGTCCAGGAATCGATCTTGGGTCCATTTCCTATGACTAACCATTAAACCACGCTCGCCCTTATATATATATATATATATATATATATATATATATATATATAAAAGAAAGGAAATGAATCCGACGGTATGAGTATAGATAAAAGGATATGAAAAACCACAAAATGCTGTTAAAGTGAAAATTATTTGAATATGTTATAAAATGTTTTCACTTTAACAGCATTTTGTGGTGTTTTCATATCCTTTTATCTATACTCATATATATATATATATATATATATATATATATATATATATATATATAGAGCTGATTTCAAGGGAACTTGCGGGAAATGAAACGTAAACTGCTTCGTCCAGGATTTGAACTCTGTCATCAATTCCATAATGATAACGTTACACTGATCGCGTCTCCAAAGAGAAGTCCTGTTTGTTTTGTTTGTTTGTTTTACGGAATATGAACCCGTTTCGGGTCATTTAATGCCGAAACAAGTCCTTTTGATAAAAGTTTCTATATTTCAGTTTCTAATATATTTAGATTGGTATAGATAATTTTCATTAACTTCATTTAGTTTGGTTTGTTATTTTTACGGCATATCAACCTTTTTTGGGACATTTAATGCCGAAATAAGTCATGTTGGTAAAACTTTATATGTTTCTAGTTCTTAATATTCAAATTGGTATTAATTTAATTAATCTAATTTAGTATCTTCAAATTGGTATTAATTTTCATTAACTTCATTTGGTTTGGTTTTGTTTGGTTTATTTAATGAATGGTATAATAATGCTGTGGGTTATTTAATGCCAATAATTATTGGAGTGTGAGGTAAAAGTTGGTATTCAAGTTTCCTTTCCAGATGTATATTTGTAGATGTATTTCGTAGATATATTTTATATCTGATTCAATAATTTTCGATATATTTTTTATTTCTCTCAAGAAGGATGAAATGTCATCCACGTTAGTATTCTCAAACAGAAAGGCTCTTCTTCTTGAGAAATAACCACTATAATGATTTAAATCCTCACTTTTCGTGCCTTGTACCAGACTTTGATCAACTTAAATACCTAAGGCTACATACTTAAAGAGCAGTGGCCCGAAAACCAAAAGCCTCGAAATTTTAACCGATAACCCCACCTCCCAAAGAAATACTGACATCTTACTAGTTGTCCCACATTACCCAACTTGACAGTATCGAGGCGCTCCTTCAGAAAACCTGGAAATGCTGGGAATGAAATTATTAAAAAAAAGTTACCCGAAAA
>CM042148.1:107431271-107448771 GCA_023376005.1 Doryteuthis pealeii
TTTAAAAGTTATTGTGTGTGTAGATAACTATAGGTATATACATATAAAGGCGTATCGCGTAGCGGCTAGCATGCTGGTCTGTGACATCGTTGTTAGCGAGTTCGAACTCCAGTGCGTTTTCTTTTAGACTAATACCCCCGTGAAATGTATGAGCCTCCTCACCACTGAACTACTGGTTAAATAGTACCCCTACTGTTCTTATACTAGACAACTTTGGCATTAAATAACCCACGAAGGTAGGTATGACATTAAACAAATACACCAAACCAATATGCATATAGATAAAGATATATTTGTGAAGTCGTTTGTACCCACATCCTTCATTGTAATATCATGACGAGTAATATCCTGTTCTGGGTATGACGTTAAACTGCATTTGGTGGTAACTTCTAATTCTAGAACTCTGGGAAATATGGAGTACCCCTTCATCTCTATTTCTCCTGGATCCACTCTGATCGAGAGTGGTATTACCGGTTAGGGTCCTATCTATGAATTAAATAAAAACAAATGAGTTTAAATCATGTATTTAAAAAAAATGAGTACCCATAAAGAATGAATAAAAAACGTCTTCAGAAAAATAACCCAACAAGGGTTGACATGCCGTAAAATCTAACCACTCAACCAAAGTGAGCAAGATCACTATATTTAATGAGAAAGTACCTCACCGTGTACAGCACTTGGTGTAAAGTTCTTACGTATTTTAAAAAAGAAATTCAAATGAAATCAAAATTCAAATCACACATAAATAGTTAAGTTTTGAAATTTTTGTTTTAAAAACAAAAGAAAAAAAAGAAAATCATTATGCTACGTATGGCTTAGGGTTTTTTTTTACGCAAGGGCACCCAGTGAGAATTACACTCACTAGTAACGTTCAACGAGACTAGTTAATTAGTCATTATATCGCAAAAGGTGCCCTTGTTGGTGGAGCAGTAACGAATTTGCTTTTTTTTTTATCCGAAATTATCCACTTTTGAATCCGAATTTTTTTTCTCTTCTCTCTCTCTTTCTTTTTCAAAAATTAAATTGAAAAATAATTCTCCGTTGATGAGATTTTAATCGGTATCTGGTGTCGCTTACGAGTCAAAAGCTCGCGGTGAATTTGTGCTTGTAATCACTGCATTGACTTACGGCCACAGTCGCTGACGTGCAGTCAAAACGATCGTATTTACGCACGCACTGATTCACACGAACACGTGTATTCCGCCTATAAAAACAGGCGCACTTAAAAACACTTAAAGGCAATGCCTCACATAGTGTGTTCGTAGTTACATGAGTGCGTTGATGTGCATGTGTATACACACGCATTTGGCTCATATCGATAGAAGGGTATAAGTATGAGACACACAGTGCGGAACAAGATCACTGCACAGTTCCACGCCATACGAAGGGTATTCAAAAAGAATCTAAGTGCCGACATTTTTTTGTACTGCGCTGACTCTAATGATTAGAAATGATTTAGTAACAATTAGTTGTTAGCTTTTGTTTGGTTAGTTGGTTGGATTTTACGGCATGTCAACCCTTGTTGAGTTATTTTATACCGAAAACATTTTGTTTAATTCATTCTTGTTGGTTTGCATCTTTTTTTCCAAACTCAGTTTTTTTAAAACAATTTCCATACTCATTCTTTGATCTACAAGGGTGAGTCAAAAAGTAATGCCATTTTGTTTAGGACAGGTATAATTACCAACACAGGAACATGTATCATACATCAAAATGAAGCTGGTCCTCTGTGGATCACATCTCTACTTCTCCACAAAGGGAATTCAAAAAGTAATGCCATTTTGTTTAGGACAGGTATAATTACCAACACAGGAACATGTATGATACATCAAAATGAAGCTGGTCCTCTGTGGATCACATCTCTACTTCTCCACAAAGGGAATTCAAAAAGTAATGCCATTTTGTTTAGGACAGGTATAATTACTAACACAGGAACATGTATCATACAGCAAAATGAAGCTGGTCCTCTGTGGATCACATCCCTACTTCTCAACCTAGTAACTGTTTCTTTCAATAGCAATGTTTCACCTTTAAAAAGTAATACCATTTTCTTTAGGACAGGTATAATTACCAACATAGGAAAATGTATCGTACATCAAAATGAAGCAGGTCCTCTACGGCTCACATCCCTACTTCTCCACCTAATCATAATTTCTCTCTTTGGTCCCATGAAAGAGGATTTGAGAGACAAACATTATTCCAGTGACGACGAAGTGAAATCTGTAGTTTAAAGAGCCCAGTCTGACTTACTATTTACCCATAGCTGAAGGGAGAATTGTTGGATTACTGCTTTTCCCAAGAGTATTAACACTATGTGAAATCCAGACTCGGGTCATCGACTCCATTTCCTACGATGATAACCATTACACCACGCGCCTCCATAAGAAAGAAATCTATAGGTTAGAAAGAGAGAAAGAACGGATTAAAGGGGAAACTTTTTTTTAAAAAAGCACAGAAAGAATTTTTTAAAAAAAAGAAAGCATGTAAGAAAAAAAGACAGAAAGAACGAAGAGATAGAAAAATAACGTAATTGGGTATGAGAGGGAGGAGAAAGAAAAAATCGCGTATGATAGAAAGAAAAAAGAAAGAAACAAACAAACAAGCATATAGGATAAAAAACGAGAAAAGATCGAGAAAAGAGTGAACTTAATATAAAGTTAAACAAAAAAATGGAAAAGAAAAAGGAAAGAAAATATGCAATAAATAAATAAATATAGAAAGAAAGAAAGAAAGAAAGAAAGAATAGGATAGAAAGAAGAAAAAGATTTTTTTTAAATAATGAAAAAAGAAGATATATAAAAAAACGTGCTTGAGAATGACGGGAAAAAGAAAGAGAGAAAGCGTACGAAAGAAAGAAAAAGAAAGAAAGGAAAGGAAAGGAAGAAAGAAAGAAAGAAAGAAAGAAAGAAGAAACATGTGACAGGATAGAAAGAAGAAGAAGAGGAAAGACAAATAATAGGGGAGAGATATAACAAATAACATACTTGAGAACGACGGAAAAATTGGAAAAGTAAAAGGAAAGAAAATATGCAATAAATAAATAAATATAGAAAGAAAGAAAGAAAGAAAGAAAGAATAGGATAGAAAGAAGAAAAGATTTTTTTTAAATAATGAAAAAAGAAGATATATAAAAAAAACGTGCTTGAGAATGATGGGAAAAAGAAAGAGAGAAAGCGTACGAAAGAAAGAAAAAGAAAGAAAGAAATGGAAAGAAAGAAAGAAAGAAAGAAAGAAAGAAAGAAAGAAGAAACATGTGACAGTAGAAAGAGAAGAAGAGGAAAAGACAAGGAATAGGGGAGAGATATAAAATATAACATATTTTGAGAATGTGGGAAAACCGCCCTGTCGGCTGGGGCGTTAGAATGCACCGACTGAACCTCTGCAGTGTGGTAAGACTCCCCTAATGGGGCCACCTGTTGGCAGTGGGTGACGACCCGTGATGCTTAAGGATAGATCCCAGGCGGTTGAGCAGTCCACGACTTGCAATACTCCACTTTAGCCCTTTCTTGAACTAGACGGGTGGTCGGAGAGGCGCCCTCCTATCAATCGGTTGGTTACGTCAAGCCCTAGCACCTATATGATTGCCCCAACCCTATTGCTCTTAAGGCAAACTCCCAAGCCTTTTTACCATATGGGTGCTAGAAGGCGGTGGCTGAGGGTCTTCATATTCTGGGAATGACGTTAAACTCTATCTGATGGTGAGGTTCCAGTTTTGGAGGTTTGGGAATGTGGAGCATCCTCTCGTCACCATTGCTCCCTGGTTCTCTCTGACCCGAAGTGGTAGTATATGTTAGGGTCCCATCTATGGGGTAAATAGAAAAATTATTTATAAAAATTGAGTATCCAAGGAATGACTTTACTTCAAAACTTTATCGGCATTAAATGATCCACTGAGGTTGATATTCCGTAAAACAAACCAAACCAAATGTGGGGAAAACAAAAACAAAAACAAAAACAAAAACAAAAAGAGAGAAAGAAAGAAAGAAAGTATTGTAGAGTGGCTAACACCCCTTCAGTACTTTACCAGATGGACTGGCTCATAGCCCGTAAAATAACCAACGATTAAAGTGGATTAACTAGCTGAATAATATTCAGACTGACTTTCCTGCGTTGGCTATACCAAATTGACCCTCCTCTATTTAGTGTAAGGTTGTCTTGTTAATTGTTTGTACGTATTTGTTCTCTGTTTGTATGTACCCATTTGGCACCGGCCTGGTTCTTAATAAATGTATTAAGCACACCATTCTTCTTTTCCACCTCGCGATACAACAAAAAGAAAGAAAGAAAGAAAGAAAAAAGGGAATATATAAATGAAGAAAAGTGTTAAAGATTAAACCGAAGATAAAGGGAACAAAAGTTTAAAAGTGAAGAATAAAAAGACAAATTAAAAGTTTTAGAAGGAAAAAAAGAAACGAGGAAGAAAAAAAAAATCAGATAAGTCAAATATAATATATATATATAATATATATATATATATATATATATATATATTATCACATAGCGCTAATACCCTTGGGAAAGTATGAATCCATATATTCTCCTCCAGCTATGGGTTAAATAGTAGGGCAGACTGGGCCCTTCAGCCATAACTAGGTAACCAGTCTAGGAGAGGGATAACTCTGAATTCAAAATTCCTCCAGCTATGGGTTAAATAGTAGGGCAGACTGGCCTTCAGCCTTGGTAGGTAACCAACCTAGGAGAGGGATAACTCTGAATTCAAATTCCTGAGGTCGGTCGTTGATTGGGTATGTTGCAACCCTTGATGCACCAATTCTTTCCTATCGACTGTGCCAAAAGTGTGGATGGTCCAACACAAGCCTTCACCACTATAAACAAATCACTGTGTGGGTGTTTTTGTGGTGTGTGAACCCTCATGCGTCGAAAATCGACGAGAGAGTCCATATATATATATATATAATATATATATATATATATATATATATATATATATATATAAAACAAGAGGAAAAAAAACTCCGCGAATAGAAAGAGAGAAAAAAATCCGAACTCCCTGTCAGCTTGGAAGTGCATTAGTAACCTTATCGTAGAATCTATCTCCTCTAAATCGGCTGCCATGTTTTAGCCGATGTTTCGCTGTTTGTAGACGGAGAGATACGCTTATGGCGGGCGTGTCAATGCGCTTTTTTACAAATGCTTTTCGGATATACGAGAAGGAAATGTTAACTGCCTCTCATCAACATTTGTCACGTCTTCTTGTTATACAGACCCCACCCCCACTCGACCACACACACACACAGGCGCACACTCATAAATACGCACCCTTACATTCTCAAAATGGAGGCGCGTGGTCTAATGGTTACAGTCGTAGGAAATGGACTCGTCAACACAAGTTCAATTTATGGAATTTATGGTGCTAATACTCTTGGGAAAGGTATGAATACAATTTCCTTCTAGCTATGGATAAATAGCAGGGCAGACTGGACTCTTTAACCATGGCTAGGTAACCAATCTAGGAAAAGGAAAACTTCGAATTCAAACCTGTTAAACTCCGCTTAAAAAATTGACCTTGTGCCACATCCTGCTCGTGTGGAGGGGTTGGTAAATATATATATATTCTCAAAATGTATGGAGGCGCGTGGTGTAATGGCTAGAATCGTAGGAAATGGACTCGTCGACCCGAGTTCAAATCGTAGACAAGGCTGTCTACATTTTAAATAGCACTAATACCCTTGCATTGACCTGCTATCCTTCCAGCTATGGGTAAATCAGGGCTTCTGGCTGGCCACTCATGCGGACCGTGTCTACCCATTCATCTCCCTGGAAAATGGTGTTTCAGCCATTCACGAACAATAATCGCAAAATGTGGAGGATCACCATCTTGAATAAAAATGTATATTAAGGAACATACGTTAAAGAATTAAGAAAAATGTATATAAAAAAATTACATATTGTCAGTAGTGATTTAAAGATTCACTGTATTTATACATACTGGATCATATAATAATAATACAGTGTATCTTAGATATCACATATATAATCATCCCTTACTACCAAGTTTTGGATACCTCACATCTATAAAAAAAATATAAATAGTTTAAAATAGGGAGTTATTTTTCAATGGTGTGGTGTAATGGCTAGAGTCGTAAGAAATGGAATCGTCGATCCGAGTTCAAATTCTAGACGAGGCTGTCTACATTTATAGCGCTAATATGCTTTGGAAATGTATGCATCCACCTGCTCTCCCCCAGCTATGGGTAAATAATAGGACACACTAGGCTCTTTAACCTTGCACCAGTGTAAGAGAAGGAAAACTCTGAATTAAAACCTGTTAATCTCCCCCTAAACAATTGACCTTGTGTCACATCCTGCTCGTGTGGAGGGGTTGGTAAATATGTACATTCACAAAATGAAATATACGAAAATTGAGCAGATTGTGCTTAAGCTAGATCCTAAGACAATTGCAAATGTACTGGGTTCGATTCTAAGCCACACTCTTTCTGTTGTTGCTAAGCAAAACGCATATACAGGGTGATTGTAGATTAACTCCCTATCTTAGTCATGGGTATCCGTGCTGTCAGCGTTAATTGATTTCAGTATGTTAGGATAGCGTAGAACAGTTGCGAAAAAAAAGCAGACCAAAGAACATTATAAAATAAACAAATCAGTTCATCTTAAAAAAAAGACAAAGTTACAATAAAAATACGTTTACGATATGAAATAAGCAAATCAAACCGCTTATCGTAAAAAATAAAATAAAATATTGATCGGGGCGGCCTAATGTCGGTATCAACATGACAGCGTGGGTGTATATCCCCTTTTCACTAGCCCTAGACCAAAGAGATTATTTTAGCATCTGAAAAAAAAATTGGACACTATGCCTTCGTCTTTAGCAGACGGAAGTATGCCAACAACATTTCTGTTATTTGTCAATTATTAATTGTTTGCACCCAATTATAAAGTAAAGTAAGTAAGTTAGGGCGGCCTAATGTCGGTATCAGCCAGACAACGAGGGAGTCCATCCCTTTTCACTAGCGCTAGACCAAGGAGATTATCTTAGCATCTGAGGTGGAGCGCCACACCTACCATCAGCTCCTCACTTTACCGCACAGATCACTGTGCTACTCATACGCTGTGTTGGCGAGGGCCGGTATCGAAGCAAGAACCTTGTGATTCATAGCCGAACGCTCTACTGACTGAGCTAAACCTAATTATTAATTGACAATGTTTTTAATGTGTGTAATTTTTTTGGATTAAGAATATCGAATCTAAAATTGCTAAAGACGATCATTAGTTACTAGAAACAATATAATTGCTTGCAAATTGTTGGTGTCGAGTAGGAATACTTTCAACCATACAGCCATGTGCAAAATTATTTGTTGTAGATAAGAATACTTGATAGAGCCGGCTTAGCTCAGTCGGTATAGCGTTCGGCTAGGAATCACAAGGTTCTTCTTCTTCATCATCCTTCCTTGTTTTCTTCTTCTTCTTCTTCTTCTTCTTCTTCTTCTTCTCTCTTCTTCTTCTTCTTCTTTCCTTGTTTCTTCTTCTTCATCCTTCTTCTTCTTCTTCTTCTTCTTCCTTCTTTCCTTGTTTTCTTCTTCTTCTTCTTCTTCTTCTTCTTCTTCTTCTTCTTCTTCCAATAACATCAAATCGCCCCACCCCGGTATACGAAGGCGAATCGTTACCATTTCGTTCTGAGAGTTAAGGCAAAACCAGGACTCCTGGAATAATTTCTTGGAGGAATTCAAAAACCTGATGAATTTACTCTTTAAGAAAGGCACACGTCTTGATATAAATACGTGTGAGTGGTAAAGATGGGAGGGAACAGGAAATGAAAGGGCGGCACATGGCGGCGCGGAATAAATACCAACCGGAAGTTGAATAAATGAGCAAAACAGATGATCTTCAAATTATTCCAAACGTTTAGAAATATTCAGTTTTACCATTTTCTCATTTTTCCTTTCTTCAGCTTTTTTCTTTTCTTTTCTTTATACACTTCTCCTTTTTGTAGTTTATTTCTCGTTCTTTTTCATAGTACTTCATTTCTATGACACTCTTTCTTTCGTTTTTCTTTCAGAAATTGAAATGTGTTTGACCAGTAAGACACAACAAAGAGAATCATTATTATTACTATTTACTCCTTTTGAGTTTTCACATCAGCATTAGCTGATGGTCTTTCACTGGAGTCTGAGTGACAGCAAGTCTCCTCAAGTCTCCAGGACTCTTCTGAGTATTCTGGCAGATTGCAGCCGTGCAGTGTTCTGAATGGTTTCAATCCTTCATCTGATTTCCAGATTTTCCAAACCCTTTTCGAATCCTTTTGGGACTGTTCCAAGTGCACCAACTACAATTGGTATAGCTTTGACTTTCATATTCCATAACTTTTTCAGTTCTCTGTCAAGGTCCAGGTATTTGTCCATTTTTTCATTTTTTTTTATAGCTTCACCCTGTGATCTGCTGGAACTGCAAAATCCACCAGTTGACAAGTTCTTTCTTTTTTGTTAATCAACACTAGGTCTGGTCTTCTTGCTGGGATAAGGTGATCCGTTTTTATTTCCAAGTCTCAGAAAATTCTATGCGTTTCGTTCTCAAGAACAGATTCTGGTTTATGCATATACCATTTTGTTGTATGGTCAAAATTTAATTGTTTGCATAATTCCCAGTGGATTTTGAAGGCAATTACAATGCGTATATCGTATAAAATTCGATAAGTATTGAAAATAATCATGACAAGCAAACTCGGCGAACTACGAGTGTGACGTGTGAAACACCGTACAACTGTTTCAACCTCATTAGGTCTCATCAGCAGTGTATACCTACGATCTTCCTCGACAAGAAATGAGCAGTCAACCCAACCCAGAAGAAGGAAGAAAGTCAAGAAGAAGAAGATGGCCGCCGACTAATCAGAACCAGTAAGAACCCAACTCCTCTCCTTTTTCCTCTCTCTCCATTATATACCGAGCAGATGAACAAATAATAGTTGGAGGCGCGTGGTGTAATGGTTATACTCGTGGGAAATGTACTCGTCACCCCGAGTTCAATTCCTGGTCAAGGCTGTTTGTATTTCACATAGCGCTAATATCCTTGGGAAAAGTATGCATCCAACTATTCTCTCTCCAGTAAATAGTAGGGCAGAATAGGCTCTTTAACCATTGCTAGGTAACCAGTCTAGGAGAAGGAAAACTCTGAATTCAAACCTGTTAAACTCTGCTTAAGAAATTGACCTCGTGCGGAGGGGTTGGTAGATATATATTCTTAATCTATCAGTTATGCCGAATTGTTGGTTGGTTGGTTGGTTGGTTGGTTGGTTCATTCACTTATGGCAGAGGGTTTGGGTAAATACATAGAACATTATAAGCAGTGATCAGTGTTCCCTTGAAACTACATTCCTCCACATGGAAACGCATGGTGTAACGGTTAGAGTCATGGAAAATGGACTCGTCGACCCGAGTTCAAACCCTAAACCAAGAAATTACATTTTCACATAGCGCTAATACCCTTGGGAAATGAATGAATCCTACTCTCCCTCCAGCTATAGGTAAATAGTAGGACAGACTTGGCTCTTTAACCTTGGTTAGGCAACCAGTCTAGGAGAAGGAAAACTCTGAATTCAAACCCGTTAAACTCCGCTTAAGAAATTGACCTTGTGTGACATCCTGCTCGTGCGGAGGGTTTGGTAAATATATATAAAAAGTGATATTTACATCTTGTCTCAACGTCCACTTGGCCCTTATCTCACAAACCATCCGAGTAAGACGAAAAACACATGCTGGAGACTGTTGGAAAAACAAGGACGAACTCATAAGCGACATTCTCCCGTGGAAACCAGCGCACGGACATGCTAATGTGGGCCGCCCAGCAAGGACCTACATTGACCAGTTTTGCGCGGATACTGTATGCTGCACAGAAGACTTCCCGGAGACAATGAATAATAGAGAAGGTTGGCGAGAGATTGTCATGGATATCCGTGCTAATTACGCGACATGATGATGATGATGATGATGACATCTTGTCCCAATTCTAAAGAACATTTGAACAGAAGACATCTTTTATAGTCAGTCAGGCGATTTAACCAGGGAGCCACCACCAATTGAACCACGTTCGTAAGTCGAGCGTTCGCTTTATGTATCCAGGTTTGGAGAACTAACTAAGCGTGATAGACAATAAGATAAGTAAAATGGTTAAGCGTGGCGCTTGGCCTAACAACTTGTCTTTACGCTAAACTACCACCCCCCGGCACCTACTTCCGGTTCCTTTCCACTTTCTTGCCGTTGTCCTCTCCTACCACCCCCCTCCCGCCTTGATCACCGTCGTCATCGTCTCATTTCTATGCACTGCTGTATCTTATGATTTGAATTCAATTATCCTACCTCAATTCCTCATAATACAATAAAAGAGAGCCTAATGAAATAGAGTGAGCACGTACAGAGTGCCGAGTAATGGGAAGCCCGTGTTGATATTAACTCAGATTGGGACAACTTGGTGAACGGCATGCGGGACGGTGGAAAAAGGGGAATTGGTGGGGGGCGGAGAGAAAGTAGGGCGGGGTGAGGGTGTTGAAGAACGGAGAAATGGGGTAATATGTAAAGGGTTTGTGATGGAGGTGGGGTGGGTGAAATGATTAGGGTCGGGGCTATAAGAAGAAGAAGAAGAAGAGACATGAGGGGAACGGAAGAATTGTTCAGATTGGGAGCGTGTGATTGAGAAAAGAAGAAAGACAAATTAGAGAAGAAGAAGAAGAAGAAGAAGAAGAAGAAGAAGAAGAAGAAGAAGAAGAAGAAGAAGAAGAAGAAGAAGAAGAAGAGTATAGGCCTACATAGGTTGTGAAATTTTAAAAAAGGAAAAAAAGAATAACTTCTCTGTCTGTCTGTCTGTCTGTCTGTCTCTCTCTCAATATATATATATATATGTATGTCTGTGTGTGTGTGTGTGTGTGTGTGTGTGTGTGTGTGTGTTAGTATGTGTGTGTGTGAAGAGATAGACAAAGAGAGACTAAGAAAGAGAGAGAGAGATACAACTGTATATCCTATGATAGATAGGTAGATAGATATTATAAGAAGACACTGAGATAAATATATATAGAGAGAGAGAGATAGAAGGGGATGGATGGAGAGAATGAGAGAGAGAGGGAGAGGGGAGGGAGAGAGAGAGAAGAGATAAAGTGAAGGAAAGAGATAGTGCCATAAATTCTTGGACAGAGAGTGAAAGAATCAATGATGAACAGTCTGGCATAGAGAGAAAGAAGGAACAGTCTTATATATATATATATATATATATATATATATATATATATATATAGAGAGAGAGAGAGAGAGAGAGGGGGGGGGACAATGTACAATCTTGGATAGATTAATAGATTGATAGATCGATATTACAATGTACAATATTGTCAAGGTCAATATTTAAGTGGAGTAAAGCTGGTTTGAATACAGAGTTTTCCTTCTCCTTGAGGGGTAGCCTTACCAAGACTAATGAACCCATTCTATATTACTATTTGTTCATAACTGGGATAAAAAAAAACTGATGGTTTCATGCCTTTTCCAAGGGAACTAGCGTGAAGTGAAACGCAATCAATTTCATCCCGAATTCGAACTTGAATTACTGGGTCCATTTCCTATGGTAATAACGGTTACGCGAAGTGCGTCTTTGCATTATATTATCCTCGTACCCTACTTGTACAATGTCAGGCACAAAGGCCCTATTAACATGGGACCACCCACAAAACGAAGCTCATAGGTGGCGGGGGAATAATTGCGTCGATCCCGTCGGCATTCCCCCTCAATGGGTGCGCCTCAGGCGCTGGGCAATAAACCCAGCCATGCCCCTTTAAATTGAGGTATGTATGTAGTAAAGTCGGCGGAGTAGCCTATTGATACGATTTTTGTGACCATTTTTAGGCTGCAGCTGAAAGTACTTTACAGTGGATATCCCTTGCGTTTCTTAGTGTTAGTCAGAATCCTTGGTTGTTCCTTAGTGAAGAATATTTGTGTTAAGCAGAGCGCTTGGTTGTTGATCCGTTTGTCCGTGTCGAATACGTGCAACTGAACGGCTTTCAAGATCGGTGATTAAATAGTTAACTAACCACGTATTCAAGCGTGTTGATTGGCTGGCTTTTATCCACGCGGTCACGCAGTCTATAAGTTTGAGTGGTGGACTCAGGCACACCTTATATTACAAATTACAGCGAGGGAGTCTAAGCTCTTTTCACAAGCAAAAGATCAAGGACACTGTTTTTGTATCTGGGGTTGGTGCGTTACCTATCATCAGCTCACCACTTTACCACACGGATCTAAGTTGTTCTTCTCAGTTGCTGAGTTGGCGAGGGCCAATATCGAACCACGAACCTAGTGGTTTTAGGTGGATACTCCACTAACTGAGCTAAACCACGTAGATGTGAAATATCTGTTTGATTTTGTATAAGTATAGGTTTCGTGCATGTATGTATGTATTTTGGTTGGCTGGCTGGCTGGCTGGCTACAGTTGGTTGGTTGGTTGGTTGGTTTGTTGTATTTTACCACACGTCACCCCTTTGGTTATTTTAAGCCGAAGACGTTTTGTTTTATTCATTCTTTTGGGGTATTCAATTCTTTTTCAAACTCAATTAAAAAAAAATTGTAAATACATTTTTATCTATTTAACCCATAGATGGGACCCTAACTTGTACTACCACTCCGGATCAGGGAGGACCTGGGAGCAATAGCAATGAAGGAATACTCCACACTCCCCAAAGCTCCAAATTGGAACTTCAGCATTAGATGCAGTTTAACGCCAAACCCAGAATACATGTATCTATGTATGTGTTGTAAGGGAATATATTTCCCCTACAAGATAGTTGGACTCGTCCAACGAAACACATATAAAGATACGAATACGCAAGAGTATTCGTAGTGGAGTTACTACTAATTAGACCAATTCGGCAACTTGAAAGGACACAGAGAGCAACATTTGCAGACAAAAATAGCTGCGTTGTTCAATAAAATATGCCTGAGAGAAGAAATGCTGCCTAACTACACACACACACACACACACACACATATATATATATATATATATTATATATATATAATGAATAGTTTTCTCATGTAAAAATAAAATAAAATTCATACCTTTCTTATATGAAAATATAATAAAAGTCAAACCCTCTTATATAAAAATAAAATTCACACCTTTCTTACTTAAAAAATTCTTATATAAAGATTAAATAAAATTCGTAGCTTCTTATAATAATAAAATTCATACTTTTCTTACTTAATAAAATTCATAACTTTCTTCTGTAAAAATAAAATCCATACCTTTCTTATTCTACTGTTGGAGAACTGCATGTTATTATTTCTATCCCCGTACAAAAGAAATAAACCTTTTCCGGATTTTCAATATTGTTAATTCATTCAGTCACAAAAGTATGTACATATGTATGTATCGATGGATAGATGTACGTGTACATGTATGAAGTATAAGGATTTCTTAAAAATCAACCTTGTAAAAATAAAAATAAATCCTGACAATTGGGAAAAGCTGGCATTGAAGAGAACTGTCTGGAGAATCCATGTGGATAATGGCTGTATCAGCTTTGAGAGTGAAAGAATTGAGCATGAAAACCTTAAGCGTCAACTTCGGAAGGGATACACCTGTCATATTGGTGAGAACACGGAGGGTTAGAAAAGTCAAACATGGAATCGGATTCTGCTTTCTAATCATAGGTCAATAATAGGAAATTTCATCAGAGACAATTCATGCACACACCAGGAACAAACAATGTCTTGTGCAATCTGTAACAAAGTCAGCTTCTGGTCTTGTGATACATATTGTGGTGCATAAGCATCAAATTTTATTATCTGATCCATCAGATCCAGTGGGATGGACGTCCTTCCTATGTCATATTTGCATCAAACTAAGTGGATCTACAGCGGGATTGATGAGTCACTTGTGGGATCATGAGAGGAAAGGTTCTGGTGGTAGGATTGTAGGATTCTGAGAAACGGCAGTGATCTGTAAAGACTATGCTATTGCTGTTTGTTTTGTTTTGTTTTGTTTTACGGCATATCAACCTCGGTGGGTCATTTAATGCCGACAAAGTTGTGAAATAAATTCATTCTTAATGCATAATACAATTTTCTTTATAAACTCATGTTTTTCTATTTAACCCATAGATGGGACCCTAACAGGTACTACCACTCCGGGTCAGAGTGGACCAGGGAGCAATGGTGATGAATGGGCGTTCAACATTACCCAAACCTCCAAAACTGGAACCTCACCATCAGATAGAGTTTAACGTCATTCCCAGGACATGTAGATCCTCAGTCACCGGCTATTGCTGTATGTATGTATGTATGTATGTATGTATGTATCTATTTCGGAATGAAATAAGAGTAAAAGAGTATTAAGCTAGAAAACAAGATGGAGGTCAGTAAATTTTGAAAGTAACACACAAACAGAAGGATATTTCAATAATAAAATTGAAGGATAATGATATCTCTCCATTAATAACCTGAAAATAAAAAAGATTATTTTTTAATGTTCATTATAAACCGAAGTCATCGACGCTAGTAAGGTCGGAGTTCATCCGACAAGAATCTCACTTTTTTAATGTCTTTAGTACTTAGATGCTTAAGGCTGGAAAAAAAGTGTGCGCATTTGCCCGCCAGTTTAACTTTAAATATTAAGCAGACGCATTTGGTCTCGCCCACTCAGCCCGGGCAGAGTCAGGAGCAGTTGATAGCTGATAACACAGAGAAATAAGGGGTGCTAAGCCGAGCTAGATTCCTTCCATTCCCTACGTCAGCTATAGTTGGGGGTCAGTTTGACTAATTGATAAGCCACGTGCTCCGCATGCCGTGCCAAACAATGTTATGTGTTCCGCTATGTGACAATTTCACAAAAATTTTCACAAAAATAACGCGACCAAGTATCCAATAAGCACCCCAGCTTGGAGCTGTTTTGAAAAGAACACCTTTTGCTTTTCATCGTAATCTCCCGGTTGTTTGTCTACAAACAACAAACGATTTTTTTGCATTAGAATTTCTCTGACAGATTTTTTGAAAGTGTCTTCATAGATATTTACAATCCAAAGACATGTTTTTATACTAAAATAATTTTTGATTTTGATTTAAAAAATTAGTTATTTAATATTGTTGTTGTTAATTAAATTGTCGTTTTTTTTTTAAATTATAAAACTTTAAACGAAAAACACATTTTTATATTCAAGACACATTTTTATATTAATCAATTTATATTAAGTTTTTATTTAATCAGAAGAGAAATGCAGATATGTTTATTGAAATGAAAATAGTTCTTATTTACAAAATATTTTCTATGTTTATTTAAATAAAAGGATGTTGTTCGGAAATGGTATCACACAATTTATAAAGTTTATTTTCCATGCGCCTCTCGTACCAAAACCGGAAGTGTACGGCGTAAAGCAAAATGCGTTCTTTTCAAAACAGCTCCCAACTGGGGTGCCTATTGGATACTTGTTCCAAATAACGCGCTGCTTTGAGTGGTTTTCGTAAGCGGCAATTTGTAATATAGTTTTTTTTACTAAACTTAGCTTAGATGTGGCACAAGGGCAGAAGTATGGGGCACCCAATGAAAATCGAACTCATTACCAATGGTTTATGAATTCAACGTGGTAACCATTACACAACATAAGGTGCCCAGCAATTTGTCACATGATTTTTGTGCAATGGCAATGAAAGAAATACTCCTAATTCCCTATTGTCCTGGGTATGATGTAAAACTGCATCTAATGGTGAAGTTCCAATTTTGGAGCTCTGTGGAGTGTGGAGTACCCCTTCATCCGCAGTGGTAGTACCTGTTAGGGTCCCATCTATGGGTTAGATATAAAAATGAGTGTAAAAATGTGTTTAAAAATTGAATTTGAAAATAAAAAATCGAATATCCATCAAGAACAAATAAACCAAAAAATCTTTGGCAAAAAATAATCCAACAATGGTTGAAATGCTGTAAAAATCCAACCAACCAACCAGCCAACCAACCAACCTACCTAAATCTCCAGAACTAGATCCTCACAGTTTAACGCCCCACATCCTCGTGGCACAGAATCCCCAATATGTACTACATGCTAAGAGAGATTTACAGTGAAACATATACAGCTAGTGTGTAGACTTTGATCTAGTGCAAACAAAATACTACCAAGCAAGTTATTAAAAAAAAACTTTTCTCGAAAATAAGACCATCCAGGATTTTACATTTTCTAAAAGAATTGGGATTGTACTAAAAAATATGAGTAATTGAATAATAGTTAAAATCTATACATATATACATTTTTTCAACCAAACTATCGCTAATCCAAAACTTCGTTGGCATTAAATAACCCATCGAGATTGATGTGCCGTAAAACAAAACAAAGCAAACCTTACCAATGACATGAGACAATAGAGGCATACTCTTTAGACAATGTGCATTTTAGTAAAATTCTGGTTGTGTTGTGTTAATTTTAAATGCGAAACACTAAAGGTTTTTTTGTTACATTGTTAGATTGTAGATGCAACGAATCGTACAAGAGCAAAGACGTGTTTCCGAAAATGATCAGGTAACGAACTGACCTAATTGTGAAAAGCTCGTTTGTTTTATCATCGGGACCAACATTTGTTTGTCGCTTGAGAATTAGAAAAAGATTTTGACTTTGCATGATTTTCTAAAAGTTCGAAAAACACAATGTCCGAAAATAATGTGAAAAATAGTCTGTGCATATTGCATTCGTGCGTCCTGGCCTCCTGCCCAGAAAATGTTAAGCGGTGCCTCTTCCAAATCTGACCCGTGCTAGTTTTGAACTCTTTAGCGGTTTGAAGGCATTTTTCTCGAAAAGTAAATGCGATATGAAAGCGATATAATTGTTTAATGCATTGATTGTTTTTGCGACATTTGTTTTGAATTAAAATAAAAAGAATGTCTATATATCCTGATTTTTTAATGTATTGATTATTTTTATTTTCGAAAGTCGGTCGTATTTATTTAAAATTCGTGACAGTTGGTTTGAATTAAAATAAAATGAAAATACTGAAAAAAAAGATATTTTAAAAGTGGGGGAGGGTAAAATATTTACATTTACGATTTTTGGATGTTTGTTTATTTTTTAGAAGCATTGTTGATTAAAGTATATATACTAATATTTATATTTTTGCTTGAAGGCAATTACAATGCGAATATCGTATAAATTCGATAATTATAGAAGATAGCAATAAAAGAAGTTGAAACAGTTTGTACGATATTCTACACACCGAGTAATTCTTTGCGAAATTCACTTGTCATTGTTATCTTCTATAATTATCGAATTTATGCGATATATTCGCATTGTAATTGCCTTCAAGCAAAAATATAAATATTAATATATATAATTTACATTTACTTTTCGATAAAAAAAACCTGGGGTTGGGCTGTAGAATATCGCTTTCTTATCGCATTAACTTGTTGATTTTAATGCCTTCAAACCAATAAGAATGTTATTTTTCAATAAAAACACCTTCAAACCTACTAATGGGCTGACCAACAATTTTATTATTCAGCAAACATAACCAAT
>CM042148.1:107461271-107463457 GCA_023376005.1 Doryteuthis pealeii
TCTGAAAAATAATATTTTCAAATCGCATTTTTGTAGCCTTCAACATCAATCGCCTTCCATATAAAACATCATTTTTATGCGTTCGAAATTTCAAAAAAATAACGTCTTTATTGTTTAGAAATCGATACAAAAATAATAAATGTAATTATAATCAAATTATAATTAATAAAACTAATTTAAAATACGGTATAATGTAAATATTTATAACTAATTTAACTAAAGAAGGTGATAGGTTAAAATAACCCGGTCTTTGTTTAAGAGTATTATAATTATATATAACTAGCAGGACCTGTGTATATACCACAGGATGATAATTTAATTATTACAACGTTTTATAACTTTAGCTATTGCCAAATAGTTCAATATGTAATAAGTATAATAATCTTGATTTAAATCTCTCATACTTTTTTCTTTCTTTCCTTCTTTTCATCTTTTCATTAAAATTTAAAACAGATTAGCGTTATCACGTCCGCGCGCTCATCCCCTCTCTTTACCTTCTTCTACAGTTTTCTTTCTTTCTGATTATATTTTTTCTGTGTAGCATATCCTTTTTATTCCCGTTCTTTATAATAAACGTAATGATCCATTATTTAGCTGATGTGACAACACTGATAAGAAATAAGAATTCGGTAGATAAGCAAGACCATATAATCAGGATTTACATTTTTGCATTTCATCGAGGATGGTTTGGACGGTCTCATTTTTTAACTAGAGGGTGTTGCTAGATGATAACGGTCATAAAATTAAGGAACACAAGTATTAATGTATAGATGTAATGCTGGGTTCATTAATCTTTTTGTGTTGTTTAGTTTGTATTTTAACTAACATTTTGGCATCTTTAAAATCAAAACAATCTTTGATTTCTAAATTATTTTTGACTATGGCATTATGGAAATTGCCTAATTCAAAACCTCAGATGTATTCATAAATACATCTTTAATAGTCATGGACGTTTTAGCTATTTAAAAATATATTTTAATTAATAAATTTTGTTTTGTTTAATTTCGAACTCATAAAAATTACGTCTGTCTAATTTAAAATGGAATGTAAAGTGCGCCTAAAAAAATAACAATTTTTTTTCAATTGAAAATTATTTTTTCAGATGAAGCATTAAAAAACAACTATACTGCCTTGAAGATGGCCACAAAAACCGAAACGTTGGATAATTTTATATAAAAATATTAGTAATTATTTTAACTGTATGTATTTATTTAACACTAGCTTTGTGTAATTGACAGTTTCACGAAAAACAATTTGATCCCCAAGAGGTATGGCAAATATTGTTTTACGAATTCTAACTTTAAGGTGGAGACTGTAGCAGTCGCAGTCGTTGCTATGGAAACATAAATATAAATACAAACAAGTACATAAATATCTATTCAAACCAAAACGTATCTAGAAGAACACATGTCGGGATTGTTTCTGATTTCGTTACCACAACTTTTCTTCATCTCGTCAATTTTTTTCAAGGAGAACTTTGAAAGCACCCACAGCATAACATTATGGTCTCTTCTGTGGGTCAAATAGATTTGTTTAAAAGTTATTAGTATTAGGAATACTTTAAATCATATAACTATCTGCAAATTATTTGTATCAATATAATAAATCTGATGTTCCCAAATATATGACCTTTATTTTTTTTTTTTATACCAACCCCTCCGCACGAGCAGGATGTGACACAAGGTCAATTTCTTAAGCGGAGTTTAACAGGTTTGAATTCAGAGTTTTCCTTCTCCTAGACCGGTTGCCTAACCAAGGTGAAAGAGCCCAATCTGCCCTACTATTTACCCATAGTTGGAGGGAGAGTAGAATTCATACCTTTCCCAAGGGTATTAGTACTAAGTGAAATGCAATTACCACGTCCAGGATTTGAACTCGAGGCGACGAGTCCATTTCCTATGACTTTAACCATTACACCACGCGCTTCCTACGATCTTTTTCATCTTGCAACACCCTCTGATTAAAAATCAGACCGTCCAAATCATCCAAAATGAACTACAAACATGTACAGACTGATTATCTGGTGTTACTTATCCACCGAATCAAATATTTTTTATAAGTGTCATCACTTCAGCTAAATAATGGAGCATTTTCGTTTTTATCATAAGAAAAAGGAAGAAAATGACATGCTACAAAGAAAAATATATAAGAAAGAAAGAAAAGAGAGAAATATGTTAAAAAATTGA
>CM042148.1:107463476-107488476 GCA_023376005.1 Doryteuthis pealeii
TTCTTTTTTTCTTACATAGCCCTTTCTTTTTAAAAATTCTTTCTTGTTTCTTTAAAAAAGTTTTCCCTTAATCCTTGCTTTCTCTCTTTCTGACTTATAGATTTCTTTCCTATGAGGCGTGTGGTTAATGGTTATTCACTCGTAGGAAATGGACTCGATGGACCCAAGTCTGGATTTCACATAGTGTTATATTACGTCTTTGAAAAGCACTAATCCAACAATCTCCTAGCTCATGCGTAAATAGTAAGGCAGACGGAGCCTTTTTAAACGTAAAATTCTGTTGACTGTACTTGAGCCACTTCTTCACAACAATTTCACTTCTTCTTCCACTGACGATATATGCTTGTCTCTCAAATCCTATTTCATGGCGCGCACCAAAGCAAAAGAAATGTGATTAAGTGGCAGAAGTAGGTATGCTGAGCCTGTAGAGGACCTGCTTCATTTTGATAGTATTGATAACATGTTCCTATGGTTGGTATTATACCTGTCCTAAAACAAATGTATTACTTTGAAGGTGGAACTTGCTATTGCGAGAAACAGTTGACTAGGGATTGAGAAGTAGAGATGTGATCCACAGGCGGACCAGCTCATTCTGATGTATGATACATGTCGCTTTATTTGGCTAAGCAAAATAGCATTACTTTTTCACTCACCTATTTGGAAAAGTAAGGATGTATTCCACAGCAGGACCAGCTTCAGTTTTGATGTATGATACATTTCCTGCTGCTAGATAATTATACCTGACCTGAAGCAAAATGGCCATTACTTTTTGCGCTCACCTATGTGCAGAAGTAGAGATGTGATCCACAGAGGAACCAGCTTCTTTTTGATGTATATACATGTTCCTGCTTTAGGAATGATATCTCTTCCTAAACAAAAATAGGCCATTAAAAAAACCCCCTTTTTTTTGACTCACCCTTGTAGATCAAAGAAATATGACTAATGGAAATTGCTTTTCAAAAAAACTGAGTTTGGAAAAAAAAATGCAAAACACAAAGAATGAAATTAAACAAAATGTTTCCGGTATAAAATAACCCAACAAGGCGTTGACATGCCGCTAAAATCCAACCAACTGAACCAAACAAAAGCTAACAAACTAATGTTACTAAAATCATTTCTAATTCATTAGATCAGCGCAGTACAAAAAAAATGTCGGCACATTATATTCTTTTTGAATACCCCTCGTATGGCGTGGCAACTGCTGCAAGTGATTCTTGCTTCCGCACTGTGCGTGTCTCATACTGTATATCCTTCTACTCGATATGAGCCAAATCGTGTGTTATACACATTGCAACATTCACACACACATGTAACTACGAAACACCACCTATGTGAGCAATTGCTTTAAGTGTTTTTAAGGCGCCTGTTTTTATAGGCGGAATACACGTGTTCGTGTGAATCAGTGCGTGCGTAAATACGATCGTTTTGACTGCACGTCAGCGACTGTGGCCGTAAGTCAATGCAGTGATTAACAAAGCACAAATCACCGCGAGCTTTGGACTTCGTAGCGGACACCAGATTACCGATTAAAAATCTCATCAACGCGAGAATTATTTTTTCAATTTAATTTTTAAAAAAGAAAGAGAGAGAGAAGAAAGAGGAAAAAAATTCGCGATTCAAAAGTGATAAATTTCGGATAAAAAAAAAAGCAAACTCGTATACTGCTCATCAAATAAGGGCACCTTTTGCGATATAATGACTAATTAACTAGTCGTCGTTGAACGTTACTAGTGAGTGTAATTCTCACTGGGTGCCCTTGCGCTAAAAAAAAAACCCTAAGCCATACGCTAGCATAAATGATTTTTCTTTTTTTTTCTTTTTAAAACAAAATTCAAAACTTAGCCTATATTATGTGTGATTTGGAATTTGGATGTTCATTTGAATTTCTTTTTTAAAATACGTAAGAACTTTACACCAAGCTGCTGTACACGGTGAGGTACTTTCTCATTAAATATACTGATCTTGCCACTTTGTTGAGCTGGTTTGATTTACGGCATATCAACCCCTTGTTGGCCGTCATTTATTACTGAAGACGTTTTTTATCATTCTTTATGGGTACTCCAGTTTTTTTTTAAATACATGATTTAAACTCATTTGTTTTTATTGAATTCATAGATAGGACCCTAACCGGTAATACCACTCTCGATCAGCAGTGGATCCAGGCAGAAATAGAGATGAAGGGGTACTCCAATATTTCCCAGAGTTCTAGAATTAGAAAGTTACCAACAAAATGCAGCTTTAACGTCATACCAGAACAGGATAATTACTCGTCATTGGATATTAACAATGACGGATGTGGTACAAACGACTTCACAAAATATATCTTTATCTATATGCATATTGGTTGTGTATTTGTTTACATGTCATACCTACCTTCGTGGGTTATTAATGCGCCAAGTTGTGCTTAGTATAAGAACAGTAGCGGTACTATTTAAAACCAGTAGTTCAGTGGTGAGGAGGCCTCATACATTTCACGGGCGGTATTAGTCTAAAGAAAACGCACTGGAGTTCGAACTCGCTAAACAACGATGTCAAGACCAGCATGCTAGCCGCTACGCGAATACGCCTTTATATGTATATACCTATAGTTATTTACACACACATGATAACTTTTTAAAGGAATTTAAAAACTTAATTCAACATAAATTTTAGAAGAAATAGTGCGCTTTAATTCCAATCTATCTATGTGTAGTTTAAATTCGTTTAAAGCTTTTTTTTAATTTTTCTTTTAAAGATTGCTTTTAAAATTTGATTTAAAGTTTGTTATCATTCAGCGTATGTCTACAGCTATATATGCGGAATATATATATATATAATATATATATTATATATATGGTGTGTGCTGGTGTGTTGAGTATATATAAAAAGATATAAAAAACACCACAAAATGCTGCTTAAAGAAAACATTTTATAACATAGCTGATATTGAAACAATATTTCGATTTTATTGAAAATCATTCTCAGAGCTGTGTTTATTACTCGTGTTGTTAAGAGTGGAGACAAAAGTCATATGAGTTCAATAAAAATGTTTTCACTTTAACAACATTGTGGTGTTTCATATCTTTTTATATATAGCTCAAGCCGTCGGATTCATTTCCTTTCTTTTAACATATAATAATATATTATATATATATAATATATATATATATATATATATATTACATACATATACTATATATATATATAAATATATATATATTAATATATATATGTTGGCACCGTCGTCTACTGAAGGGGACGATGGCGTAGTGTCCACTTTTATTTTTTTCATTATTATTTATCTGCAGCTGCGTGAGTGACTGATCAAACAATTTTTGAATGGACAATGCTCTGTGAGCTTGCTGGAGTTTTATTGTCTTCTACCTTCCCTTTGCTCTCTTTTCTGCAGCGCAACTTTCAGTTTTTCTAAACCCCTTCTTCAGTCCTTGTTTTCGATATATATATATATTATACATATATATGCCCAAAATGTGTATTTAAAATGACTGTGAAATTCATTAAATAAGTTGATAGTGCAAACTAATCTACGTTCTGCTCAATAATATATTTACAAATAATTTTAGGCCCATTATATATTTTAATTTTAAATAACTTAAGCAAATACAGATATGCGCACACACAAAGTTTGCACACACATACACAAACACTGAATTCTGCATGGAAAAAGACCTAACAATGGCTTAACACCAACCAAACAAACAGACCCAATCATTACTCTAATCATTAACCAGTAAACGCCAACGCGCTCTTAATAAAAAGGATGAAACACTCTACGACGCATCATTACATTACAGATGCGTGTATAAAAACAAAGCTTAAAATCCCTTTCGTATTCTCTGGGTTGACGCATAGCCGAGTCGGTAAGCTGTCCGACTGCAGCTGGAATCGATCGATTTCTATCTACGGTTGTAGGTACCTCACAAATGTCTAACCACAATGAAAGTGACTTCATAAGTCGAAACATGTGAGGTCGATAAATGACTATATATATATATATATGGAAATGTGATGAGGCAAATTAATCCGACAATATATGAAGAAAATGTTTTCAAAAATATAACAGACACCCAGTATGCTTTTATGATTCAAAGAAATTTTATTTTCATATCTGTCTATACTTAAGTATTTCGGGTTATATAAACCTTCATCAAAAGACAATACAAAGAATAATATATATTATATATATAATATATATAGCTTTACACGAGCTAGGATGCTGACGCAAGATTAATATATATATATATAATATATATATATAATATATTATATATATATATATATATATTTAATATATTAATCTTGCGTCACATCCTACTCGTGTAAAGCTATATATATATATATATATATATATATATATTCTTTGGTATTGTCTTGATGAAGGTTTATCATAACCCGAAATACTTAAGTATAGACATTATATGAAAATAAAATTTCCTTTGATCATAAACATCCTGTGTCTGTTATATTTTTGAAAACATTTTTCTTCATATATTGTCGGATTAATTTCCTCATCACATTTCCATATATATATATATATAGTCATTTATAGACACATGTTTCGACTTATGAAGTCACTTCATTGTGGTTAGACATTTGTGAGGTACCTACAACCGAGATAGAAATCGGATCGATTCAGCTGCAGTCGGACAGCTTACCACTCGGCTATCGTCACCCAGAGAATACGAAAGGGATTTTAACTGTTTTAATACACGCATCTGTATGTAATGATCGTCGTAGAGTGTTTCATCCCTTTTATAAGAGAGCGTTGCGTTTACGTTAATGATTAGAGTAATGATTGGTCTGTTTGTTTGGTTGGTGTTAACCATTGTTAGGTCTTTTCATGCAGAATTCAGTGTTTGTGTATGTGTGTGCACTTGTGTGTGCGCATATCTGTATTTGCTTAAGTTATTTAAAATTAAAAATGGGATAAATATATTTGTAAATATAATTATTGAGCAGAAACGTAGATTAGTTGCACTATCAACTTATATTAATGAATTTCACAGTCATTTTAAATAAACATTTGGCATATATATGTATATATATATATATATCGACAAACAAGGAATGAGAAGGGGTTAGAAAGACTGAAAGTTGCCGCTGCAGAAAAGAGAGCCAAAGGGAAGGAGAGACAATAACAACTCCAGCAAGCCTCACAGAGATTGCCATTCAAAAATTGGTTTGATCAGTCACTCACGCAGCTGCAGATAAATAATAATGAAAAAAAAGTGGACACTACGCCATCGTCTTCAGTAGACGGACGGGTGCCAACCATATATATATATATATATATATATATATATATATAATTATATGTATGTATATATATATATATATATATATATATATAATATATATATATATATATATATGTTAAAAGAAGGAAATGAATCCGACGGTATGAGTATATATAAAAAGATATGAAAACACCACAAAATGTTGTTAAAGTGAAAACATTTTTTTTTGAACTCATATGACTTTTGTCTCCACTCTTAACAACACGGAAGTATAAACAAGCTCTGATGATGATTTTCATAAAATCGAAATATTGTTCAAATCAGCTATGTTATAAAATTTTTCCCTTTAACAGCATTTTGTGGTGTGTTTTTATATCTTTTTATATATACTCACACACACACACACACACATATATATATATATATATATATATATATATATATCCGCATATATAGCTGTAGACATACCTGAATGATAAACAAACTTTAAAATCAAATTTTAAAAACAAATCTTAAAGAAAAAATTAAAAAAACTTTAAAACGAATTTAAACTACACATAGATAGATTGGAATTAACAGCCACTATTTCTTCTGAAAAATTTAATGTTGAATTAAGTTTTAAATTCACTTTAAAGTTATTGTGTGTGTAGATAACTATAGGTATATACATATAAAGGCGTATCGCGTAGCGGCTAGCATGCTGGTCTGTGACATCGTTGTTAGCGAGTTCGAACTCCAGTGCGTTTCTTTTAACTAATACCCCCGTGAAATGTATGAGCCTCCTCACCACTGAACTACTGGGTTAAATAGTACCCCTACTGTTCTTATACTAGACAACTTTGGCATTAAATAACCCACGAAGGTAGGTATGACATTAAAAAATACACCAAACCAATATGCATATAGATAAAGATATATTTGTGAAGTCGTTTGTACCCACATCCTTCATTGTAATATCATGACGAGTAATATCCTGTTCTGGGTATGACGTTAAACTGCATTTGGTGGTAACTTCTAATTCTAGAACTCTGGGAAATATGGAGTACCCCTTCATCTCTATTTCTCCTGGATCCACTTGATCGAGAGTGGTATTACCGGTTAGGGTCCTATCTATGAATTAAATAAAACAAAATGAGTTTAAATCATGTATTTTAAAAAAACTGAGTACCCATAAAGAATGAATAAAAAAATGTCTTCAGTATAAAATGACCCAACAAGGGTTGATATGCCGTAAAATCAAACCACTCAACCAAAGTGAGCAAGATCACTATATTTAATGAGAAAGTACCTCACCGTGTACAGCACTTGGTGTAAAGTTCTTACGTATTTTAAAAAAGAAATTCAAATGAAATCAAAATTCAAATCACACATAAATAGCTAAGTTTTGAAATTTTTGTTTTAAAAAGAAAAAAAAAGAAAAAAAATCATTATGCTACGTATGGCTTAGGGTTTTTTTTTACGCAAGGGCACCCAGTGAGAATTACACTCACTAGTAACGTTCAACGAGACTAGTTAATTAGTCATTATATCGCAAAAGGTGCCCTTATTGATGGAGCAGTAACGAGTTTGCTTTTTTTTTTATCCGAAATTATCCACTTTTGAATCCGAATTTTTTTCTCTTCTCTCTCTCTTTCTTTTTTAAAAATTAAATTGAAAAATAATTCTCCGTTGATGAGATTTTAATCGGTATCTGGTGTCGCTTACGAGTCAAAAGCTCGCGGTGAATTTGTGCTTGTAATCACTGCATTGACTTACGGCCACAGTCGCTGACGTGCAGTCAAAACGATCGTATTTACGCACGCACTGATTCACACGAACACGTGTATTCCGCCTATAAAAAACAGGCGCACTTAAAAACACTTAAAAGCAATGCCTCACATAGTGTGTTCGTAGTTACATGTGTGTGTGAATGTGCATGTGTATACACACGCATTTGGCTCATATCGATAGAAGGATATAAGTATGAGACACACAGTGCGGAACAAGATCACTGCACAGTTCCACGCCATACGAGGGGTATTCAAAAAGAATCTAAGTGCCGACATTTTTTTGTACTGCGCTGACTCTAATGATTAGAAATGATTTAGTAACAATTAGTTGTTAGCTTTTGTTTGGTTAGTTGGTTGGATTTTACGGCATGTCAACCCTTGTTGGGTTATTTTATACCGGAAACATTTTGTTTAATTCATTCTTGTTGGTTTGCATTTTTTTTTCCAAACTCAGTTTTTTGAAAACAATTTCCATTAGTCATTCTTTGATCTACAAGGGTGAGTCAAAAGTTAATGCCATTTTGTTTAGGAGAGATATCATTACTAACACAGGAACATGTATCATACATCAAAATGAAGCTGGTCCTCTGTGGATCACATCTCTACTTCTGCACATAGGTGAGCCAAAAAGTAATGCCATTTTGTTCAGGTCAGGTATAATTACTAGCACAGGAACATGTATCATACATCAAAATGAAGCTGGTCCTCTGTGGATCACATCCTTACTTTTCCACATAGGTGAGTGAAAAAGTAATGCTATTTTGCTTACCAATACAGCGACATGTATCATACATCAGAATGAAGCTGGTCCCCTGTGGATCACATCTCTACTTCTCAACCTAGTCACTGTTTCTCGCAATAGCAATGTTCCACCTTCAAAAAGTAATACCATTTTGTTTAGGACAGGTATAATTACCAACATAGGAACATGTATCATACATCAAAATGAAGCAGGTCCTCTACGGCTCACATACCTACTTCTCCACTTAATCACAGTTTCTTTCTTTGGTCCCATGAAATAGGATTTGAGAGACAAGCATTATTCCAGTGAAGAAGAAGTGAAATCTGTTGTGAAGAAGTGGCTCAAAGTACAGTCAACAGAATTTTACGTTTAAAAAGCTCAGTCTGCCTTACTATTTACCCATAGCTGAAGGGAGAATTGTTGGATTACTGCTTTTCCAAAGAGTATTAACACTATGTGAAATCCAGACTCGGGTCATCGAGTCCATTTCCTACGATGATAACCATTACACCACACGCCTCCATAGGAAAGAAATCTATAAGTCAGAAAGAGAGAAAGAACGGATTAAAGGGGAAACTTTTTTAAAGAAAAGCACAGAAAGAATTTTTAAAAAAGAAAGCATGTAAGAAAAAAAGACAGAAAGAACGAAGAGATAGAAAAATAACGTTATTGAGTATGAGGGGGGGGGAGAAAGAAAAAATAACGTTTGATAGAAAGAAAGAAACAAACAAACAAACAAGCATATAGGATAGAAAGCGAGAAAAGATCGAGAAAAGAATGAACTTAACAGAAAGTTTTTAAAAAATTGGAAAAGAAAAAGGAAAGAAAATATGCAATAAATAAATAAATATAGAAAGAAAGAAAGGAAGAAAGAAAGAATGAATGAAAGAATAGAATAGAAAGAAGAAAAATATTTTTTTAAACAATGAAAAAAGAAGATATATAAAAAAAATGCTTGAAAATGACGGGAAAAAGAAAGAGAGAAAGCGTACGAAAGAAAGAAAAAGAGAGAAAGAAAAGGAAGGAAAGAAAGAAAGAAAGAAAGAAAAAGAGATAAAGAAAAGGAAAGAAAGAAAGAAAGAAAGAAAGAAAGAAAGAAAGAAAGAAGAAACATGTGACAGGATAGAAAGAAGACAAAGAGAAAAGCCAAAGAATTGGGGAGAGATATAAAAAATAACATTATTGAGAATGTGGGATAACCGCCCTGCACCTCTGCAGAGTGGTAAGACTCCCTCAATAGGGCCACCTTTTGGTAGTGGGTGGCGACCCGTGATGCTAAAGGATAGAACCCATGTGGTTGAGCAGTCCACGACTTGCAATACTCCACTTTAGCCCTTTCTTGAACTAGACGGGTGGTCGGAGAGGCGCCCTCCTATCAATCGGTTGGTTACGTCAAGCCCTAGCACCTATATGATTGCCCCAACCCTATTGCTCTTATGGCAAACTCCCAAGCCTTTTTACCATATGGGTGTTATAAGGCAGTGACTGAGGGTCTTCATATCCTGGGAATGACGTTAAACTCTATCTGATGGTGAGGTTCTAGTTTTGGAGGTTTGGGGAATGTGGAGCTCCCCTTCATCACCATTGCTCCCTGGTGCACTCTGACCCGGAGTGGTAGTACCTGTTAGGGTCCCATCTATGGGTTAAATAGAAAAATGTATTCATAAAAAAAATTGTATTATCCAAGGAATGACTTTACTTCAAAACTTTATCGGCATTATATGATCCACTGAGGTTGATATTCCGTAAAACAAACCAAATTAAATGTGGGGAAAAGAAAAACAAAAACAAAAAGAAAAAGAAAAAGAGAGAAAGAAAGAAAAAAAGTATTGTAGAGTGACTAACACCCCTTCAGTACTTTACCAGATGGACTGGCTCATAGCCGTAAAATAGCCAACGATTAAAGTGGATTACCTAGCTGAATAATATTCAGACTGACTTTCCTGCGTTGGCTATACCAAATTGACCCTCCTCTATTTAGTGTAAGGTTGTCTTGTTAATTGTTTGTACGTATTTGTTCTCTGTTTGTATGTACCCATTTGGCACCGGCCTGGTTCTTAATAAATGTATTAAGCACACCATTCTTCTTTTCCACCTCGCGATACAACAAAAAGAAAGAAAGAAAGAAAGAAAGAAGGGAATATATAAATGAAGAAAAGTGTTCAAAGATTAAACCGAAGATAAAAGGGAACAAAAGTTTAAAAGTGAAGAATAGAAAAGGAAAAGTTAAAAAGTTTAGAAGGAAAAAAAGAAACGAGGAAAGAAAAAGAAAAAAATCAGATAAGTCAAATATATATATATATATATATATTATATATATATATATATATATATATAATGGATTCGTCGATTCGAGTTCAATTCCTAGACGAAGCTGTTGCCATTTCCCATAGCGCTAATACCCTTTGGAAAGGTATGAATCCATATATTCTCCCTCCAGCTATGGGTTAAATAGTAGGACAGACTCGGCCCTTCAGCCTTGGGTAGGTAACCAGCCTAGGAGAGGGATAGCTCTGAATTCAAAATTCCTGAGGTCGGTCGTTGATTGGGTTTGTGGCAACCCTTGATGCACCAATTCTTTCCTATCGACTGTGCCAAAAAGTGTGGATGGTCCAACACAAGCCTTCACCACTATAAACAAATAACTGTGTGGGTGTTCCTTGTGTGTGAACCCTCATGCGTCGAAAATCGACGAGAGAGTCCATAATAATATATATATATATATAAAAGTAACGGGGCGGCCTAAAGTCGGTATGAGCCATACAGCGAGACAGTCTATCCCCTTTTCAATAGCGCTAGTCCAAGGAGATTGTTTTTAGCATCTGAGGTGGAGCGCCACACCTTCCATCAGCTCCTTACTTTACCGCACAGATCCCTGTGCTACTCCTACGCTGAGTTGGCGGGGACCGGTATCGAACTAGGAACCTTGTGGTTTCTAGCCGAACGCTCTACCGACTGAGCTAACCCGGCCCCTAGGGTTTTTTTTCTCTTTCTATTCGCGGAGTTTGTTTTTCCTCTTGGTTTTATATATATATATATATATATATATATATATATATATATAAAACCAAGAGGAAAACAAACTCCGCGAATAGAAAGAGAAAGAAAAAAAACCGAACTCCCTGTCAGCTTGGAAGTGCATTAGTAACCTTATCGTAGAATCTATCTCCCTCTAAATCGGCTGCCATGTTTTAGCCGATGTTTCGCTGTTTGTAGACGGAGAGATACGCTTATGGCGGGCGTGTCAATGCGCTTTTTTACAAATGCTTTTCGGATATACGAGAAGGAAAATGTTAACTGCCTCTCATCAACATTTGGTCACGTCTTCTTGTTATACAGACCCCCACCCCCCACTCGACCACACACACACACAGGCGCACACTCATAAATACGCGCACTTACATTCTCAAAATGGAGGCGCGTGGTCTAATGGTTACAGTCGTAGGAAATGGACTCGTCAACACAAGTTCAATTTATGGAATTTATGGTGCTAATACTCTTGGGAAAGGTATGAATACAATTCTCCTTCTAGCTATGGATAAATAGCTGGGCAGACTGGACTCTTTAACCATGGCTAAGTAACCAGTCTAGGAAAAGGAAAACTTCGAATTCAAACCTGTTAAACTCCGCTTAAAAAAATTGACCTTGTGCCACATCCTGCTCGTGTGGAGGGGTTGGTAAATATATATATTCTCAAAATGTATGGAGGCGCGTCGTGTAATGGCTAGAGTTGTAGGAAATGGACTCGTCGACCCGAGTTCAAATCGTAGACAAGGCTGTCTACATTTTAAATAGCACTAATACCCTTGCATTGACCTGCTATCCTTCCAGCTATGGGTAAATCAGGGCTTCTGGCTGGCCACTCATGCGGACCATGTCTACCCATTCATCTCCCTGGAAAATGGTTTTTCAGCTATTCACGAACAATAATCGCAAAATGTGGAGGATCACCATCTTGAATAAAAATATATATTAAGGAACATACGTTAAAGAATTAAGAAAAATGTATATAAAAAGATTGTGTATTGTCAGTAGTGATTTAAAGATTCACTGTATTTATACATACTGGTTCATAAAATAATAATACACTGTGTTTTAGATATCACATATAGAATCATCCCTTACTACCAAGTTTTGGATACCTCACATCTATAAAAAAATATAAATAGTTTAAAATAGGGAGTTATTTTTCAATGGTGTTGTGTAATAGCTAAAGTCGTAAGAAATGGAATCGTCGATCCGAGTTCAAATTCTAGACGAGGCTGTCTACATTTATAGCGCTAATATGCTTTGGAAATGTATGCATCCAGATGCTCTCCTTCCAGCTATGGGTAAATAATAGGACACACTAGGCTCTTTAACCTTGCACCAGTGTAAGAGAAGAAACACTCTGAATTCAAACCTGTTAATCTCTCCCTAAACAATTGACCTTGTGTCACATCCTGCTCGTGCGGAGGGGTTGGTAAATATGTACATTCACAAAATGAAATATACGAAAAGTGAGCAGATTGTACTTAAGCTAGATCCTAAATATAATTGCAAATGTACTGGGTTCGATTCTAAGCCACACTCTTTCTGTTGTTGCTAAGCTAAACGCATATACAGGGTGATTGTAAATTAACTCCCTATCCTAGTCATGGGTATCCGTGCTGTCAGCATGACTTGATTTCACTATGTTAGGATAGCGTAGAACAGTTGCAAAAAGAAAAAAAGCAGACCAAAGAACGTTATAAAATAAGCAAATCAGTTCATCTTAAAAAAAAATACAAAGTTACAATAAAAATACGTTTACGATATGAAATAAGCAAATCAAACCGTTTATCGTAAAAAATAAAATAAAATATTGATCGGTGCGGCCTAATGCCGGTATCAACCAGACAGTACGGGTGTATATCCCCTTTTCACTAGTCCTAGACCAAGGAGATTATTTTAGCATTTAAAAAAAATAATTGGACACTACGCCTTCGTCTTTAGCAGACGGAAGGATGCCAACAACATTTCTGTTATTTGTCAATTATCAATTGTTTTCACACAATTATAAAGTAAAGTAAGTAAAGTCATCGGGGCGGCCTAATGTCGGTATTAGCTAGACAACGAGGGAGTCTATCCCCTTTTCACTAGCGCTAGACCAAGGAGATTATTCTAGCATCTGAGGTGGAGCGCCACACCTACCACCAGCTCCTCACTTTACCGCACAGATCACTGTGTAACTCATACGCTGTGTTGGCGATGGCCGGTATCGAAGCAAGAACCTTGTGATTCCTAGCCGAACGCTCTACCGACTGAGCTAAACATAATTATTAATTGACAATGTTTTTAATGTGTGTATTTTTTTTTTTTTTAATTAAGAATATCGAATCTAAAATTGCTAAAGACGATCATTAGTTACTAGAAACAATATAATTGCTTGCAAATTGTTGGTGTTGAGTAGGAATACTTTAAGCCATACAGCCATGTGCAAAATTATTTGTCGTAGATAAAAAATACTTGATAGAGCCGGCTTAGCTCAGTCGGTATAGCGTTCGGCTAGGAATCACAAGGTTCTTCTTCTTCTTCAACCTTCCTTGTTTTCTTCTTCTTCTTCTTTCCTTGTTTTCTTCTTCTTCTTCTTCTTCTTCTTCTTCTTCTTCTTCTTCTTCTTCTTCTTCTTCTTCTTCTTCTTCTTCTTCCTTCCTTCCTTGTTTTCTTCTTCTTCATCCTTCCTTGTCTTCTTCTTCTTCTTCTTCTTCTTCTTCTTCTTCTTCTTCTTCTTCTTCTTCTTCTTCTTCTTCAATAACATCAAATCGCCCCACCCCGGTATACAAAGGCGAATCGTTATCATTTCGTTCTGAGAGTTAAGGCAAAACCAGGGCTCCTGGAATAATTTCTTGGAGGAATTCAGAAACCTGATGAATTTACTCTTTAAGAAAGAGGCACACGTCTTGATATGAAAACGTGTGAGTGGTAAAGATGGGAGGGGACAGGAAATGAAAGGGCGGCACATGGCGGCGCGGAATAAATACCAACCGGAAGTTGAATAAATGAGCAAAACAGATGATCTTCAAATTATTCCAAACGTTTAGAAATATTCAGTTTTACCATTTTCTCATTTTTCCTTTCTTCGTCTTTTTTTCTTTGCTTTTTCTTTATACACTTCTCCTTTTTGTAGTTTCTCTCATGTTCTTTTTCATAGTACTTCATTTCTATGGCACTCTTTCTTCCGTTTTACTTTCAGATATTGAAATGTGTTTGTCCAGTAAGACACAACAAAGACAATTTCGATATATATATATATATATATATATATATTATATATATATATATATATGCATACCGAAATTTTATATATATTATTCTTTTTTGTTCAAGTGATATAGTGTTAATCGATTATTTTCGGTTGGTGCAACTCTCTTGGTCTTTTTAGAATTTTTCCCAGGCAATGTTTTGTAGTTTAATTTACTAATAAATTATTTGCCGGTTTTCTTATCTTACAGCAAGTGTTTATTTATAGGATATATATATATATATATATATATATATAATATATATATATATTATATATATATTGGTAAAAAAATATTTTAAAAAAATATTGCTAAAAAAATAAATGCTTCAAATTCGGACATTTTACGATTATAGATCTATTTCTCCTCACAGGTATCTGTGAGTACCAATGACTTATTCAGACTGCTACGAAAATTCATGGGGCTTCATATACAATTTTTCTGGAGTAGTTAGATTTAAATTCGTTGAAATTCAAATTCTGAGGGGATTAGATTAATTGACTCCCGGCAGCCACCAATGGGAAAATGTTAGAACGGAAATTGAATGTAGTTAGATATTGGCCGTTAGTAGAAGGTAGATGTTGCCAACTTCTCACTGCGCGGTTGAAAACCCTTTTGGACTTTGGGTTTTTAATAAAGAATAAAGATGTCTTGTAAAACAATAAAACATTGCTTAATTATGACAACCAAGAAATTAGCAGACAACCCAGCCTAGAAAAAGGAAGCAAGCCCAGAGGAAAAAGATGACCGCCGATGAATGAAAGAACCCAAGTCCTCTCCTCTCTCCTCTCTCCCATGATATACACAGTAGATGAACGGGTATATAACAAATAATAGTCGGAGGCACGTGGTGTAATGGCTATAGTCGTAGGAAATGTACAAATCCTGGTCGAGGCTCTTTGTATTTCCCATAGCGCTAATATCCTTGGGAAAAGTATGCATCCCACTACTCTCTCTCTCTCTCTCTCTCTCTCTCTCTCCTCTCTCTCTCTCTCTCTCTCTCTCTCTCCAGCTATGGGTAAATAGCAGGACAGACTGGACTTTTTAACCTTGGCTCGATAACGAGCCCAGGAGAAGGAAAACTCTGAATTCAAACCTGTTAAACTCTGCTTAAGAAATTGACCTTGTGTTACATCCTACTCGTGCGGAGGGGTTGGTAAATATATATAAAAAAATAACATGATTTACATCTTGTCTCAACGTCCACTTGCCCCCTATCTCACAAACCATCCGAGTAAGACGAAAAACACATGCTGGACACTGCTGGAAAAGCAAAGACAAACTCATAAGCGACATTCTCCCGTGGAAACCAGCACACGGACTAATGTGGGCCGCCCAGCAAGGATCTACATTGACCAGTTTTGCGCGGATACTGTATGCTGCACAGAAGACCTCCCGGAGACAATGAATGATAGAGAACGTTAGCGAGAGATTGTCATGGATATCCGTGCTAATTACGCGACATGATGATGATGATGATGATGATGATGATGATGATGACATCTTGTCCCAATTCTAAAGAACATTTGAACAGAAGACATCTTTTATAGTCAGTCAGGCGATTTAACCAGGGAGCCGTCACCAATTGAACCACGTTCGTAAGTCGAGCGTTCGCTTTATGTATCCAGGTTTGGAGAACTAACTAAGCGTGATAGACAATAAGATAAGTAAAATGGTTAAGCGTGGCGCTTGGCCTAACAACTTGTCTTTACGCTAAACTACCACCCCCCCGGCACCTACTTCCGGTTCCTTTCCACTTTCTTGCCGTTGTCCTCTCCTACCCCCCCTCCCGACCGCCACAGCTACCGCCTTGATCACCGTCGTCATCGTCTCATTTCTATGCACTGCTGTATCTTATGATTTGAATTCAATTATCCTACCTCAATTCCTCATAATACAATAAAAGAGAGCCTAATGAAATAGAGTGAGCACGTACAGAGTGCCGAGTAATGGGAAGCCCGTGTTGATATTAACTCAGATTGGGACAACTTGGTGAACGGCATGCGGGACGGTGGAAAAAAGGGGGAATTGGTGGGGGGGGGCGGAGCAGAGAGAAAGTAGGGTGGGGTGTGGGTGTTGAGGAACGGAGAAATGGGGTAATATGTAAAGGGTTTGTGATCGAGGTGGGGTGGGTGAAATGATTAGGGTCGGGGCTATAAGAAGAAGAAGAAGAAGAAGGGAGATGAGGGGAACGGAAGAATTGTTCAGATTGGGAGCGTGTGATTGAGAAAATAAGAATGAGAAATTAGAGAAGAAGAAGAAGAAGAGAAGAAGAAGAAGAAGAAGAAGAAGAAGAAGAAGAAGAAGAAGAAGAGTATAGGTCTACATAGGTTGTGAAATTTTAAAAAAGGAAAAAAAGAATAACTTCTCTGTCTCTGTCTCTGTCTCTCTCTTAATATATATATATATGTATGTCTGTGTGTGTGTGTGTGTGTGTGTGTGTGTATGTTAGTATGTGTGTGTGTGAAGAGATAGACAAAGAGAGACTAAGAAAGAGAGAGAGATACAACTGTATATCCTATGATAGATAGGTAGATAGATATTATAAGAAGACACTGAGATAAATATATATATAAACAGAGAGATAGAAGGGGATGGATGGAGAGAATGAGAGAGAGAGGGAGAGGGGAGGGAGAGAGGGAGAGAGAGAAAGAGATAGTGAAGGAAAGAGATAGTGCCATAAAAGACTTGGACAGAGAGTGAAAGAATCAATGAAGAACAGTCTGGCATAGAGAGAAAGAAGGAACAGTCTTATATATACATATATATATATATATATATATATATATATATATATATATATATATATATATAGATAGAGAGAGAGAGAGAGAGAGAGGGGGGCAATGTACAATCTTCGATAGATTGATAGATCGATATTACAATGTACAATATTGTCAAGGTCAATATTTAAGTGGAGTAAAGCTGGTTTGAATACAGAGTTTTCCTTCTCCTAGAGGGGTTGCCTTACCAAGACTAATGAACCCATTCTATATTATCATTTGTTCATAACTGGGATAAAAACTGATGGTTTTATGCCTTTTCCAAGGGAACTAGTGTGAAGTGAAACGCAATCAATTTCATCCCGAATTCGAACTCGAATCACTGGGTCCTTTTCCTATGGCGATAACGGTTACGCGAAGTGCGCCTCTGCATTATATTATCCTCGTACCCTACTTGTACAAGGTCAGGCACAAAGGCCTTATTAACGTGGGACCACCCAAAAACCGAAGCTCATGAGTGGCGGGTGAAAAAATGTGTCGATCCCGTCGGCATTCCCCCTCAAGGGGGGAGCGCCTCAGGCGCTGGGCAATAAACCCAGCCCTACCCCTTTAAATCGAGGGGGCAGGTGTTGCCTGGGGGGATGCCCCCCCTTGGGACTGACGCCGTTAATTATAGCAATCCCCACCCGTTGGGCGGGTTTGCATATGTATGTAGTAAAGTCGGCGGAGTAGCCTAATGTTACGATTTTTGTGATCATTTTTAAGCTGCAGGTAAAAGTACTTTACAGCGGAGATCCCTTGCGTTTCTTTGTGTTAGGTAGAATCCTTGTGTTCCTTAGTGTTAGGCAGAATCCTTGTGTTCCTTAGTGTTAGGCAGAATCCTTGGTTGTTCCTTAGTGAAGAATCTTTGTTTTAAGCAGAGCGTTTGGTTGTTGATCCGTTCGTCAATGTTGAACACGTGCAAATGAACGGCTTTCAAGATCAGCGATTAAATAGTTAACTAACCACGTATTCGAGCGTGTTGATTGGCTGGCTTTTATCCATGCGGTCACGCAGTCTATAAGTTTGAGTGGTGGACTTCGGCACACCTTATATTACAAATTACAGCGAGGGAGGGAGTCTAAGCCATTTTCATAAGCAAAAGATCAAGGAGACTGTTTTTGTATCTGGGGTTGGTGTGTTACACCTATCATCAGCTCACCACTTTACCACACGGATCTAAGTTGTTCTACTCAGTTTCTGAGTTGACGAGGGCCAATATCGAACCACAGACCTAGTGGTTTTAGGTGGATACTCTACTCACTGAGCTAAACCACGTAGATGCGAAATATCTGTTTGATTTTGTATAAGTATAGGTTTCGTGCATGTATGTATGTATTTTGGTTGGCTGGCTGGCTGGCTGGCTGGCTGGCTACGGTTGGTTGGTTGGTTGGTTGGTTTGCTGTATTTTACCACACGTCACCCCCTTGGTTATTTTAAGCCGTTTTGTTTTATTCATTCTTTTGGGGTATTCAATTCTTTTTCAAACTCAATTAAAAAAAATTGTAAATACATTAATATCTATTTAACCCATAGATGGTACCCTAACATGTATTACCACTCCGGATCAGGAAGAACCGGGGAGCAATAGCAATGAAGGAATACTCCACACTCCCGGAAGCTCCAAATTGGAACTTCAACATTAGATGCAGTAAACTCATACCCAGAATACATGTATCTATGTATGTGTTGTAAGGGAATATATTTCCCCCACAAGATAGTTGGACTCGTCCAACGAAACACATATAAAGATACGAATATGCAAGAGTATTCGTAGTGGAGTTACTACTAATTAGAACAATTCGGCAACTTGAAAGGACACAGAGAGCAACATTTGCAGACAAAAAATAGCTGCGTTGTTCAATGAAATATGTCATAGAGAAGAAATGATGCCTAACTACACACACACACACACACGCACACACACATAATATATACATATATATTATATATATATATATATATATATATATATAAGAATAGTTTTCTCATGTAAAAAATAATATTAAAATTCATACCTTTCTTATATGAAAAATATAATAAAAGTCAAATCCTCTTATATAAAATAAAAATTCACACCTTTCTTACTTAAAAAATTCTTATATAAAGATTAAATAAATCGTAGCTTCTTATAATAATAAAAATTCATACTTTTCTTACTTAATAAAATTCATAACTTTCTCTGTAAAATAAAATCCATACCTTTCTTATTCTACTGTTGGAGGAACTGCATGTTATTATTTCTATCCCCGTACAAAAGAAAAAAACCTTTTCCGATTTTCAATATTGTTAATTCATTTCAGTCACAAAAGTATGTACATATGTATGTATCGATGGATAAATGTACGTGTACATGTCTGAAATATAAGGATTTCTTAAAAATCAACCTTGTAAAAATAGAAATAAATCCTGACAACTGGGAAAAGCTGGCATTAAAGAGAACTGTCTGTAGAATCCATTTGGATAATGGCTGTACTAACTTTGAGAGTGAAAGAATTGAGCATGAAAACCTCAAGCGTCAACTTCGGAAGGGATACACCTGTCATATTGGTGAGAACACGGAGGGTTAGAAAAGTCAAACATGGAATCGGATTCTGCTTTCTAATCATAGGTCAATAATAGGAAATTTCATCAGAGACAATTCATGCACACACCAGGAACAAACAATGTCTTGTGCAATCTGTAACAAAGTCAGCTTCTGGTCTTGTGATACATATTGTGGTGCATAAGCATCAAATTTTATTATCTGATCCATCAGATCCAGTGGGAAGGACGTCCTTCCTATGTCCTATTTGCATCAAACTAAGTGGATCTACAGCTGGATTGATGAGTCACTGGAGGGCGCATGAGAGGAAAGTTTCTGGTGTTGGGGTTGTATGATTGTGGGGAACGGCAGTGATCCGTAAAGAGTATGCTATTGCTGTTTATTTTGTTTTATTTTACGGCATATCAACCTCGGTGGGTCATTTAATGCCGACAAAGTTGTGAAATAAATTCATTCTTAATGCATAATACAATTTTGTTTATGAACTCATGTTTTTCTATTTAACCCATAGATGGGACCCTAACAGGTACTACCACTCCGGGTCAGAGTGGACCAGGGAGCAATGGTGATGAAGGGGCGCTCCACATTCCCCAAACCTCCGAAACTAGAATCTCACCATCAGATAGAGTTTAACGTCATTCCCAGGACATGTAGATCCTCAGTCACTGGCTATTGCTGTATGTATGTATGTATGTATGTATGTATCTATCTATCTATCTATTTCGGAATGAAATAAGAGTAAAAGAGTATTAAACTAGAAAACAAGATGGAGTTCAGTAAATTTTGAAAGTAACACACAAACAGAAGGATATTTCAATAATAAAATTGAAGGATAATGATATCTCTCCATTAATAACCTGAAAATAAAAAAGATTATTTTTTAATGTTCATTATAAACCGAAGTCATCGACGCTAGTAAGGTCGGAGTTCATCCGACAAGAATCTCACTTTTTTAATGTCTTTAGTACTTAGATGCTTAAAGCTGGGGAAAAAAGTGTGCGCATTTGCCCGCCAGTTTAACTTTAAATATTAAGCAGACGCATTTGGTCTCGCCCACTCATCCCGGGCAGAGTCAGGAGCAGTTGATAGCTGATAACACAGAGAAATAAGGGGTTCTAAGCCGAGTGAGATACCTTCCACTCCCTACGTCAGCTATAGTTGGGGGTCAGTTTGACTAATTGATAAGCCACGTGCTCAACATGCTGTGCCAAACAATGTTACGTGATCCGCTCTAATTGTGACGATTTTCACAAAAATAACGGGACCAAGTATCCAATAGGCACCCCAGCTGGGAGCTGTTTTGAAAAGAACACCTTTTGCTTTTCATCGTAAACTCCCGGTTGTTTGTCTACAAACAACAAACGATTTTTTTTTTTTTGCATTAGAATTTCACTGTCAGATTTTTTAAAAGTTTCTTCGTATATATTTACAATCCAAAGGAACGCTTTTAGACTAAAATAATTTTTGATTTTAATTAAAAAAATTAGTTATTTAATGTTATTGTTGTTAATTCAATTGTTTTTTTTTTAATTATAAAACTTTTATATCAAAGACACATATTTATATTAAAATAGTTTTTATTTAATCAGAAGAGAAATGCAGATATGTTTATTTAAATGAAAATAGTTCTTATTTACAAAATATTTTCTATGTTTATTTAAATAAAAGGATGTTGTTCGGAAATGGTATCACACAATTTATAAAGTTTATTCTCCATGCGCCTCTCGTACCAAAACCGGAAGTGTACGGCGTAAAGCAAAAGGTGTTCTTTTCAAAACAACTCCCAATTGGGGTGCCTACTGGATACTTGGTTCAAATAACGCGCTGTTTTGAGTGGTTTTCGTAAGCGGTAATTTGTAATATAGTTATTTACTAAACTTAGCTTAGATGTGGCACATGAGCAGAACTATGGGGCACCCAATGAAAATCGAACTCATTACCAATGGTTTATGAATTCAACGTGGTAACCATTACACAACGTAAGGTGCCCGGCAATTTGTCATATGATTTTTGTGCAATGGCAATGAAAGAAATACTCCTAATTCTCTATTGTCCTGGGTATGATGTAAAACTGCATCTAATGGTGAAGTTCCAATTTTGGAGCTCTGGGAAGTGTGGAGTATCCCTTCATCTCCATGATTCTTAGATCCACTCTGAGCCGCAGTGGTAGTACATGTTAGGCTCCCGTATATGGGTTAGATATGAAAATGAGTGTAAAAATGTGTTTAAAAATTGAATTTGAAAGTAAAAAATCGAATATTCATCAAGAACGAATAAAACAAAAAAACTTTGGCAAAAAATAATCCAACAATGTTTGAAATGCTGTAAAAATCCAACCAACCCACCTACCTAAATCTCCAGAACTAGAGGCTCACAGTTTAACATCACACATCCTCGTGGCACAGAATCCCCAATATGTATTACATGCTAAGAGAGATTTACAGTGAAACATATATTGCTAGAGTGTGTAGACTTTGATCTAGTGCGAACAAAATACTACCAAGCTATTTGAAAAAAACTTTTCACGAAAGTAAGACCATCCAGGTTTTTACATTTCCTAAAAGAAGTAGGATTGTACTAAAAAATATGAGTAATTGAATAATAGTTCAAGTCTATACATATATGCATTTTTTTCAACCAAACTATCGCAAATCCAAAACTTCGTTGGCATTAAATAACCCATCGAGTTTGATGTGCCTTAAAACAAAACAAAATAAACCTTACCAAGAACATGAGACAATAGAGACATACTCTTTAGACAATGTGCATTTTAGTAAAGTTCTGGTTGTGTTGTGTTAATTTTAAATGCGAAACGCTGAAGGTTTTTTGTTACACTGTTAGATTGTAGATGCAACGAATCGTACATGAGCAAAGACATCTTTCCGAAATTGATCAGGTAACGAACTGACCTAATTGGGAAAAGCTCGTTTGTTTTATCATCGGGACCAACATTTGTTTGTCGCAAGAGAATTAGAAAAAGATTTTGAGTTTGCACGATTTTCTAAAAGCTCGGAAAACACAAAGACCGTAAATAATGGGAAAAATAGTCGGTGCATATTGCATTCGTGCGTCCTGGCCTCCTGACCAGAAAATGTTAAGCGGTGCCTGTTCAAAATCTGACCCGTGCTAGTTTTGAACTCTTTAGCGGTTTGAAGGCATTTTTCTCGAAAAGTAAATGCGGTATGAAATCGATATAATTGTTTAATGTTTTTGTGACATTTGTTTTGAATTAAAATAAAAAAAGAATATCTATATATCGTGATTTTTTATTTGTATTTGTTTAATGTATTGATTATTTTTATTTTCGAAACTCGGTCGTATTTATTTAAAATTCGTGACAGTTGTTTTGAATGAAAATAAAATGAAAATACCGAAAAAAAGATATTTTAAAAGTGGGGGAGGGTAAAATATTTACATTTACTTTTCGATAAAAAAAAACCCTGAAGTGTGGCTGTATAATATCGCTTTCTTATCGCATTAACTTGTTGATTTTAATGCCTTCAAACCACTAAGAATGTTATTTGTTAATAAAAACACCTTCAAACCTACTAACAGACCAACGAACCAACCAACCAACCAACCAACAATTTTATTATTCAGCAAACATAACCAAAGCATTATAGCACTAATATCATTTTTTTAAAAATTGAAATAGATAACTAAGTAGGCCTGAGCCTATTCTAGTAGTAACCACCCCAAGCGGAGATTTAAGAGGTTTAAATTCAGAGTTTTCCTTCTCCTAGACTGGTTGCCTAACCAAGGTTAAAGAGCACAGTCTACTCTGCTATTTACTTATAGCTGGAGGTAAAATAGTTAGATTCATTCATTTTCCAAGAGCATTAGGTCTATGTGAACTGTGGCTTTTTCCAGGATTTGAACTTGGGTCGAGGAGTCCATTTCCTACGACTCTACCCATTACACCACCGCGATCTCCAATTTCTTTCAGTTGCTCTTAACTGGAAAATGATTTAATACAAGACTAAGTACGCATGCGTCGTCATGTTACCATTTAAATGGAACTACTTGAAAACAGCGTAAGAAAATTAGCTCCCATAAGGGCGTTATCACAGATGAACCAGTTGATTAAGACATTGTCGAATAGAGTTAAAGAAGATATTAGTGTCAGGTCGTTTAGAAAATGTTGAATAAGTAATTCTCTGTATGATGTTGAGGTTGCTTAGTGCGAAACGGTTATCGTTGAGGAAAATTGGATTGGGGAACTGAGTTCAATTTCTGAACGAAGCTGTTTGCTTTTCACTAAAATGGCTTTCGAAAAGAGATTAATCAACTTATCCCCACTTATTAGTAGACATTGAGTTGATTTGGTTCTCTCTTATATAAGAAAGAGTCTGTATATCTGCCAGCAACATTCAAAATGGAGAAGTTCCAACGTAGTTTATGTGGAAGCGTATGTCTTTCCAGGACTGGCCTGGTGAGTCATCTGAGAAAACACAAGGATAGAGTGTGAAATGCTACTGGCATTCAAGTAAGTAAAGTCGTCGGGGCGACCTAAAGTCGGTATCAGCCAGTCAGCGAGGGAGTCTATCCCCTTTTCAATAGCGCTAGACCAAGGAGATTGTTTTTTTGACATCTGAGGTGGAGCGCCACACCTACCATCAGCTCCTTACTTTACCGCACAGATCCCTGTGCTACTCATACGCTGAGTGGGCGAGGACCGGTATCGAACTAGGAACCTTGTGGTTTCTAGCCGAATGCTCTACCGACTGAGCTAACCCGGCACTCAACTATGATAAAAAAAACAGGAAATGGTCTTACTCGAACTCGAGTTGACAACCATTATAATATTTGTTTATACGACGACCGAGTGCAAATCTTTTTATAAAGGAAAATTGGATATTAGCTCAGTCGGTAGTGTTTGGCTAGGAATCACAAGGTCCCTGGTTCGATACCGGTCCTCGCCAACTCAGCGTACGAGTAGCACATGTATATGTGCGGTAAAGTGAGGAGCTGATGGTAGGTGTGGCGCTTCACCTCAGATGTTAAAATAATCTCCTTGGTCTAGCGCTAGTGAAAGGGGGATAGACTCCCTCGCTGACTGGCTGATACCGACATTAGGCAGCCCCGACGACTTTACTTTTACAGTATATGTAAGAAATAGTGCAGAATTTGCTTATTTTGAAAAATCTAAGAATTGAGGAATTTGGATGATAAAAAAAACAACGTTTATAGCGCGGTGAAGACCCCACAAAAATCCTAATTCTGTTGCAATTGGAACGACTGGAAATAGCTTTAAATTATGCACCTTTTCAGTGTATTGCTCAAATGATAATCTCGCTATGATAAGCCAAGTGAACATTAGTTTGATTTTTCATTTACTTAAACTTTCAAAATGTTATTTCTCAGCGTACAGTCTATTGTGTGACAGTGTAAGACCCACCTTGCCAATCGACAATGTCTTCATTCTGCATGACAATGCTCGACCATATATAAGCATCGTGACAAGGGAGAAAAATTGCCTGATTCGGGTGGACAACTTTACCGCATCCTCCATATTCACCAGATTTAGCGCCTTCAGACTATCATCTCTTCGGCCCCATGAAAGAGGGTTTGAGCGGCAAACATTATTCCAGTGACGAGGAAGTGAGACTTGTATTTAAGAAGTGGCTCAAACGAACAGTCAACAGAATCATGACAAGCGAACTCGGCAAATATCGTGCCCCA
>CM042148.1:107498476-107534469 GCA_023376005.1 Doryteuthis pealeii
ATATAACTAGTACAAAATAAAAACACCCTCCGGGCGATGTAAGAATAGATTTTTGAAACATATTGCCTGAGGGGCTGGAGTTAAAAATTCAATGTCAGCGAGTTTGTACCCTAAATAAGTAAAATCATCAAATTCATTAAAGGATCAAAAATAAAACAATTTGAAATGTAAACTTTAAATATGTATTGAAATAAAACAAACTATATATAGATATATAATACCAGTCATGTATTTATTAAAACTTGTTTTAAAAAACAATGAGGACTGTCTAATGTTGCATTTTCAAATTTTGAGTGTATTTATTATGTTATGACGATTTTGGGTAATGTGACGTAAGTAGTGACGTAATTCTTATTACAGACAAAAACCGGAAGCGAATCTCCATTATTAATAGATTTGTTAACTGTTTGCCTACCAACTTTCCCCCATGGCTGTAGCAAATTTCTTTGGTATTTTGTACATGTTTAATAGGATATTGCAAAAGGATCTAGTACCAGTCTCAGGGTTGGTTCACAGACAAAACAAAAGTTATCAGGTGTGTTCACGTAGGTATTTTTCACTGTAAACAAATGAGACGCGCGAGAGCCGCTGGCAGCGGTTTACGGTAGGATATCAGTGCTAGGAGAGTCACTGTGAGCAGTTTAGAGTAGGCAAAGATTTAATTGAAATTGCTCTTTACTGTTTTATCTGAAAAAGAATATTTTCAAATCGCATTTTTTGTAGCCTTCAACATCAATCGCCTTCCATATAAAACATCACTTTTATGCGTTCGAAATTTCAAAAAAATAACGTCTTTGTTGTTTTGAAATCGATACAAAAATATTAAATGTAATTATAATCAAATTATAATTAATAAAACTAATTTAAAATACGGTATAATGTAAATATTTAGAACTAATTTAACTAAACAAGGTGATAGGTTAAAATAACCCGGTCTTTGTTTAAGAGTATTATAATTATATATAACTAGCAGGACCTGTGTATATACCACAGGATGATAATTTAATTATTACAACGTTTTATAACTTTAGCTATTGCCAAATAGTTCAATATGTAATAAGTATAATAATCTTGATTTAAATCTCTCATACTTTTTTCTTTCTTTCCTTCTTTTCATCTTTTCATTAAAATTTAAAACAGATTAGCATTATCACGTCCGCGCGCTCATCCTCTCTCTTTACCTTCTTCTACAGTTTTCTTTCTTTCTTATATTTTTTCTGTGTAGCATATCCTTTTTATTCCTGTTCTTTATAATAAACGTAATGATCCATTATTTAGCTGATGTGACAACACTGATAAGAAATAAGAATTCGGTGATAAGCAAGACCATATAATCAGGATTTACATTTTTGCATTTCATCGAGGATGGTTTGGACGGTCTCATTTTTTAACCAGAGGGTGTTGCTAGATGATAACGGTCACAAAATTAAGGAACACGAGTATTAATGTATAGATATAATGCTGGGTTCATTAATCTTTTTGTGTTGTTTAGTTTGTATTTTAACTAACATTTTGGCATCTTTAAAATCAAAACAATCTTTAATTTCTAAATTATTTTTGATTATGGCATTATGGAAATTGCCTAATTAAAAACTTCGGATGTGTTCATAAATACATCTTTATTAGTCATGGACTTTTTAGCTATTTAAAAATATATTTTAATTAATAATTTTTTTGTTAAATTTCGAACTCATAAAAATGACGTCTGTCTAATTTGAAATGGAATGTGAAGTGCGCCTAAAAAATAACAATTTTTTTCAATTGAAAATTATTTTTTCAGATGAAGCATTAAAAAACAACTATACTGCCTTGAAGATGGCCACAAAAACCGAAACGTTGGATAATTTTATATAAAAATATTAGTAATTATTTTAACCGTATGTATTTATTTAACACTAGCTTTGTGTAATTGACAGTTTCACGAAAAACAATTTGATCCCCAAGAGTTATGGCAAATATTGTTTTACGAATTCTAACTTTAAGGTGGAGGCTGTACTGGTCGCAGTCGTTGCTATGGAAACATAAATATAAATACAAGCAAGTACATAAATATCTATTTATCACATGTTGGTATTGTTTCTGATTTCGTTACCACTACTTTTCGTCATCTCGTCAATTTTTTTCAAGGGGAACTTTGAAAGCACCGACAGCATAACATTAGAGTCTCATCTGTGGGTCAAATAGATCTGTGTAAAAGTTATTAATATTAGGAATGCTTTAAACCATATAACTATCAGCAAATTATTTGTATCAATATAATAAATCTGATGTTCCCAAAAATACGACCTTTATCTTCTTGCAATACTCTCTGATTAAAAATCAGACTGTCCAAATCGTCCAAGATGAACTACAAACATGTACATACTGATTATCTGGTGTTACTTATCCACCGAATCAATATTTTTTATAAGTGTCATCACTTCAGCTAAATAATGGAGCATTTCGTTTTTATTATAAAGAAAAAAGGGAAGAAAAATGACATGCTACAAAGAAAAATATAATAAGAAAGAAAGAAAGAAGAGAATATGTTTAAAAAATTGAGTTTAAATGAAAAATTGAATACCCAACAAAAATGAACAAACCAAAACGTTTTCGGCATAAAATAACCCAAAAAGGGTTGAAATACCGTAAGAATCCAACCAACCAAAAGGGTATTCTGGGAATGACACTAAACTGTATTTGATGTTGAGGCTCCAAATCTAGGAAGTATGGAGTACCCCTTTATCACCATTACTTCCAGAACTCAGAACCGAAGTGGTAGTAACTGCTAGGATCCCATATATGGTACAAGTACATCTGTTTAAAGATTAGTAGTATTATATAGCAATGCTTTATGTCACAGTGTTTTTTTTGTATTAAGAATAGTTACTTGGTTACTAACAATTATTATTATTGTTCACTCCTTTTGAGTTTTCACATCAGCGTTAGCTGATGGTTTTTCACTGGATTCTGAGTGACAAGTCTCCTCAGGTCTCGAGGACTCTTTTGAGTATTCTGGCAGATTGCAGCAGTGCAGTATCCTGGATGGTTTCAATTCTTCCTCTGATTTCCAGATTTTCCAAGCTTTTTTCCAAGCTTTTTTCCAAGCCTTTTGGGACCGTTCCAAGTGCACTAACTACAATTGTAGGTTCAGGTATTTGTCCATTTTTTCGTTTTCCTTCAGATTCACCCTGTGATCTGATGACCTACAAAATCCACCAGTTGACATGTTCTTTCTTTTTTGTTAATCAACACTAGGTCTGGTCTTCTTGTTGGGATAAGGTGATCCGTTTATATCTCAAAGTCCCAGAGAATTTTATGCGTTTCGTTCTCAAAAACAGATTCTGGTTTATGCATATATCATTTTGTTGTATGGTCAAAATTTAATTTTTGCATAATCCCAGTGGATCACCTTTCCAACCCGGTCGTGCCTAGTTTTGTACTCCTGTTGAGCTAGTTTGCTACATTCGCATAGTACATGGTTTACATTCTCATCTCTATTACCGCATAATCTACATTTACTATTTTGTTGGGTCTTATCAATTTTTGTTTTGACATAGTTTGTCCTTATGGCATTATTCTGAGTAGCAATTATTAGTGATTCAGTTTCTCCTTTTCTTAACCATGTCCAGGTTTTTTCATGTGCAACCTCTCCGATTTGTCGTTTGAAGTGTCCATACAATTCTTCCCATTTTTGTTTTCTAGTTTTTGTTGTTTTTCTGTTTGTCCATATGTCACATCTACTATTGTAGGCTGTCATAAGTAATCTGTCTTTGCTCTTTTTTGTGTAGTCTTCGAGTTGTTGGATGGTGGCCTTTACGCAGTCCTCTATGTTGGCAAGACCTCTTCCCCCTTCCTTTCTTGATACATATAGTCTATCTCTATCGGCTCTAGGGTGTAGAGCCTTGTGTATGGTCATTAATGTTCTAGTCCTTTGGTCAATCTGTCTGAGTTCTTCTTTTGTCCCTTTTAAGAATGGTCCTGAGTATCTTATAATGGGGACAGCCCAGGTATTAATTCCTTTGATCAGATTTCTGCTGTTGAGTTTGGTTTCTAGGAGTTTTCTTGTTCTCCTGAGGTATTCTTTTTTAACTTTTCTTTCATTACTTGATATTGTCCGCTTCTAAAATTCCTAAGTATATGTAACTTTCATTTTCATCAAGTGATTTTATAGTGTCCTGATTTGGCAGTTGTATTCCGTCCATTAATTTTCTTTCACTCCGTTTTATTACTAGCAAAGCACATTTTTCAATTCCGAATTCCATCCCTATATCCTGGCCATATATTCTAATAGTTTGTACTAGGCTCTCCAATTCTTTTTCATTTTTTGCAAAATTTGTTATGTCATCCATGTACATAAGGTGGTTTATCTTTTCTTGTGAGTTAGTGAATTTTTACCCCCCTGTACATTTTTTAAGTATATGATTGAGCGGCATCATTGCTATAATAAACAGTAGTGGTGATAACGAGTCTCCTTGGAAGATACCTCTTTGGATTTTTACTTCTGCCAGGGATTGTTTTCCAGCTATCAATTGAACTCGCCAGTTTTCCATGGCTTTTTTATTGAAATTTACGATGTTGTCGGAAATTTTGTACATTTTTAGACATTCTAAAAACCAGGTATATGGGACCATGTCATAAGCCTTTATGTAGTCGATCCATGCCATATTATTATTATTATTATTATTATTATTATTATTATTATTATTATTATTATTATTATTATATCACTCTTTGTGAGTTTTTCATACCAGTATAAACTTTCGCTTAAGTCTGAGCGACAGCAAGTCTCCTCAAGACTTTATGATTCTTCTATTCTAGCCATTATTTGAATAGTCTCTATTCTTTGATTTCTGTCATTTCCAATTCCTCCCGTATTTTTTCCAAAAACAAAAAAACTTTTGGGACAATTCTAAGGACACCAACTACAATTGGTACTACCGTCAACTTTATCTTCCACATTCTTTTAGTTCTCCGGTACGGTCCAAGTATTTGTTTATCGTTTGGCTTTCTTTCAAAAAGTAGGAACGGCAAAACCCACTCTCTAATTTGTCGCTTGAAGGATCCATATAGTTGTTTTTCATTCAATTTCTTATTTCTAGTTATTCACATCCACCTTCGCTAGTGGTTCACTTGCCTCTTCTGAGTATTTTAGCTAATTTTAACAGTGTTGTTGTTTGGAAGGTCTTGATTCTTCCTCTGATTTCCAATTCACCAGATTTTTATCCAAACACATGTGGACCGTTCCAAGGGCACCAATTAGAATTGGTACGATCTTCGTCTTTGTGCAGTCGCGTTGTCATTATCAACGGGACTGTCCCACAGTATACGAGTTACGTGGCGTCAACTGAGTAACTTCTAATAGAGTGGATATATTCAGTTGGCGTATAAGGTGTGCTGAAGTCCATCACTTAAACTTATAGACTCTGCGTGGGCGCGTGGATTAAAGCCAGTCAATCAACAGCTCGAATACGTGGTTAGTTAACTATTTAATTGCCGATCTTGAAAGCTGTTCATTTGCACGTATTCATCACTGACGAACGGATCTGCAGCCAAGGACTCTGCTCAACGAAAGGATTCTACCCAACACTAAGGAACATCGAGGGACAACCAAAGGATTTTTTTACAAAGGATCAGCCTCTGTTTAACACAAGGGATCTCCATTATAGAGTACTCTCACTTGAAGTATAAAAATGGCCACAAAAATAGTAAGAGTCACCGTTCTTTTTATTTTCTTCAAATTTCTTGTAATACATCATTCTTTTATAAAGGAAATGTTAATGGTCACGTAAACTGATCATTAAATAAAATTTCTTATTCTAACGCTTACTTTCCAGCATATCTTTCAGGATCTATATATTAATACTCGTATTCTTAATCTTCTGAGCGTTATCATCTTGCAACACCCCTTGGTTAAAAATGAGACCGTCCAAATCGTCCAAGATGAAATGCAAAAATGTAAATAATGATTATATGGTGTTGCTTATCGGCCGAATTTTTATTTCTTATGAGTGTCGTTACCTCAGCTAAGTAATGGAATATTCCATTTTGATTACAAAGTAAGAAAGGTGATAAAAACATGCTACATAGAAAGGTAATATATATATATATATATATATATATATATATATATATATATATATATATATAAAAGGATAGGAAAGCACACAATGCTGTTAAAATGAAGATATTTTATATCATATTCATGGCTAATATTGAACAATATTTTGATTTATAAAAATCCTCATCAAAGCTTGTTTTTAACCGGACTCATCGAAAGAGAAAACGAAAACATTATATATATATATATATATATATATATATATAATATATATATATATATATGTATTAGATACATTGACCCTTCTACTCACTGGTATAAGGTACATTGAGCTCTCCTTATGGTCTACCTGCATCAGCTGGTTAAACCACACATGGAAAGACCCTAACTACGGAAAAAAAACTATATATATATATATATATATATATATATATATTTGTAGTTTTTGATACACATTTGATTCTAAAAATAATAACGTTCAATTAATTTTTTTCAAAATAAAAGGTCTGTCGAAAAAGTACAAGTTTAAATCTATATTTACCAAGATAGAAATGAACAATAAATGAAACGTTATTTTTTTAATCAGAATACAAGTTGTGTCAAATAGTACAAAAATCTCGATACTTTTTGACACACCTTATATATATATATATATATATATATATATATATATATATATATATATATATATTATTATTATTATTATTATATTATTATATTATATTATTATATCTTCAGGGATAAATCCACTGAATTAATCAAGATATTAATATTAATCAATATCTTGACTAATTCAGTGGATTTAACCCCGAAGATCCTTATGGTGAAACTTGAGTAGGTTATTCCTGTGTATACCTTTATAATAATAAACTTGCTCTACTCACGTATTGAGCACTTTATATTTGTTATTTCGCTGTCTTATCATTGTGAAACTTGCATCAACTAATTATTGTGCCCAATTTCACCAATAAGTCACCTTTTTCATATAAAACCATATATATATATATATATATAATATATATATATATATATATATATATATATAAAGGAATAAGTGACTTACCGGTGAATATGGTTACGATGGTTAGTAACTGTAGAATTCAGGGGGTAAGTCAGTGATATAACAAATACAAAGTGCTCAATACGTGAGCAGAGCAAATTTATTATAAGGTTATCTCTGTACCCATTTATTATATATATATATATATATACCCATTTTTAATATATATATACAAATATATATATATGTGTGTGTGTGTGTGTGTTGAGAATAGAGGAAGAGAGACAGAGAGACACAGAGAGAGAGAGAGAGAGAGAGAGAGAGAGAGAGAGAGAGAGAGAGAGAGAGATATTACTTATATACCAACACGCCTATATATGAGATTGCGTAAATGTTCTGTTTGCCTTTTTTCCTAAATAGTTTATCTATCTATCTATCTATCTATCTATTGATCTACCTTCAACAGTTTCAGTCTATCTATCTATCTATGTCTGTGATTCATAAAACAGTCAAACTGGCGGCGACCTCTGCTCCTCCCCCCGAACGTTCAGACCCCTTGGCTGAACAATAATTGAATTATCACTATTGCTTTTAGCAGAAAGCAATTAGATATCCTAAGATAATGCACCGGCATTTTTATTAAGACTGATGACAAATGTAGAATCCGACAAGCAAATAAAATAACAAGTCAAAAGGTTGGAGTAGAACGCCCCTCTTACTCTTTTTGCATTGCGCATCTTTGCTCTCCTCCTTCGTCATCATTTATTGGTGCTCAGTCCCTCATTGGTCTTTGAACATCTTACTCTCCATTCTCACACTCTCCTTTTTAGATACAGGCCAAAACGACAACACATAGATATGAATGTCGTGTATCTATGCAATATCATAAATATCTGTACATAGATGTATATCTGTATACATCGAGATTAGCATATATATATATATATATATATATATATATATATATATATAATTTTAGGGTCTGCGGGTCGCATATATATGCACATACAGATTAGCACACACACACACACACACATACATACATACATACATACACAAACACACACAAATATTGTAGATAATATGGGTGCTATATTTTTAAGCAGATAGTGCTCAAAATCAATTTATATTTATATATTTGGTTTAAGGTAGCATGGACAGATTCAACACCTGGTCACTGACAGTTTCTCGCTTATGTGATCTTTAGACCAAGACTGAAGATCACATGGGCGAGAAACTTTCAGTAACCAGGTACAATAACTTGTATTCAGAGTTTTCTTCTCCTAGACCGGTTGCCTAACCAAGGATAAAGAGCCCGGTCTGCGCTACTATTTACCCATAGCTGGAGGGAGAACTGGATTCATACCTTTCCCAAGGGTATTAGCGCTAAGTGAAAATGCAGTTACCGCGTCCAGGATTTGAACTCGGGACGACATGTCCATTTCCCATGAATTTAACCATTACACCACGCGCTTCCGTAATATATATATATATAATTTTGGGTCTTAGGATTGATAAAGCGAGATATTGACAATTACCAAGTGCCGTTGACCCTGTGACGCTATCTAAACTTAACTAAATATCTATCTATAACACTCCCTCTCTTAAGCTGATATATAAAAGTGCCTAATACACTAAGTAGAGCAAAAGTCGAATACCCAAAAGGGCCAGATAATATCTACCTAGATTTCACCTAACAGGAGATTCGTTACGGGAAACCTAAGTAGATAGTATCTTCCCAGTTGTTCGGAAATTTCCTCTATTGTAACTTTTCTGTCAATGAAAACGAGTACGTTGAATCCATCATTTCAGGTGTGCTCGTTATTTTAATCATGCATTTCTGCCTTTATCATCAATTCTATTTTGACCTATTTATAAAAATTGAACTAAATAAAACATGCTGTATACATCACACATTCTTCTGTAGATTTCAAATCTATCAATAATGGAGATTCGCTTCTGGCTTTTGTCTGTAATAAAAACTACGTAACTGCTTACGTCAAATTACCCAAAATCGTCATAACATAAAATAAATACACTCAAAATTTGAACATGCAACATTAAACAGTCCTCATTGTTTTTTAAAAACAAGTTTTAATAAATACATGACTGGTATTATATATCTATAGATTGTTTTATTTTAATACATATTTAAAGTTTACATTTCAAATTGTTTTATTTTTTAATCCTTTAATAATTTGATGATTTTACTTACTTAGGGTACAAACTCGCTGACATTGAATTTTTAACTCCCACCCCTCAGGCAATATGTTTCAAAAATCTATTTTTACATCGCCCGGGGGGCGTTTTTTATTTTGCTAGTATTATTAATACAAGAAAAGATTAAAATTACTGATAATTGTCATTAATATAAAAAGGGGGATTCCTTATTAGTGGGTTATTTCATTTAGCACCTAAAATCAAATGTCGGTATTTTAAAATGTCAAACTAAAGGTGTTTTTATTTTATTTTATTTTTATTTTTTGATAACCAAAATGAAAACCCTTTTTTAACACTGCAGGAAAAGAATGTCTCCTAACTTTTTCTTTGTTTTTTGTATTAAAATTTGATAAAAAGACTGCTTCGTTCGTTAAATAAGTAACAATGCGAAAAATGTAACTAAAAAAATATTTTTGCCCTTGCATTACAACTAGAAATGATAAAACCCGAGAATCTTTTTTTTCTTTAATGTCTTCAAATAATTAATAATTAATTAAACTCCTAACAGCGGTTTTAGCAAAAGACAAAATTATCCATTGGGATTGATATTGGTAGACACCACCAATCACCGCATATTTGATGGCAGACCTCTGTTCAACCATGGAGCACTGTGTTTTATTTGCCTGAAACATTTCTACCCATAACTATCTGTATATAGCTATGAGTTTCCTCAGACCGCCCACTTTATTGAAATGGTAAACAGAATTCATGAGAGTTTGTATATTTAAGGGGGTGGATTTCTGAATAAGCCCTAGTATCAGTTCTTATCATCACCTTAGAGGGTGGCGTTTATGTTCAGGAACCAATTAAACAGGTGATCGTAGTCTTTATGGGTGGGTTTTTTGGTGTTGACCATCTCAAGAAATTTTCTTTTAGAGTGATGCCCCAGTCTCGGATGGATTGTGAGATAGGGGAAAGTGGCCGTACAGCTGTCGGGTGTTGTTTCTACGACATGTTCAATATCGCACGCAGCATTCTTGTGCAGCTCCTATTTCGATTATTCTCCAGGCGCCTCGTTAGGGTCCAAGTGGTGCATCCATACAGCAGCACTGATACAACCACAGTTTGGAAGAATTGTCGTTTTAACTTGTCAGTAAGATTGAATTTCGATATGACTGATAATCTGTTTATTGCAGACCATGCCTTCCTTATTCGTGCATTAACATCACTTTCTGTGGATAAGATATTACTACCTGGAACATGAATTGTTCTACTGGTTTTAGAGGCTTACCGCGGAGTGTGGAGATGCCTCCATTCTTTTTAAAATACATGAACTCTGTTTTATCGGAGTTCACATAGAGACCGATATTCTTTGCTGCCCTCTCAAGGCTATGCATCAGTGTTTCGGCTTGTGCTGGTGTATTTACAAGAAGTGCTAGGTCATCAGTGTAGTCTGCATCCGTGGTAGTCTGTGTGGAATATCGCCTGCTTCTTGTCTTTTTTAGTGTGAGGCCTTTTTCTTTTCTTTTATCTAATGATGTTCAGAGTAAATAGTCTAGGCATATTATAAATATATATGGTGCTAATGTATCTCCTTGTAGGACTCCAGTGTGTATGTCAAAGAAATCTGTGTCGCCGTCAGGTGAGTGTATCATTGCTTTAGTGTCTTTGTAGACCATCATTATAGCGGTGACCGTTTCTTTGGAGAGACCAGAGAGACTGTATGTTAGAATTATTTGTTCAATTTCCCTCTGTATATGGAATCAAATGCCCTGGAGAAATCTAGGAATAGCAGCGTTGCCTCTAGATTCTTTGCCCGAAACTCTTCTATGATCCGAAGAATAGTTCTGAATCGATTTCTGCGGAATCCGTTTTGGTTTTTCCTAAGAATTTTAATTATTTCAGGTTGGATGCGATTAAGAAAGCATATATATATATATATATATATATATATATATATATATATATATATATACGGATATCCATGATAATCTATCGCTAACAGTTTCTATTATTCATTGCTCCTGTGAGGTCCTCTACACACGATCCAGTATCCACGTAGAGCAGAACTTATTAGTTCTTCCTTGCTTCTCCGCCAGTGCCCAGCATGTTTTGTTCGTCTCACCCGGGTGGTCTGTGTGATAGGAGGCAAGTATCCGTAAAGCTGGTTTCTTGTAAGGTGCTGTCTCCATCTTTTGTTTAATTTCACGCTCAGCATCCTTGTGCAGTTCCCAGCTAGCTTGTTTTCTAGACGCTTCATTAGGACCCAAGAGTGTGCATCCATACAGTAGCACGGATACAACTGTAGCTTGGGTGAATTTTGGCTTTAGCTTGTTACTTAGATAGGATTTCCATATGACTGAAAATCTACCTGTGGCAGACCATGCCTTTCCTATGTATATATATATATATATCTTATGCCCTGAAGATGATCTATTTAATAGATCGAAACACTGCAGCGTCGGCCAATAACTCACCACTTAACCCATTTAAACCTGTGTTTTTTCAATTTTCTTGATATATTACATATATATATATATATATATATATATATATATATATATATTTGTGTGTATGTAGGTATGTATATATAAGTAAAAGTAAAGCGGCCTTTTGTCAATGTGAACCAGACAGCGAGGGAGTCTATCGCCTTCTCTCTAGGCTAGACGAGGGAGATCGTTTTAACATCAGCTCCTCACTTTACGACACAGATCTCTGTGATCCACATACGCTGAGTTGGTCGGATATATATATATATATATATATATATATATATATATATATATATATATATATATATAATATATATATATTTAAGATGTGTCAAAGATAGAAATGAACATAAATATAACGTTCATTTTTTTAAGAATACAAGTTGTGTCAAAATGTAGCGAAAATCTCGATACATTTTGACACACCTTATATGTATATATATATATATATATATATATATATTATATATATATATATATATATATATATATATATATATATTATATTATTTATTATTATTATCATTTATATTTTAAATGCAATTAAAATGCATGTAACGTATAGCTGTATCCATAAAATATACATAGAGTATATTGTCGTCATTATTTCAATTATAATTAAAAAATTATTTCTATGTATACGTTGAGGATACAGCTATATGTTATACGCATTGTAATTGCCTTCAAATATAAATAATAATATACTTTACTTAACAATGCTTAACAATGATGCAAATTATCAAATACTATTATTTTTATATATATAATATATATATAATAAATTTATATATATATATATAAATTTATATATATATATATATATATATATATATATATATATATATATATATATATATACTGTGTTTAATTGTTGTGTAGTCCACAGGGATCATCAACCTAGATATCTCGGCTACATTATCTAGACAGAAATTCAAACTACATATCGTTTCATTTTTTCGAGAACATCTTTATTAAATCTTTTATTCCATACACATCGTCGCTGATATTTTAAAATATAAATCTGATACCATTTTATATTCTGTGCTTTCTTAGCTCAACTCACCCGTACGACTTGTATGTTTCTTCACAATATAATATTGCCGGATGATATGAAAACATGAAACTATCAATTACAATACGCGGTTTTAAATAATATATCATTCTGTCTATCTCCTGTACTTTCTATGTTAACACGTGACTTTACACCATTCTAGAATTACAATTTATTTGTCACTTGTCTCACTTTTCTGTCTGATGATTTTGCACACCAAATGTAAGTTAAAGTAACGGAATTCTAGTGATTATAATTTGATATTTGTCTTGGTTTTATATTTGGTCTGTTGCAATAGCGTCAACTACTTTTTATTGCAAACTTTTCTCGTAAGCATATATATATATATATATATATATATATATATATATATATATATATATATATATATATATATGTCTTTTTTATGTTGAAGTTGGGCGTTATTATGAAGCATTAAAAAATTAAAAAATTAAAAAATAAATGAAGGAACGCGATGTTGTGGAGTACAGGATTCACTTATTTTTTATTTTTTATTCTCATAAATTTTCGGGATCGTTAGATTCCCTTCCTCAGATGAATGTCCCTCCTGTTGAACGGATTCTTTATCTTTGTTGTTATTGAAAACGGCCGCGTCTGTAAAATATTTGTAATAACGGAGTATTCCGATATTAGCATTTATTCCCCTCACGTGAGTTTGCAGTTTTAAAATCCATTTGATTTCAGCTTGTTTCCGAGATTGTGTTGTTGGAAATGCGTGGTCTATTAAAATACATTTGAAGTGTGTAAGGTTGTGTGGTGAGGTGTTAAAGTGAAGTGTTAAAGTAATATATATTATATATATATATATATATATATATATATATATATATATATATACTGTGTGTTCAGCATAAATTTGACAGTTTCATATGGAAAAAGAAAAAGTGCTTGGTAACTATAACATTTAATGGATTGTAAAGAAATTCAACAGGCACGGAAATTACTCTACTGTCAACAAGTTTCACTTAGAATAACCACCATTAGCATCGACCACAGCCTCAATCCTGCTCCTGGACCTGGAGCAAGCTGATATTACAGTTTCCCTGGAAAGGGTCTCAAAAACTTCCTTAATTCTGTCGATTAACTGGGATTTTGTAGTATTTCCACAGTCAGTGGTGTCTTTCTCAACAGCACCATATACATAATAACCTATGGGGTTAAGATCTGGGGAGTTCGGAGGCCAAACATTGGGACTAGGGTAGTCATAAAAATTCGCCACCAACCATTTTTTTACTTTTCCCAAAGGTGTGGCACGGGGCCGAATCCTGCTGCCATACGTATGGCCTACCATTGGCTACGCGTTTTCCAGGACTTGACTACAATGTTTAGCAACTCCACGTAGGCATCTGAGTGCCTTCCAACACTTTTTCTGCAGAGGTTCGAGGCATTCTGCTGTACGAACGCAATCATATCGTGTGTTATGTTGCTTTATTCTAACCACAGCCTTGCAGTCTCCATTGCAATTCTCCATTTCATGCTTGATTGTTTTTACAGTTTTCAGGGTTCATTGGTCAGCAACCATAATTTCCTTATTGCTCTCTCTCTCTCTCTCTCTCTCTCTATATATTTATATATATATATTATATATATATAATATATATAAATGAGAGTAAAGTAGTGAGTAAATCCGACAAAATGTGGTTGAAATAGAGGGAAAATGTGGATAAAACAGCACAACTAAATTCAAATGATATTTCGCGTCAGTATTTTACAAAGCTTTGTCAAATTTATTCTGAAGACAAAACAGTCTACTTTTATGCTGAAAAGGTAATTTTGGGGCGAGCAGAAATTCGCAAAATACCGAGGTCAAATATCATTTGAATTTAGAGGTTGTGCTGTTTTATCCACACTTTTCCTTTATTTTCGACACACACACACACACACACACACACACACACACACACACACACGTATATAAATATGTATATATATATTATAAAATGGGTACAAGAGATAACCTTATAATAAACGTATTGAGCACTTTGTATTTGTTATATCGCTGACATACCCCCCTGAATTCTGCACTACCTAACCATCGTGACCATATTCACCGGTAAGTCACCTATTTCTTTATATATATATATATACTCAATGAGAAAATAATACTAAAAAAAACTTTCATTTGGCTATTATAAATCTATTTCGGCTGGTAACTCGACAAATGATCACAGTTACATCAAATAACCATTACAAAATATATAAGAAAATATGCTATCTATTTTGTAAATTTTGAAAATATATTATCTTATTATGTAAATGAATGAGAAAATATACTACATAAAGGGTTTTGAGCGAAATCTAAGCCAGATTTTCAAAGACATTGTTAATAAACAATAATAATAATAATTTTATTATAATGGAGATTGTGCGTTTTTCTGTCTGTAACCGAAACTATATTCCTACTCAAGTCACAATTCTCTTAGTTATTGACATCAGATTCTCCATGATTTTATTTTTTTTTATCTAAACCTCAATTATTAATAAAATTGTCTTACATTATTAATACTGTTAACTATGTCTACATACTGACAACATGCAATTATATTTATATATACAACAAAATAGCGTTTTACAGTGTGAACGGGAAGGCTAATTTGCATATTAATATTAAAAAATTGAATTTAATAAATATGTGCTTAGTATTATTGATTTCTAACTGTTTGGTTTTATTTTAATGAATATAAGCAAAAATCTCTTCAATGAATCTTAAATGAAATCCATTAACAAGATAAAATAAGTGTCATTTTATTATTTACTTCCTCTTATAACTAAATACTTAAATTAGAAAAAATAACAATGAAAGACGAGAGTGATGGAAGAGTAAGTTTCAGTTGTTCTATTTTTTATTATACTCCCTCTGTTTCAAAGCTTTTATTATACTCCCTCTGTTTCAAATCTTTTTATCTGTATTCTTATTTAGTTTCATTAGCCTTTCTAATTTAATACAATATTTTATTGCATTAAAACTTAAATACTTGCACCCGGAGGGTGCATATATTTGCTAGTAATAATAATGTTGGCAACCTTCCGTCTATTTTAGACGATGGCGTAGTCTCTCTCTCCTCTCTCTCTCTCTCTCTCTCTCTCTCTCCTCTCTCTCTCTCTCTCTCTCTCTCTCTCTCTCTCTCTCTCTCTCTTATAACTACGTGAGTGGCTGAACAGACCGATCCTCGAATGGCAGTCTCTGGTGCAAGCAAAAAGTGATGCTTTCTGTAGGTGTTGGGGTGCTGCTGTTACTCCTTTCTTTTAGCTCTCTTTTCTGTGGCAGCTTTTTTCCTCTCTTCTTCACTTTTCTTTGTACCTTGTTTGACGAGCAGGCGCCAGGTTGCACGGTCTTCTGCACAATCCTCCCACGTGTCTATGTCGATGCGGCATGTCTTCAGGTCTCTCTTGCAGACATCTTTGAAGCGTTTTAATAATAATAAAATAATAATAATAATAATAATAATAATAATAAATATTTATATATATATTATATATATATATATATATATATAATTACATACAGAGATCGACTTTTTCTCGATTTGTTTACGCTTTACATTTAAATCGATATGCACGTCTAATTCATTTAATTATAATTAATTAATTAACAAATTAGGTAGGACTTTAATTAAGCACATAATCTCCCTATAAATTGTCGGCCTTCACCATTTCAAACACATCGCTTGACAACTTCATATATATATATATATATATATATATATATATATATCGCCAAATAATCGCTTGTTGAGTGAAAGGAAAAAGTAAGGAAACAGGTTATCATAAAATACGATATAAAAATATTGAACAATAGATATTTATTGTCAGTCTTGTTTTTCAATAACCTGTTATATTTTTTAAGCTCAATATGCAAATTAGGTATATCCCGTGAGAAAAAAAGATCCTATATTTGTTCAAATTATATTGCGGGGTAACTTTTTTGGTGGGAAGTTATCAACACGCCTATAAATACCTTAAAAAGCGTCTTAAAAGTGATCAATGACGTTCTGATATCTCTTCTATATAAGGAATGGGGCACACTGTGACGGCCTTTACACACAAAGTGATGTGTGTATTAAAACAGTTAAAATCCCTTTCCCATTCTGTTAGTGAAGACAGCCTTATGGTTAAGGTGTCGGACTGACACCCAACCGATCGGATTTCAATTCCGGTTGTAGGTAGCTTACAAAATATCTAGCCACACTGAAGAAACTTGATAAGTCGAAACACGTGTCTGTGGATGACCCTATATGTGCTCCCCATCCCCTAGGGTTGAGCACTCTGGGGGGATCTCGCTGACGGCCGCCAACTCAAGCGTAAACTCAACGCTCTTCTATATAAGGGATGGAGCACTCTGTGTAAGTGAAGACAGCCTAATGCTTATTGTGCCGGACTGACACCCAACCGATCGGATTTCAATTCCGGCTTACAAAATATCTAGCCACACTGAAGAGACTTGATAAGTCGAAACACGTGTTCCATATATATTACCCTATATATATATATATATATATATATATATATATATTATCTACCTATCTCTCTGTCTCTCTATCTTTCTGTTTCTCTGTCTCCTGTTTGTCTCTCTCTCTCTATATATATATTTTTTTTAAATGTTTTTTTTAAATTAGGCGTTATTGTGAAGCATTAAAAATAAATAAATGAATGAACTCGATATTATGGAGTATGGGATTCACTTACTTTTTAATTATTTTTTACATAAATTTTCAGGTTCGTTAGTCAAATGTTACTGTTCATCGGTTTCTTTGTCTCTGTTGTTATCGACAGTGGCAGCGTTTGTAAAATATTTGTAATAACGGAGAATATATATATATATATATATATATATATATATATATATATATATATGGGGGGGGTGTACAGTATCCTATAAAAAGGGGGTTTATATGCCATAAAACCAATCAAACAACCAGTACCCGAATGACCTCTAGCCTGGAATTATCTAGATAAATTGCTGATGGAAATCTGGAACCATATAGTCGAGATTTCAGAATTCCGAATCCCCGTTTTTTCACGTATACGTTTCAGCAGTGTGGCTAGATACGAAACAGTTAATAAGCCCAGTGTCCTCCCGCCTAATAGCAATGCATGAGGATAATGATATTTCTATCAATAAATAAATGTATATACAATATTGGAATGTAAAATAAATGCTTTTATGTATATGTACGTACGCATGTTCACAAATACAAATAGATATTTTAATTAGTTGTGTGTAAATGGTTTGAGTTAAAAATTGAGTTTTCCCTCGAGAATTTTGTTTGCACTTGGATTGGAAAACATACCATTCCCATGCATAGGTCTCTCTCTCTCTCTCTCTCTCTCTCTCTCTCTCTCTCTCTCTCTCTCTCTTTTTCTCTCTCTCTCTCTTTCTCTCTCCTCTTTTCTCTCTCTCTCTCTCTCTATATATATATTATTATATATATAATATATATAGAGAGAGAGAGAGAGGGAGAGATAGAGAGAAATAGAGAGAGATAGAGACAAACAGACAGACAAATAGACAGACAGAGTGTGAGAGAGAACTGTATAATTAACCAGTACAAGATTAAATATTATCCTCCTCTTCTCTCTCTCTCTCCTCTCTCTCCTCTCTCTCCTCTCTCTCTCTCTCTCTCTCTCTCTCTCTCTCTCTCTCTCTCGTTATATATATATATATATATATATATAGAGAGAGAGAGAGAGAGATAGATAGATAGATAGATAGATAGATCAATGATTCATTATATATGTGCATACCTACGCACATATCTCTCTCTTTTTCTTTCTCTGTCTCTCCTTCTCTGTCTCCCCCTCTCTCTCTCACTCTCTCACTCTCTCTCTCTCTCTCTCTCTCTCTATATATATATATATATATATATATATATATACCTTACAAGAGAGAGAGAATGGACAGGGGTATAGAGGGGTAACTGTATAATTAACTTGTACAAGATGATATAGAATGCTCTCGAGAGGGACATGCCCACAGTCAACTGCAGCGCTGACGCGCGCAAACAATCTATTTCAGCCAATAAAAAGCCGGTAATTATTCACTGCTTACCGGATGATATGCCTTCAGATCTTTATCGGCTAGTCACGTCTCGCTAATGCAAAATGGACAGAAAAATAGATTGTTCACGTTGAACCCGAACCCGACAAAAACTGCTTTTCACTGGCAGGAACAAACGCCGTCGAATTATTCCATCGACACGTGTTGATAATGCATCGCTGTGATATTCCTTCTTTCTTTCTTTCCTCCTTTCTTTCTTTCCTCCTTTCTTTCTTTCTGCTAGCGTTTGTCTGCCTATCTATCTATCCATACGCACGTCAATATCTATCTATCTATCTACCTATATATCTATCTATTCATACGCACATGCAAATCTATCTATCTATCTATCTATTGATACGCACATGTAAATATGCCTATCTATCTATCTATCGATCTATCTATCAATTGATATGTACACGCAAATATCTATATATCCATACGCACGTCAATATCTATCTATCTACCTATCTATCTGTCTATCTATTGATACGCACATGCAAATATATCAATCTATCTATTGATACGCACATGTAAATCTATCGATCTATCTATCTGTCTATTCATACGCACATGCAAATATGTCTATCTATCTATCGATCGATCTATCTATCAATTGATATGCACACGCAAATATCTATCTATCCATACGTACGTCAATATCTATCTATCTATCTATCTATCTATCTATCTATTCATACGCACATGCAAATATATCTATCTATCTATCTATTGATACGCACATGTAAATATGCCTATCTATCTATCTATCTGTCTATCTATCTATCTATCTATCAATTGATATGCACACGCAAATATCTATCTCTCCATACGCACGTCAACATCTATCTATCTATCTATCTATCTATCTATCTATCTATTCATACGCACATACATACACATATATATATATCAATCTATTGATACGTACATGTAAATCTATCTATCGATCTGTCTGTCTATTGATACGCACATACAAATATGTTTATCTATCTGTCTGTCTATCTGTCTATCTATCTATCTATCGATCTATCTATCAATTGATATGCACACGTAAATATCTATCTATCCATACGCACGTCAATATCTATCTATCTATTTACCTATCTATCTATCTATCTATCTATCTATTCATACGCACATGCAAATATATCTATCTATCTATCTATTGATACGTACATGTAAATCTATCTATCTGTCTATTGATATGCACATGCGAATATGTTTATCTATCTATCTGTCTATCTATCTATCTATCTATCTATTGATACGCACATGTAAATATCTATCTATCTATCTATCAATTGATATGCACACGCAAATATATCTATATATCTATATTCATACGCACACGAATATGTACATACCTTCATATATTTACTTACTGTTTGAATAAGTACATCCTACCATTTTTAATTAAAAGTTAATTTCTCCTAAACCAAATATTCCCAGATTGTATTATTTCTCGTTGAATACTATGCAATAAAAACTGATATTATTAGGTTGTATGTATTACCAGACTCTAAGCGTTGAAAATTTGTACGTATTAACTCAGCCCCTCCGCGCATGCAGAGTGCGAGATAATGTCAGTTTTTAAGTGAAGGTTAACAGGTTTGAATTCAGAGTTTTCTTTCTCCTAGACCGGTTGTCATACAACGTATGTCCTACTATTTTACCCATAGCTGGGGGGATAGTTGGATGCATTCATTCCCCATGTGTATTAGGGCCATATTAAATGCAAACAGCCTCGTCAAGATTTAAGAATTTGTAACCAAAAGTATGAATATATCATCATTTTCATCAAGTCGTGCTAATACCATGGATTCCTTTGACTCCAGCCATCCGTCCCTGACAGTCATCGTTCTTGGTAAGTCTTTCACATGGCATCTAGTATCCGATCAGAGCTGATCAATGTAAGTTTTTGCTGGTTGGCCTACATTGGTGTGTACATATTTTGGTGTCCGCAGCAAAGGTCACGTATGTGTTCGTCCTTACTTCTCTAATAGTGTCCAACATGTGTCTTTCCTCTTACTTTGGTGGTTTGTGTGATAGGAGGTAAGTGGCCATACAACTACTTTTTGTGTGGTGCTGCTATCAGGATTTGTTAAAGATAGCACGCAATTTCCAATATAGTTCGCATATGGATTTTTCTCCAATCGATTCGTTAAAATCCATCTGGTGTGCCATACAGTAGTACTTACACGGCTACGGCTGGGAATAATTCTCATCGCATCTCATTAAAGAGATCAAATTTCAATATGATCATTATCTGTCTATTACAGTTTATGCCTTTCCTCTGTGTATACATTGACATCGTTTTTTGTAGATGAGATATTGCTACCAAGTTATGTAAACTGGTCTACTAATTTCAGAGGCTTGCCATGGGGAGGCTTGCTGTGGGAATGCTATATTACCAGTTAATATTTTATCACCATGTTAAGTTATGGGTCTTTTGTCTTTTTATGTGTGGGCTCATTTCTTTTCGCGCAAAATGTCCCTTCTTCTCCGTGGCAACCTCTCCCGATTAAAAACAAGCCTGCACTTTTTGTCAACAATTGTTTATTTTTGGCTGTGACAAATTCTAGCAGTCGTCGTCGAAGAGAGATATAGAAAGAAGGTGGTTTAAATGCAGATACACGAAGCTTGTCATTCACCTGTCAGCTGTCGGCTTAGAGAGGAAGAAAGACAGAAAGAAAGCCAGTTCTATTTTCGATAGGCTAATTCTAGCCTGCGTCGTAGTGTCTGCCTTAATAGACTCTTCGTGGTCTAGAGTTCGCTCTCCACTGGTTCCCTGTTCCCTTTCGACTATTCACCCCATCTTTTATAATTACAAAATAATCAGCTGCATATATTTTAATTTCATTGTATATTGTCAAACTGCCACACTGGAACTTTAACCAAAACTATCCGACATTACTCTGCCAGTGTTTATAATTCTCCCGAAAATATTCAACCCCAACTGACGGAATTTTCAACAAACAATTTAAACAAAATGCATTCCAAATAAATTTTTCCTTTCAAAATATTTTTTTCAAATATATTTCTTTCTTCTTCCAAACTGATCCTTTTTCGAACTTTAATTATCCAAGGCCCGCTAATAACGTAACGTCTGTAAAAAATGTTCTGGCTTTAACCTAAGGTATAACCAAACAGTAATCTTTTACCAGACTCATGTAAACAGTCGCTGTCATTTTTCGCATCTTACCATTGACGTCTTCTATCTATCATCCCCCCCCCAACAACCTATAGCTTTAAAACTTCTACGTCAGCAACGTCTAATTTTATTTCTATGTCTTCGCGTTATTCATATTCTCAATAATATCTTTTTACATGGTACGATCAAATCATTCTGAGACTTCTAGTATGAAGAACTTTATCTGGGTACTGCCAAAAATATTTGCTCATTTTCATTTTAAAAATAATTAAATGAATTAAATAGATTATATGAGGTCATTTTTTGTTTAAGTCTAAAAACAGTAACATAATGGGCATCAGTAAAAAAGAAAAAACAAAAACAAAAAAACAATAAAATAATATTACATATGTAAATACTTTTTGATACATTTTAAACATTAAATTAGCCTCAAAATTTTATGAAATACGACCTCGAAGGGAACTTAAAACATTTTATAAGAAGTTTTTCAAAAAACTCATAAAAGTTTCTTCTTAGAAATAAATAAAACAGAGCATTAAATACACTTTACAGAAAAATTACACAAATGTTCTGAAATTTTTGGCCAAGTAAAATCTGTTTTTTTTTTTTTTTTTTTCATTAAAAAAACTAATAAATATGTCTTTCGATAGATAGAACTATGAGTTAAATAAATACATACAATTTTTCCCGCCAAATATCTGGTACATATGGAATCTCTAAAGTGTAATAATTGGTTTACACATTTTTATTTCCACTGTTTGGATTTAAAAAGATTTTTAGAGAAATAATTCTGTACAGATATTTGTTCTGCTTTTAAATTAATTTTAAATTATTTAATTTAATTTAATTTAATTTATTTCATTAATTAATTATACTAGTAAAAAAAACACCCTCTGGGTGGCGTAAGTATGAATTTTTGGAAGATATTGCTTTAGGATGGTGGGAAAGATAAATAAATAAAATAAAACGTTTAATATTGTTTTTTTAATTACTTACTTACTTAAAAAGCATAATATTCACCCTACTCCACTGAGATATTTGTTTTGTTTTACAACAGTAAGGACCCCCAAAACGTTTCTAAAAATTTCTGATCAAACTATTCAGACTCTTAGCTTAATAATTGTTGTAATCTATTATTTATTTAGCAAACATTTGATCCAAATTGATATTTTCAAAATTAAAAAAAGTATATATTGATAAAAAAAATGACAATAATAATATTGATTAATCGGTAGTGCAAAATAATTTTGTTTTATTAAAATTGGACTAATACGAAATATTGCACAAGACATAGTAATATAATCAGAAGATTATGAATATTTATCATCACTTACTAAAAATTACAAAAAATAAAATAAAATAAAAATTAAAAAAAACCCGTAAGACACGTTTTTATACTAAAATAGTCTTTATTTAACCAGAAAATGAATTCAGATATGCTTATTCACTATTTATTTAAGAATACAGTTTTTATTTACAAAATATTTTTTATATTGTGTGATACTATTTTCTGAACAACATCCATTTATCTAAATAAACATAAATATTTATATATATATTTATATAATAAACATAATATAAATCGGCATATCTGAATGTCTCTTCTTATTAAATGAAGTCTATTTCAGTATTAAAGGGCCGGGTTAGCTCAGTCAGTAGAGTGTTCGGCTAGAAACCACAAGGTTCCTAGTTCGATACCGGTCCTCACCAACTCAGCGTATGAGTAGCATAAGGATCTGTGCGGTAAAGCAAGGAGTGGATGGTAGGTGTGGCGCTCCACCTCAGACGCCAAAACAACCTCCTTGGTCTAGCGCTATTGAAAAGGGAATAGACTTCCTCGCTGACTGGCTGATACCGACATTAGGCTGCCCCGACGAATTTACTTATTTTAGTATAAAAGCGTGTCATTTTCTTTGTTTTTTGTTGTTTTTGTTTGTTTTTGTTTGTTTTTGTTTGTTCTTTTTTTAATTTAACATACTACCGAGAAATTGTTATTGCTGTTGTTCTTTTTTTTTAATCAATAAATATTTTTTTTAATTTTCGAAAATATTAATTTTGATCACATGGTTGGTACACGTAATCAAATAGCAAAATCTTTTTTTTAAATAGATATTTTTTAATCAAAAGTCTATGAATATTTTTCAAAACTTACGATTAAAATAAAAAACACAAAAAAACGAAAAACACTTTTTTATTCTAAAATAAGTTTTATTTAATCAAAAGAAATACAGTCAGTTTTTATTTACAAAATATTTTTTATATTTATTTAAATAAAAAGATGTTCTTCAGAAATAGTACCGCGCACACACACACACACACACACACACACACACACACACACACACACAACAAACACACACACACACACACACACACACACAGCATATATATATATATATATATATATATATATATATATATATATATATATATATATATATATGTATGTATTTATATATATCATTTACTCATAGTTAACAATACATTGAAAATCCGTTTTACCAATGATTTCGGAACATCACCTTTAGGTGATTGCTCGTCATCAGAAACATTCACTTTTTCTGACGAGCAATCACCTAAAGGTGTTGTTCCGAAATCATTGGTAAAACGGATTTTCAATGTATTGTTAACTATGAATAAATAAATACAGTTCTTACAGAAGTAATTGAGCACTTTATTATCATTTCTCCATTACTAACAAAGAATTATATATATATATTATATATATATATATATATATATATATATATATATATATATATATATATATATATCAGCGCTTTCATATCTATCAATTGATCTTCTCAAATCGACGTTATGAAAATCTCATTTCTGTAAGCTAATTTCTTTTGCTTTATTTCGTAACTTTATTTTTTCTTATCTTTGTTACTTTTCTAATCTATATTCTTAACGTTTCATTTCAACTCTTCTTCTTCTTCTTCTTCTTCTTCTTCTTTCTTCTTCTTCTTCTTCTTCTTCTTCTTCTTCTTCTTCTTCTTCTTCTTCTTCTTTTCATTCCTTCATTTCTTCTCACGTGTAATTATTTTTGTATATTCTTTTAAAAATGTTCTCTCTTCTTCTTCTTCTTCTTCTTCTTCTTCTTCTTCTTCTTCTTCTTCTTCTTCTTCTTCATTCCTTCATTCCTTCCTTTTCTTCTCACGTGTAATTATTTTGTATATTCTTTTAAAATGTCCTCTTCTTCTTCTTCTTCTTCTTCTTCTTCTTCTTCTTCTTCTTCTTCTTCTTCTTCTTCTTCTTCTTCTTTCTTTTCTTTTTCTTTCTTCTTCTCTTCTTCTTTCCTTCCTTCCCCTTTCTTTCTTTCTCCCGTGTAATTCTTTTCGCATCCTCCATGACCTCACTTTTACACTACTATTATTCTAACCTCTGCCCATCGATTTGCCTCCCTCGACTGGCTGATTGGTCATCAGGGCTGACCCTTCGGTTGTTCATTCTGGCCACCTACAAAAAGTAAAAAACAAAAAAGAACATACAAAAAGGGCAAACTTGGCTTCCTCTCCACTTGACAGGGTTTGGCGAACTGGCGAGGGGGGTTGGTCAGTTGGTCTTCTTCTCCAACAATTGGCAAACTCTGTGTCCAGTAGGTTGGAGTGGAAGGTTACAGAGGTTGAATATCTGACCATGACTTCCAGACACCGTGTCGACATTTTATTCAGATGGGCCTTTCGGTGAACCGACTAGAAAGAACTATGTAGTTGGATATAAACAGTAATTTATCCCTTTTTATTATCTCAGATTGGACTGGGTCAAAATACTCATTCTTTATTGCCGGTAAGTGATAACGAGCCTCGCCGACCCTGTTTCTACAAGAGAAGAAATGTCATTTTTCATAATTCGCAATTTCTACTCTAAATTGCATCGTGTGTGTGTGTGTGTGTGGTGTGTGTGTGTGTGTGTGTGTGTGTGTGTGTGTGTAGCTTGCTAATCATTACACCATATATATATATATTATATTGATTTATGTATTTTTATGCATGTAATGTTTGTTATATATATATATATATATATATATATATATATATATATATATATATATACATATATATATATACATTATATAGTTTACCCATTAAACCATATATTATATATATATATATATATATATATGTAAATTTATTTTTTTTTTTTTGTGCATGTAATGTTATATATATATGTATATATATATGTGTGTGTGTGTGTGTGTGTGTGTGTGTGTATGTGTGTGTCTGCGTATGTATGTGTGTGTGTATGTGTGTGTCTGCGTATGTATGTGTGTGTGTATAGTTTGCTAGCCATTACAACACACACACACACACACACATATATATATATATATATATATATAATAATATAATATATATATATTGACTCATTGATTTTTCCACATGTAATGTTTGTTCAGTGCACGGTAATATTCACATACAAAAGATCTGATTATTACGATATAGTGTTAAAAATTTTTTATACTGTATATAGTCTTTCAGAAAACTTTTATAATTTCGTAACAAATCTCGTTCAAATTATATCAAATTTTGTCAACTCATGTCGAAGCAACTCCAAATGTTTAATAATTAAACACCATTTATTGTCCAGTGCATGGCATTCATTCATCTAAAAAAAAGAGAGATTCGAATTCCGAGTTGTTTTTGCACATTCGGCTGAAAGTTGACATCATTTGAACGAGAATTTGTCAACTTATTGTATATTGAAATTATATCAATTTTGAGCCGTTGAAACCTTAAACCTCATCGTCTTTGCAAACTCCCTACACTATTTTTTGGACATTTTAAGGATCCATGCACGACTCTTCATATATTTTCAGTTCATTAGCGATTAATTTAAATCGTTTAGAGGCAGAAGAGGAATACACAACAAAACAGTATTGGCAATAGCAGCACGAACAGTTTCCCAGCGTTGTAACCTCTTTGTAGACCTTACAATTGTGATTAATCTCACACACACAGATGAAGGAAAAAACTTTAAACTTGCTTCATTACAATAATTTATTTCAACTGTATTACTACGGCATCTTCAGGTGATCACAAGAACATGACTTGTGATCACCTGAAGAAGCCGTAGTAATACGGTTGAAATAAATTATTGTAATGAAGCAAGTTTAAAATTTTTTCTTTCATTTATTGAATATCTTGCTATGTCCTTCCATTCACTGGCACTAGGCATATTGAGCCATCCTTACGGTCTACCTGCATTAGCTTGGTTAAATCACACATGGAAAGATCCTAACTACCGGAAAAAATAATATATATATTATTTTTTCCGGTAGTTAGAATCTTTCCATGTGTAGCACACAATTGTCATCAGAATACAGCGTTCCATACTCACGCCATAAAATAGAATATTTGACGTCATATTTCAAAACCGTCTTTTTCAAACCTCAAAAAATTTTTTAAACGGACTGAATAACAAGGACTACCACTCGCTTTTCTCACTATTCTGTGATAAATAATTTCTTATCACCTACCACATACCAACAAATGCCCTGAAGATGATCTAATTAATAGATCGAAACACTGCAGCGTCGGCCAATAAACTCACCACTTAACCCATTTAAACCTGTGTTTTTTCATTTTTCTCAATATACTTACATATATATATATATATATGTGTGTGTGTGTGTGTGTGCATTTATAATCTGCATATTGATACTTGTCTTCCTTAATTGTACGACCGTTATCATCTTGACACACCCCCTGGTTAAAAGATGAAATACAAAAATGCAAATTCTGATTATCTTATGCTGCTTATCAACTGAATCCTTATTTTTTATGAATGTCGTAACCTCAGCTAAATAAAGAAAATATTATGAAGAAAGAAAAGGAAGAAAAAGGACATACTACACAGAAAAAATATAATAAGAAAGAAAGAAAGAGATTAGGGGAAATATATAGAGAGGAGGTGAACACGCGGAAGCGATAAGGGTAAATTGTATCAATCGAAGACATTGAAAAGAAGGAAAGATAGAAAAAAAGTGAGAGAACGTTAAATCAACATTATTATACATTTTACATATTGAAATATTTCGCAATAGCTATAGAATATACACTGGGGCCGAGTTAGCTCAGTCGGTAGAGCGTTCGGCTATAAGCCACAAGCTTCCTAGTTCGATACCGGTCCTCGCCAACTCAGCGTATGAGTAGCACAGCGATCTGTGCGGTAAAGTAAGGAGCTGATGGTAGGTGTGGCGCTCCACTTCAGACGCCAAAACAATCTCCTTGGTCTAGGGCTATTGAAAAGGGGATAGACTCCCTCGCTGACTGGTTGATACCGACTTTAGGCCACCCCGACGACTTTACTTTACTTTACACATATCTAAGTTTCTTATAATTAAATTATCATGCTGTGGTATATCCACATGTCCTGCTAGTAGAGAGAATTAAATCAAGATTATTACACATTTTACATATTGAAAAAGGCAATAGCTCTTAAATAAACATATCAAAGATTGTTATAATTAAATTATCATACTGTGGTATATCCACAGGTCCTGCTAGTAGAGAGAATTAAATCAAGATTATTACACTTTTTACATATTGAAAAAGGCAATAGCTCTTAAATAAACATATCAAAGATTGTTATAATTAAATTATCATAGTGTGGTATATCCACAGGTCCTGCTAGTAGAGAGAATTAAATCAAGATTATTACACTTTTTACATATTGAAAAGGCAATAGCTCTTAAATAAACATATCAAAGATTGTTATAATTAAATTATCATAGTGTGGTATATCCACATGTCCTGCTAGTAGAGAGAATTAAATCAAGATTATTACACTTTTTACATATTGAAAAAGGCAATAGCTCTTAAATAAACATATCAAAGATTGTTATAATTAAATTATCATAGTGTGGTATATCCACAGGTCCTGCTAGTAGAGAGAATTAAATCAAGATTATTACACTTTTTACATATTGAAAAAGGCAATAGCTCTTAAATAAACATATCAAAGATTGTTATAATTAAATTATCATAGTGTGGTATATCCACATGTCCTGCTAGTAGAGAGAATTAAATCAAGATTATTACACTTTTTACATATTGAAAAAGGCAATAGCTCTTAAATAAACATATCAAAGATTGTTATAATTAAATTATCATAGTGTGGTATATCCACAGGTCCTGCTAGTAGAGAGAATTAAATCAAGATTATTACACTTTTTACATATTGAAAAAGGCAATAGCTCTTAAATAAACATATCAAAGATTGTTATAATTAAATTATCATAGTGTGGTATATCCACAGGTCCTGCTAGTAGAGAGAATTAAATCAAGATTATTACACTTTTTACATATTGAAAAAGGCAATAGCTCTTAAATAAACATATCAAAGATTGTTATAATTAAATTATCATAGTGTGGTATATCCACAGTCCTGCTAGTAGAGAGAATTAAATCAAGATTATTACACTTTTTACATATTGAAAAAGGCAATAGCTCTTAAATAAACATATCAAAGATTGTTATAATTAAATTATCATAGTGTGGTATATCCACAGTCCTGCTAGTAGAGAGAATTAAATCAAGATTATTACACTTTTTACATATTGAAAAAGGCAATAGCTCTTAAATAAACATATCAAAGATTGTTATAATTAAATTATCATAGTGTGGTATATCCACAGGTCCTGCTAGTAGAGAGAATTAAATCAAGATTATTACACTTTTTACATATTGAAAAAGGCAATAGCTCTTAAATAAACATATCAAAGATTGTTATAATTAAATTATCATAGTGTGGTATATCCACATGTCCTGCTAGTAGAGAGAATTAAATCAAGATTATTACACTTTTTACATATTGAAAAAGGCAATAGCTCTTAAATAAACATATCAAAGATTGTTATAATTAAATTATCATAGTGTGGTATATCCACAGGTCCTGCTAGTAGAGAGAATTAAATCAAGATTATTACACTTTTTACATATTGAAAAAGGCAATAGCTCTTAAATAAACATATCAAAGATTGTTATAATTAAATTATCATAGTGTGGTATATCCACAGGTCCTGCTAGTAGAGAGAATTAAATCAAGATTATTACACTTTTTACATATTGAAAAAGGCAATAGCTCTTAAATAAACATATCAAAGATTGTTATAATTAAATTATCATAGTGTGGTATATCCACAGGTCCTGCTAGTAGAGAGAATTAAATCAAGATTATTACACTTTTTACATATTGAAAAAGGCAATAGCTCTTAAATAACATATCAAAGATTGTTATAATTAAATTATCATAGTGTGGTATATCCACATGTCCTGCTAGTAGAGAGAATTAAATCAAGATTATTACACTTTTTACATATTGAAAAAGGCAATAGCTCTTAAATAAACATATCAAAGATTGTTATAATTAAATTATCATAGTGTGGTATATCCACAGGTCCTGCTAGTAGAGAGAATTAAATCAAGATTATTACACTTTTTACATATTGAAAAAGGCAATAGCTCTTAAATAAACATATCAAAGATTGTTATAATTAAATTATCATAGTGTGGTATATCCACAGGTCCTGCTAGTAGAGAGAATTAAATCAAGATTATTACACTTTTTACATATTGAAAAAGGCAATAGCTCTTAAATAAACATATCAAAGATTGTTATAATTAAATTATCATAGTGTGGTATATCCACAGGTCCTGCTAGTAGAGAGAATTAAATCAAGATTATTACACTTTTTACATATTGAAAAAGGCAATAGCTCTTAAATAAACATATCAAAGATTGTTATAATTAAATTATCATAGTGTGGTATATCCACAGGTCCTGCTAGTAGAGAGAATTAAATCAAGATTATTACACTTTTACATATTGAAAAAGGCAATAGCTCTTAAATAAACATATCAAAGATTGTTATAATTAAATTATCATAGTGTGGTATATCCACAGGTCCTGCTAGTAGAGAGAATTAAATCAAGATTATTACACTTTTTACATATTGAAAAAGGCAATAGCTCTTAAATAAACATATCAAAGATTGTTATAATTAAATTATCATAGTGTGGTATATCCACATGTCCTGCTAGTAGAGAGAATTAAATCAAGATTATTACACTTTTTACATATTGAAAAAGGCAATAGCTCTTAAATAAACATATCAAAGATTGTTATAATTAAATTATCATACTGTGGTATATATCCACAGGTCCTGCTAGTAGAGAGAATTAAATCAAGATTATTACACTTTTTACATATTGAAAAAGGCAATAGCTCTTAAATAAACATATCAAAGATTGTTATAATTAAATTATCATACTGTGGTATATCCACAGGTCCTGCTAGTAGAGAGAATTAAATCAAGATTATTACACTTTTTACATATTGAAAAAGGCAATAGCTCTTAAATAAACATATCAAAGATTGTTATAATTAAATTATCATAGTGTGGTATATCCACAGGTCCTGCTAGTAGAGAGAATTAAATCAAGATTATTACACTTTTTACATATTGAAAAAGGCAATAGCTCTTAAATAAACATATCAAAGATTGTTATAATTAAATTATCATAGTGTGGTATATCCACAGGTCCTGCTAGTAGAGAGAATTAAATCAAGATTATTACACTTTTTACATATTGAAAAAGGCAATAGCTCTTAAATAAACATATCAAAGATTGTTATAATTAAATTATCATGTGTGGTATATCCACAGGTCCTGCTAGTAGAGAGAATTAAATCAAGATTATTACACTTTTTACATATTGAAAAAGGCAATAGCTCTTAAATAAACATATCAAAGATTGTTATAATTAAATTATCATACTGTGGTATATCCACAGGTCCTGCTAGTAGAGAGAATTAAATCAAGATTATTACACTTTTTACATATTGAAAAAGGCAATAGCTCTTAAATAAACATATCAAAGATTGTTATAATTAAATTATCATACTGTGGTATATCCACAGGTCCTGCTAGTAGAGAGAATTAAATCAAGATTATTACACTTTTTACATATTGAACAAGGCAATAGCTCTTAAATAAACATATCAAAGATTGTTATAATTAAATTATCATACTGTGGTATATCCACAGGTCCTGCTAGTAGAGAGAATTAAATCAAGATTATTACACTTTTTACATATTGAAAAAGGAATAGCTCTTAAATAAACATATCAAAGATTGTTATAATTAAATTATCATACTGTGGTATATCCACAGGTCCTGCTAGTAGAGAGAATTAAATCAAGATTATTACGCTTTTTACATATTGAACAAAGGCAATAGCTCTTAAATAAACATATCAAAGATTGTTATAATTAAATTATCATACTGTGGTATATCCACAGGTCCTACTAGTTTAGAATATTCGAAATATTTAGAGCAAATTTAAAAACACAGTACTGCAACTTAGTCATTTCCTTATTTTTTAATCTTAAAAATTTGAATCTTTCCTAATTACATATTGAACTATTTATTAATAGCTCTCAAGTAAACATATCAAACATTGTAATAATCGAATTATCATACTGTGGTATATCCACAGGTCCTGATAGTAAAGAATGATTAAAGGAAAGATTTTTTTGAATATCGAGAAATGGCGAAGTGGTTAAATTATTTGATGATTTGAGATGAATAAATCTTTTCATTGTTTTCGATTAAATAAACTAAAATGACAATTCGATCATTTGTTGAATGGGAAGACGAATGACTGATGTCAATTTGAAACTCCCTTGAGTTACATTATTCAACTTTAGATTCCAGGTTTCTTTCATGTGAATATTCGATCGAAAAAACAGTTTTCTTTATTATTGAATTTTTGTCTTTGGGTTTCAAAAATAAATAAATAAATTTCTTTCACTTGGTCTATTTTTATTCTTTTCCTTTCTTCTTGTTTGTCTCATATCTTTTTTTTTACTTTTTATTTAACTTTTGTTTTTTCTTCACTTGAATAAATCCTATTCTTTCTTTTTTTTTCTTTTTTTCTATTTGTATCTCCACGGCCCTCTCTCTCTCTCTCTCTCTCTCTCTCTCTCTCTCTCTCTCTCTCTCTCTCGATCATTCTCTATCTCTCTCTGTCTCTCTGTCTCTCTCTCTCTGTATCAATCTCTCTTTCTCTCTATCTATCTGTCCTGCTTTCTCTCTCTTTCTTTCACGCCCCCTCTCTCTCTCGCTCTTCTCCCCCTTCTCTCTCTCTCGGTCTCTCTGTCTCTCTATCCCCATCTGTGTCTGTGTCTGTCTGTTTGTATCTCTCTCTCTCTCTCTCTCTCTCTCTCTATATTTATATATATATATATATATATATATATATATATTGTAATACAAGTACAAGTAATAACCTACTCGAATTTCACCATGAGGATCTTCAGGGTTAAATCCACTGGATTAATCAAGATATTGATTAATCCAGTGGGTTTAACCCTGAAGATCCTTATGGTGAAACTCGAGTAGGTTATTACTTGTACTGTATTCCAATAAATTTGCTCTACTAACGTATTGAGCACTTCTTATTTGTTATATTGCTGTCTTACCTTTCTGAATTTTGCATCAACTAACCATTGTGACCATCTTCACCGGTAAGTCACATTTTCCAAAATAACACACACACACACACACATATATATATATATATATATATATATATCCCATCTGACTCTAACTTTTTTGTCTCTCTTTCTGTCTCTCTCCCTCAGTCTGTCTGTCTGTCTGTCTGACTCTCCCCCCTCTCTCTCTGTCTCTTTCTGTCTCTGTTCCTCCTGCACTGTCTGTCTGTCTGTCTGTCTGTCTGTCTGTCTCTCTCTCTCTTCTTCTTCTTCGGCTGCTTTTTTTCTACGTTCATTTAGTTTTCTTGTTCTTTTTTTCTTTGTAATTTATCTTTTCACACTTTTTCTTTTTCGTTTTGAGAAGTTTTACTTCATTCTTTGATTAATCTTTCAATCATTCTTTCATTCCATTCCATGTCTCTTAATTTAAATCTATTTCTTTCTTTTTTTTTCATTCTTTAACTTCTTCTTTCTTTCCTATTTATTTATTCTTTTCTTACTTTTTAACAGAAAGAAAGATAGAAAGAAGGAAATGTTTCTTCTTTTGACATTTCTTTCATCTGTCATTTTTCTTTTTTTTTTCTCTTGTTTTTTTTTAAAGAAGTTTTTCTTTTCTTTTTCTTTCAGTTGTTATCCTCCAATTAGTTCTTTCTTTCTTTCTTTCTTTCTTATTTGTTTTCTTTCGTTTTTTCTTTCTTTCTATTCAATATCTTTCCAATACTTTTATATATTTTCTATTCTTACATATTTTTTCAGTTCTTCCTGCCCCCCCCCTCTCTCTCTCTCTCTCTCTCTTCTCTCTCTTCTCTCTCTCTCTCTCTCTTTCCTTCTTTCTTTCTTTCTTTCTATTCAATATCCTTCCAATACTTTCTTTCTCAATTCTGCAGAAATATTCCCTTTTTACATATACTTTAAAGGGCCGGGTTAGCTCAGTCGGTAGAGCGTTCGGCTAGAAACCACAAGGTTCCTAGTTCGAAACCGACCCTCGCCAACTCAGCGTATGAGTAGCACAAGGATCTCTGTGGTAAAGTGAGGAGCTGTTGGTAGGTGTTGCGCTTCACCTCAGATGCTAAAATTATCTCCTTGGTCTAGAGCAAGTGAAAAGGGGATAGACTCCCTCGCTGTCTGGCTGATACCGACATTAAGCCGCCCCGACGACTTTACTTTTTTACATATACTTCGGGTTATTGTTTTCTTTCTTTCTTTTCATCTTTCTTTCGCTTAAGTTGTCTTTATTTTCAACTTTCTTTCTCTCTTCGTACAGTTTTTACTATTTGTCTTTAACTTTAAATTTTCTTTCCTTCTTTCTTTTTCCCTTTCTTTCTCTCCTTTTTTTTCAAATTATTGTTTTCTTTCTCTTTTACTTTTAGCTGTTCTCATTCCACTTCTTTCTTTCTTTCTTTCTTTCTTTTTAATATCCTTCGAATACTTTAATATATGTTCTATTCTTATATTCTCCAATTATTCTCTTTCAAACTTTTTTTCCGTCCTTCAAATATACTTATTTATTAAGCGTAGCTTAGAAGCGGCACAAACTAGAAGAATGAGGCACCCAGTGAGAATCGAACTCAGTAACAATGGTTTGCTAATCTAGCTCACTAACAACTACACCACATGAGCTCGTTGTTTTTATTTTCACATTTCTTTTCCTCTTCATTCAGTCTTTAACTTAAACTTTTCTTTTTTTCTCTTTCTTTTTCTTTCTTCTTTCTATCTTTCTTTCTTTCTTTATTTATTTATTTCTCTCTGTCTTTCTTTTTTTTCTTTCTTTCTTTTCCTTCTTTCCTTTTCTCTGTCTTTTTTTCTTTCTTTCTTTCTCTATCCTTTCCAATTAGATTTCCACACATTTTCTTCTTCCTTTTTGCCACCTCCCCTTTTCCCTCCCCTCCTTTTCCCTCCTCCTCATTTCCTGGCACACCCACTTAATAAAACCCTTGATTTAAAAGTTCAATTTAAAAATAAATAAATATAATTCAAGTGATCAGCAGTCGACTCGAAACCACTCCACTTACATCGAAACACCTTTCCCTTTTCCTCATTTTGTTTTAACGACGAGATTCGACGTTCGATTGCCGGAAAATAACTCCTCCTCCTGAGTCGCGAGGCTTCGACAGGCGAGTGTTAAGCAATGCTCAAGAGGTAGATAGAGAGGAGAACGCGGTAATAGTCTAGGGATCGACTATAGGGTGAGTAGAGATTCTTTTAACATTGTAAGATCACCTATTATCGTGACGTATGTGCCAGTAACAGGCATCAGTGACTCACTTCATGTAGACCTGTGCATGGGCAAACATGTTGAGTAGCAACACACGGTCTGTAGGTTTTCTTCTTGTATAATGATTAAATATATACGACCCGCGAGACTGATACTATAAAAATAGGGATATAACCAAACAATATTGTGAATTAAAGAGTTGTTACATTGCTGGGCTGGTAGAACGTTTAGTATTTGATTGCAATGGCGCTCACATATTCCTGGCCTTGTACCAGGTAGGCTAAGCTAAGCTCTGTAATTGCTAACTTTCTCAATGAGTTAGAA
>CM042148.1:107534569-107592069 GCA_023376005.1 Doryteuthis pealeii
AAAAAAAGAGAGAGATAGAAGAATAAAATGAACAAAGGAAATATAAACACGAAAAAACTTTTGTCATTTCAAAGAGCTTACATCAGCACGAGACCTGACGTATGAGGCACCTGGTGAGAATCGAACTCATTAACAAAAGCCATTCTAGCCTTGCTCGTTAACCATTGCACCACTCAAAGCCACAACGAATAATATCATCCACAAGAAAGTCTAACGCTACAAATAAACATTATCGCGTGTATTTAATCATCACTTACTTAGTAGGTTGACACTGCGTGGATAGATTCTTTCCTTTTTTTCATCTCCGCCCCACCCCACCTACATAACCCCACCCCAGCCCTACATAACCCTCACCCCACCCAACCCTCGCTACCCGTACACTAACCGGCATATACATGCACGCAATAGGAATAAATGGAACGAGTGATTATGCCAAACTCGTATAAATTGGTTTTATTAGCGTGTCTACTTTCACTTTCATTTTCAAAACCAATGCAAAGAATGATAAAGAAAAGAAAAATAAGAGAGAGAGAAAAAAGATAAATAAAAATGAAAATAAAATATGTAATAAAAGAAATAAAAGGCACATATGTGAAGAAAGAAAATAAGCCCCTAAAAAAGAGAAGAGGGTGGGGATCGTTTAATACCATGAAATAGGGGTAAACCGAGCAGGGGTGAACAAAATTAGCTCTTGTCCTATTTTTTTGCTGTTTATGACTTCTCACTGACCTTGTTTTTATACATTCTTCTTCTTCTTCTTCTTATTATTATTATTATTATTATTATTGATTTTGTTGTTGCTTTTGTTGTCATTATTACATTCTGATATTTCTACATAAGCAGTGTCATCTTTCATTCAATTTTTCAAACTTTCAACACGAAAAAAAACTTGTTCTTCTTTTTGTTCTTCTTCTTCTTCTTCTTCTTCTTCTTCTTCTTCTTCTTCTTCTTCTTTGTTCTTAGCGTGGACATGGAGTCTACATCTGGTTTCTGGCAGTTTCTCGCCTATGCGATCTTCAGACAAAAAAATGCATATATATATCATGATGTTTATATCTATAATATTAAGATTTATGATGGGGTCTGATGATCGCAAAGGTGAGAAACTATCAGTAACCAGGTGCCGTTGACTCCATGTCCACGCTACCTTGGATAATTACAACCATATAAAAGTTCATGTAGGAAATGGTATTTATGTATTTACCTAACCCCTCCACGCAAACAGGATGAGACACAAGGTCATTCTTTTAAAGTTTAACTGGTTTGAATTAAGAGTTGATTGGTTGCTTTAACAAAGTTAAAGAGCCCAGTCTACGCGAATATTTTACCCATAGCTGTGGGGAGAATGCTTGGATTTATATGTTTATCAAAGCCCGTTAGCTTTATATTATTGAGGAAAAAAAAACAGTTTCATAAAAAGTATAATCTTCTTCTTCTTCTTCTTCTTCTTCTTCTTCTTCTTCTTCTTCTTCTTCTTCTTTCTTTCTTCTTCTCCTTCTTCATAATTCTTTTCTTCTTCTATAATATTTTGGTAACTTTCTTTTAACTTTCTTTTCCCTCCTTCATTCTTAACACACACACACACACACACTCTATCTCTTTCTCTCTCTCTCACTTCTTTTATTTCAATTCCTCGCATTCTGCGACACCTTTTAACTCTTTACTATCGAGGCATTGTGGTTAGTAATAAAAAACATATGAAGACCAAGTAATCTAGAGTTGATTCACAAGATGACCGAACTCTCCTAACTTAAAATATTGATACAGCACAATTACTTAACTCTTTACCTACCAAATTTCCCCTACAGTTGTACCAAATTTTCTTGGTATTTTTTTTACCTGTATGATGGGATATTTCAATGTTCCCTATCTATTCACCTCAGAACTCGTTCTATTCAAATAAAGTTATATTATTATTGTAATCCGGACCCTTCTGCTTGATTATAATGAACTAACCATCAGTTTTTGTAATATGATCAGGTGTAATATGTATAGAGAGGCAGTAGTGGGACAGCCGCTGTGAAGAGCTTAACGTAGGCAAAGAGTTAATAAATATCGAAATAGTCTGGTGTTACATAATTTACGAGCAGTTATGAATTATATGCGTACCTGTAGTTAGAATATTTAAATTAGGGTCCATTATATTTAGTATAACGGGGTCCATGGAAAGTAACCGATAGTTGTGACGGTTAATAATCTTTGACCCCTTAAAAAGAATTCAAATTGAAAATATGCCCCCCCCCATCACCACTGACACCTCGTTTCATAGGGACATTTTTCATTTACACTGTCAAAATCCGGTTGTTTGTTAACAGGCGATTTTTAGAGTTTTTTTATTATAAAACTAACCCCTAACCCTAACCCTAACCCCTAACAAAAACCGGTTTTTGACGGTGTAAATGAAAAACATGTCCTTATGAATCGAGATCGCAAAAGGGGTGCCTAAAGGTCATATGGTCCAAATATTCTTTTCGGTTGTTTCTTTTATTTGTTTAATAGTATTGATTTGTATTGATCATCTGGATATATATATATATATATATATATATATATATATATATATATATATATATATGTATGTATGTATCAGCTTATCCTCCATGTGAACCCACCCAGGCTATAATTAAGCTGTAACAGTGACAACATTCTAAAAGATTGAAATATATTTCTTCAAACGAAGGCAATGTTTGAAAGAGAAACGTTATGTACCCGATGTAACGGGTATATAACCCTGTGATATGGAAGCGCGTGGTATAATGGTTAAAATCATGGGAAATGGATTCGTGGTCCCGAGTTCAAATCCTGGATTTGGTAATTGCATTTCACTTAGCACTAATACCATTGTGAAAGGTATGAATCCTACTCTCCCTCTATGGATAAATAGTAGGACAGACTGGGCTTTTAACCTTGGTTAGGAAACTGGTCTAGGAGAAGGAAAACTCTGAATTCAAACCTGTTGAACTCCGCTTAAGAAATTGACCTTGTGTCACATCCTGCTCGTGCCGAGAGGTTGGTATATAGTATATATAACCCTGTGATATAAAGCCAGTTTACGTGCCATTGAACTTCCCCTCCTCGATCTTGCTACCATAATTGTGTGACCTTGTACTGAATGAAAAGAACCTACTTGGAAGATTTACATCATACGTTATTCAAATCCCCGTCTCATCTTATTTGGCCTTGTTCCAGACTTATCAAACTAAATTCTAGTCCATGCATTGATCACATTGGATAATTCGATTATTTCGTGGTTTCAGTTTTTTGTGCTACTTCCTAATCAATTTCTTTATTTGACTTTTTTCTCTTTTACACCCCCCCCCTCACTTATTTTTCTCTTTTACATACACCCTCTCTTATTTTTCTCTTTTATCCAACCCCACACTCTTACAAGGGCCGGTTAGCTCAGTCGGTCGGGAGTTCGGCTGGGAACCACAAGGTCCCTGGTTCGATACCGGCCCTCGCCAACTCAGCGTTTAAGTAGCACAGGAATCTGTGCGATGAAGTGATGAGCTGATGGTAGGTGTGGCGCACCACCACAGACACTAAAAACAATTTCCTTGGTCGAACGCTAGTGCGAAAAGTGTAGACTCCCTCGCTGTGTGGCTGATACCGACTATAGGCCACCCGAAAACTTTAATCCCTTTCTTATTTTACTATTTTACACCCTCTCGTATTCATTTATCAATTCTTCTTTATTTACTTCTTCAGCTTTCTTTGTTTTTCTTTCTTTCTTCTCGCTTTAAACATTTTTTTTTCTTTTCTGTTTTTATCCTCTTTACCTATTTTTTAAAAACAGAGAAAGGTTTGACTAAACACCTATCTACAAGGTGTAACATAAAAGTGCCGAGTTTGAAGCTGTATTTGCCAAGATAGAAATGAACCATGAATGGAACGTTATTTTTTTAGAATACAAGGTGTATCATAAAAGTGCCGAGTTTGAAGCTGTATTTGCCAAGATAGAAATGAACCATGAATGAAACGTTATTTTTTTCAGAATACAAGGTGTGTCATAAAAGTACCGAGTTTGAAGCTGCATTTACCAAGATAGAACTGAACCATGAATGGAACGTTAATTTTTTTCAGAGTACAAGGTGTGTCAAAAAGTACTAAAATTCTCGATACTTTTTTGACACACCTTGTATATTTTGTAGAGGTGCACATAGTATAACGGACTCGGCTATCGGAGATCAAATCCTGAATGTCTTCATTTCCCATAGTGCTAATACCCTTGGGAAAGGTATGAATCTAACTATTCTCTCTCCAGCTATAGGTAAACATTAAGGCATATTTGAATCTTTAACCTTGATATGCCAACCGGTCTGAGATCTAATGTCTTGGTTGTTGACCCCAAAATGTGAAATATGAGCCAACAGTTTATGAACGATTTGTCTTGTGTATTTCTAACTCGCTTTGTTTCTTTCTTACTTATATTGAAATTTATTTTACTTTATCTATGTACATATATTTCTTTTCTTTTTTTACTTAAGTATGTCACTCACATTTCTATTGGGAAAAAAATTCTTACTCTGAACTCAGCTTATTTTATGGTTTGGTTATGAATAGAATATTAATAGAAAAAGAAGAAAAAGAAGAAAGAAGAAGAAGAAGAAGAAGAAGAAGAAGAAGAAGAAGAAGAAGAAGAAGAAGGAAAGAGAGGAAGAGGGAGACAATAAGAACAATAGAAACAGGGGGGTTAATGGAGGACAAAAGTTGAAAAAAAAAAAATAGTAAAAGGAGAAACGATAAAGTCTAAAAGAAGAGGCCAAGTAAATGGAAGAAGAAGAAGAAGAAGAAGAAGAAGAAGAAGAAGAAGAAGAAGAAGAAGAAGAAGAAGAAGAAGAAGAAGAAGAAGAAATGAAAGAGATAGAAAGCAAATTAAAAGAAAAACGATTGGGAGTGTGAATATCATAGGAGAAAAGAGGAATTATGTCAAATGAATTATGAAAAAAAAACAAGTTTTAAAGAAGAAGAAAAAGAGAAAGCGTGGATGATGAGAAGAAGAAGAAGAAGAAGAAGAAGAAGAAGAAGAAGAAGAAGAAGAAGAAGAATGGAATGAACGTTTAACAACGAGCAATCATCAGTTAGGAATTTCATATGATGGATGTGAGTTTCCTTATAAGAAATAAAACTTTAAAAAAAAACACAAACTGAAAGTGAAAGTGAAAGTAAGAGAAAGAAAGAAAAAAAAAACGGCCACAAAAACCAAATAAATAAATAATCTAGCGTAAATAAACGAGCCAACATTTTTTCTTCGCTTTTGGCAATTTATACTGACATATAAACTGAATTTAAATATACTTAAAATTAAAAGAAAAAAATGGTGAGAAAAAAACGGCACCAAAGAAAAAAAAAGGAAAAAAAATTAAGCAAAGAATAAAACCATAAAAAATCACAAAGAAAAGTAAATGATTGTAACGAGAAAAAAAGAAGAAAAAAACACTATATCACTATTACCATTTTTTTTTTTTTTTTTTTGCTGCTATTTTTGGTTTTGTTTCTAGTTTGCTTTTTGCTTTTGTTTTTTTTTCTTATTTTTGTTTATTTTCTATTTTTTTTATTTTTTTTTATTTTTTTACTCTTATTTAAAAAAAATCGTTTGCCTTCACTTGTGCGGGCATTGAGCGGAAAGATGAGCCAGTCATTTGGGCAGCAAACGCCAACCCTTAAAGATTCTGTTAAATCGTTTTTCAGGGAGCTTAACTCAGTTCTTGGAGCAGCAATCTTAAGGTCGATTGGTTGGTTGGTTGGTTGGATTTTACGGCATGTCAACCCAGGTTAGGTTATATTATACTGAAGACGTTTTGTTTTATTCATTTTTACTGGGTATTCGAATTTTTTTACTCACTTTTGAAACACATTTTTAATGTTCATTATTTTATCTATTTAACCCACAGATGGAACCTTAACAGGTAAAACTATTCCGAGTCAGAGTTGATATCTAAGAGTAATGGCGATAAAGAGGAACTCCACATTCCCCATTTCAAGTAAATAATCTTATTATAATGGAGATTGTGTGTTTTTCTGTCTGTAACCGAAACTATATTCCTACTCAAGTCACAATTCTCTTAGTTATTGACATCACATTCTCCTTGATTTTATTTTTATCTAAAACTCAATTATTAATAAAATTGTCTTACATTATTAATACTGTTAACTACGTCTCCATACTGACAACATGCAATTATATTTATATATACAACAAAATAGCGGTTTACAGTGTGAACGGGATTTTAATTTGCATATTAATATTAAAAAATCAAATTTAATAAATATGTGCTTAGTATTATTGATTTCTAACTGTTTGGTTTTATTTTAATGAATATAAGCAAAAATATCTTCAATGAATCTTAAATGAAATCCATTAACAAGATAAAATAACTGTCATTTTATTCTTTACTTCCTCTTATAACTAAATACTTAAATTAGAAAAAATAACAATGAAAGACGAGAGTGATGGAAGAGTTAGTTTCAGTTGTTCCATTTTTTATTATACTCCCTCTGTTTCAAATCTTTTATTATACTCCCTCTGTTTCAAATCTTTTTATCTGTATTCTTATTTAGTTTCATTAGCCTTTCTAATTTAATAAAATATTTTATTACATTAAAACTTAAATACTTGCACCCGGAGGGTGCATATATTTGCTAGGAATAATAATAATAATAATAATAATAATAATAAAATGAAGATGAAGTAGAAGAAGAAGGGGAAGATGAAGAAGGGGTGGAGGAGGAGAAGGGGGAAAATACTTGTCACTCAGTTTCTAGTTAAAGACCACCAGCTTTCGCTTGAGTGAAAAACTCGCAACGAGTGAAATAATAATAATAATAATAATAATAATAATAATAATAATAATAATAATAATAATAATACTTAGTAAACAATTAAAGCTTGAAATAACTTTTCGTAATACAAATAATTTACAGTTGTATGGCATCAAGTTTTCCTATTGAATATGAATATTTTGTACACAGTTATATGATATCAATCTTCCTACATAACACAAAGGATTTGCATTCAGTGGTGTGGTATTGTTTCAAGTCTTCCTATCTAATACTAATTTAATAGTTTTATGGTTTCAATTAATTATTCATGTTTAATAATAGTCGTTTGTTTGCACAGTTAAATCATTTCAAGTAAATAATGATCTAATTAATATGAAGTAAAAATAACATTTTATAGCAAGAAAGTAAGGAATTAATTGATTGATTGGTTGATTTTAGCGGCATGTCACTCCATGTAGGGTTATTTAATGCCTAGAGGTTAGGGAGTTGCCTTCATTATAAATTTATGTTCACATTTTGCACACATTTATATAAAGGGACACCGAGGAACAACAAAAGTTTTCTTCACTAAGGATCATCCTCTGTTTACCATAAGGGATCTCCACTGTAAAGTGCTCTTGAAGCCTAAAAAGGATAAGGATAAGTTTTTAGCAATTTACGTTCGATAAAATTATCAACTTTGTCTTTGATTTCATTCCTTTTTTATCGGTATATTTGGAATCCGTTAAGTTCCCATATCTTGGCATATGTAAATTCCTTTATTTATAAACATCAACTAGGTGAGATATCCATGATTTGGATCAGGAAGAAAACTGCATTAAGTCACCGTCAGCCAAATACATCCGCAGTCGAAGCAATAAAGATGAAATAAAAACAAAAAAAAACCCAAAAAATACTGAGATGTCACTAACATCCAGTCAGGACCCCTTCACTTTGTCCTCATTACAAATTCAAAAAATCTTGAACCCTTTTTGTTCTCGATGATAACTGCTGAGCCCACCGAATAAGAAATGAACACAATTCATTTGTAAAGAATACAATATCAAGTCACAGCAAAATGATTAAGAGAGCGATAATTAGCTAGTCTCGCAATCCGTTGTTAGTGAGTTTTAGGAATCAAACATTATGTCAGAAATTGACTTGTCAAATGTCTGTCATAAACACTTGGGACCCATTAAATAGGAACAACACGTCTAAAAGAAAAAGCCAGAAGGCAGAGGAATTCTTTCTTTTGAGATTTTAAGAAAAGCTTTCAGTTGCTAAAGAAATAAAAAGAAAGGAGTTGGGCGGGGTAAGAAACAGAAGAATTAACAATTAGGAGAGGTGACAAAATATGACATCAGATAATCGTTTTCTAAACAATATCCTGTCAGTAAATTCTTAAATATAAAGACTTTTCTTGGTGGGTTAAGTTTGAAGTTCGAACTAATTATGACAATGAGATAAATAAATCCCTCTGAGTATAAAAAATTGTATTACTATTTGTTGTATTGATACTAAAAGCTTTTGTCAAAAAATGTTAAGGTGGGCACCCTTGTGGACTTTATGTACCACCTAAAAACTAACTAAATAATACATATATACATAGATATATTCTCTCTTTCAAACTTTCATATGCACGCTAATCTAACCTATATATATTTGTTTCAGTCAATCACACTTTGTTTAATATCCGTTTATCTATCTGTTTCTCTGAGCCTGTTCACAGTCTCTCTCTCTCTCTCTCTCTCCTCTCTCTCTCTCTATATATATATATATATATATATATATATATATATATATATATTATATATGTGTGAGTGTGTGTGTGTGTGTGTGTGTGAATAAAAAAAGCCTTAAATAGCATGGGTATCGTGGTTATGGACCATTTCCACTAGTGGGTATCTGGGGTCCACCGAGCTTCTTCAGACCACGTTTTTATTTTAATAAGACTCCTTAAGCAGTCTTAATAAAATAAAAACGTGGTCTGAAGAAGCTCGGTGGGCCTAGGTACCCAGTGGAAATGGTCCATAACCACGATACCCATGCTATTTAAGGCTTTTTTATTCACAAATAAATTTGCTCTGTTTATGAAAATTTTTACATTGAGGTCTCACACGGAACCTAAACTCTACAACGAACTACTGGTAGAGAATAAAACCAGCCTAGAATCACCTTGTATCAAGAACTTGGTACCCCAACAAAGAATATATATATATATATATATATACCAAACTTCTTGGTAAATCCTCGCGGTGAGAAAAAACCCAGTTTTGATTGTAAAAATATACTACCAAACATCAACCGGGAAGAAAATTTTTTTGGGAAAAAAGAAAAGACCAAGATAATCGTTCCAACAAAAATAATCTATTGTGACAATATTTTGGCCCCCCAAAAAACAATTTATATGTATGTATATATATATATATATATATATATATATATATATATATATATATATAAGATATATATTCATACAAAACCACCAGGAGACTAAAGCTAATAAGTAAAAAATGCTCAATACCTAAGTAGAGCCTATAATAAAGATTATTCTAATGAGTCAGAGGAACCTATTAAAACTTTCGGTTAATGCTCTTCAGGGCTAAGATCTGACTCAAGAGCATTAAGCGAAAGTTTTAGTAGGTTCGTCTGACTCATTAGATTTATATATATCTATATATATATATATATATATATATATATATATATATATATATATGTGTGTGTGTGTGTTTGTGTGTGTGTGTGTGTGTGTGTGTGTGTGTGTATGTGTGTGTGTCTTGATAATAATTGAAATCTGAGTTGACCTCATACGAAAAAGAAACAAGAAATGAATTACAACATAATGAAACTTCAATGAAGCTGAAAAACAAATACTAAGTTTTTAAAAGAAATCAACATAAAACTATGAGATGAAAATAAGAAGAAAAACAAAACCATAGAGGATCTAACAGAACGACTAATGAAATTTGAGAAATGCGCCAAATGTGCAAATATGCGCCAAAGATTTTTATAAAGAAAAAAATAAGTAGTTCTATCAGTAGTACAACGGTGAGTAAACAAGTAATGCCATTTTGTTTAGGACAGGTATAATTACAAACACAGGAACATATCTCATACATCAAAATGAAGATGGTCTCCTGTGGATCACACCCCTATTTCTCCACATAGTCACCATTTCTCTCAATAGCAATGTTCCACCTTCGAATGAGAGCATGTATCCCTACCCCATAAAATTCTGTTGACTGTATTTTGAACCACTTCTTCGCTACAGCTTTCACTTCCTCATCATTGGAATACTGTTTGCCTTTCAAACTCTCTTTCATGAGGCCAAAGAAATGATAGTGATTATTCCAGTGATGATGAAGTGAAATCTACAGTCTCGATTCTTTCTTAGTTTCTGTTCCAGGTTATTATGCACATTTCCAAGGATACCAAGTACCGTCACTTATATATTCCACAGCTTTTATAGCTCTCTGGCAAGATCCATGTATCAGTCTTTCTATTCGTTTTGTTTCATTTTCACTCTCGCTAATGACAAATTCTTCTTTCATGTTCATTTACACGAGGTCTGGTTTTCTGGGCGGGATTTGGTGAACCATTTGTATCTCAAAGTCACAGAGAATTTGATCCGTTTCATTTTTTGAACAGATTCTGATTTGTTCATATACCGTTTTTCAGCATGACAAATTTTTCTTCGCTTGAATAAACCATTATATTCTTCCGTATTTTGGGTTTTGTTTTTGTCTTTTCTAATTATTTCTATTTTCTTAATCAGAATTCCCCCCTCTTGCTCTCCCTTTCTCTCTCCCTCTCTCTTTCTCGCATCATTATTATTATTATTATTATTATTATTATTATTATTATTATTATTATTTGGTGATTGTCCGTGTCAGGGTATTTTTCAATTTAATTTTTATTTATTCTGCAATGAATAATTATTACACAGACACGAACCGTGCCCATTTTCGTGTGACCCCCTCCCCGCGACCGACATGTGTTTATGGACACCATTCATTGATTCACCAGTCAAGTTCAGTCAACCTCGTGGAGTTGTCCATGCCACTCGGCGGAAGCCCAGGGGTCTTACGCCGGGGTTAAAAAATAAAACAGAAGAAAGCCTTACTCTCGTTTTTCTGCAAACAATAACCTGTAAAAATGCACAAAATTCAAAAGAATAGCCACAAGAATAACGCCCTAGGCGACTAATTAATGTCAGGGCATCCTTGAAGATATTTTCCACTCGGCCTTTCTTCGTTTTTGGACAGTCATTACCCTGAAAAGTCGAAATAGAAAAAAGATTAAAAAAATAAAATATATAAAGGAAGAAGCGGAGATGGATTTTTGGTATGGAATTGAAAAAAACTTTCCTCCGGTAAAAACGATTAAATTACATTCCAATTTTTTCTTTCTAAATTTCGCACATTATTTTATTTTTTAAAAGATTTATTTTTATTTACCATTTTTATTATATTTTTTCAAAGTTTTATTTCTGTTCGTTTTTAATAAACAACTAGTAGAAACTCCGAGAATTGCCCGGGGAGAAAGTCTGGAGAGTCCTTTAAGACTGGGGTCCTTTAAGTGAGGTTTAGAATACGGTGACAGTATCCCTTACAAAGAGGTAAGCCATCCTCCTAAAGGTCTGTCCTGTGTATGACACCCACATACATCTGATGGTGAGGCTGTTGTTATGGAGACCTGTGGTGTGTATAGTACCTCTTCATTGCCATTACTCCCATGTCCACTCTGAACGAAAGCCAAGGTGCCTGGTAGGGTCACATATATTGGGCAAATAGATATGTTTAAAAATTATTCGTATTCGAAATCAAAGAGAATATAATAATCTCATGCACACAAAACAAACCTGGTTTTATCTCAGCCATTGAATATCCTTCGATTCATTATTATATCTTAATTGGTGCCCTTTGGGGACCGTTCCAGGTCCCAAGGATCTGGGAAAGAATTTGAGCGAATTGGAAATGAGCGGAAGAAGCGGTACCATCCAAACTACAGCACTGTTGGGATCGGCTGGTGTGAAAACCTCATGAGGATAATGGAGGTTTTCACTCCTGTCGTAGGTAGTGGTTCAATGGAGGCTGAGTGACAGCAACTCTCCTCAGGTCGTCGGGATTCTTCTGAGTATTCTAGTCGATCCTAACAATGCTGTAGTGTTGATGATCTCGATTATGTTGGTTAAATATATAACAAAAATGAGTTTTTAAAAAATGTGTTTAAAAATTTGAGTCTTACAACAAATTGAATACCCAACAAGAATGAATAAAATAAAACGAATACTTGCATGTATTTATGAGATGAGGTTAGATATGAATAATTGTGTTATTTCGAACTGTGAATAAAAAAAAAAAAATTAAAATAATAACCTCCTGAACTGAGTCCGAAGTTAATGTGGCCTGACCGTTGTATTTATACACAATAAAGACGAGGACAACAGTCAGAAAAACCAAAATTATTCAAAACAAAGTATTCGGCATAAAATACCTTTTAAATTAAAATACAATAACAATAAAAGAGAACAGGTTGTGCTGGCCCATCTTCATATAAGCCACACCTTCATCACCAATTATTATTTACTAGAGGGCACAGAATCACCAATATGTACTACATGCCAAGAGAGATTTACAGTGAAGCATATTCCGCTAGAGTGTGTAGACTTTGATCTAGTGCAAACAAAATACTACCAAGCAAATAATTTGAAAACACTTTTCATAAAAAATTAGACCATCCAGGATTTTACATTTCCTAAAAGAAGTGGGATTGTACTCTAAAATATGAGTAATTGAACAATAGTTAAAATACATACATGTATACATTTGTTTTCTACCAGACTATCACTATGAATCCAACACCTAGTCGGTATTGAATGAGCCATCGAGGTTGATATGCCGTAAAACAAACCAAAACAAACCAAGAGTTTAATATTTATAACCCTATAATTATGACAGCTATAAAAAAAAAATTTCCAAATAAAGAATGATTGATGGTTTGGTCTTTCGGCTTGTCTAATTTTGGGGGGTTACGCTAAAACTAGATAAACAATTATAGTCTCCAATTATATACGCTACAAAAATCTGACAACAATCATTTAAAAAATAAACACATCATTATCTCAAACCGGTCTATCTGATTCATAGATGGAACACTAACGGGTGATACCACTCCCGGTCAGAGTTGACTTGGGATTAATGCCAACACTCTCCAGAGTTCCAGAACAATTACTCAGAGTTTAGTTTGCTCAATTTTCAGCACAATGTCAGCCATTGTTTTTTCATTTAAAACAAAAAAATAAAAAATGATAATATATTTGACTTGTTATCAAATATTCCGATATCTTTTCTCTCTCTTTCTCTGCTGATATCATTTTATGATTATTACTTATCTAATTCGTATATCATTACCACTGATTGTTAGTTTCTTTCTTTTCTTTTCTTTTCTTTTCTTTTCTTTTCTTTTCTTTTCTAACTAATTCTTTTAGTTGCAATTTTTAAAGCACATTAATTTCTTCAAGAAATATCTTTCTTTGTTTTTCATTGAAATTTCAGACAAGATAAAGATTGAGAAATTTTAAAAATGATGGACTGTTGATAAATATACAAATTCGAACCGTGACGAAGCACAGAAGCCGAGGAGAAGTTTCGACTATTTCACTGGAAAGCATACAAATTCCGTTTAGAAAATAATGACCCTGATTTTATTTTATGTTTCAGGTTGGCAACTTTGATTAATAATTTTTATATACTCCTTCATTTTAAGAAATGTAAAATCCTGGATGGTTTTATTTTCGTGAAAATATTTTTTTTCAAATACGTGCTTGTAAGTATTTTGTTTCCACTAAATCAAAGTCTACACACTCTAGCATTAATGGGAGGTGTCGATAAGAATATCAATAATTTGGCAATTATTGTCTGGTTCTATGGTGTAATGGTTAGCACTCTGGACTTTGAATCCAGCGATCTGAGTTCAAGTCTCGGTAGAACCTAAAAATGCCTATTTTGTAGTATTTCATTAAACGCTATCATTAATGGGAGGTTTCTATAAGAATATCAACTAGAAATTCGCCAAGTTCATTGCTATACCGACGACGCTCTTTTCTTCTGCGTGTGTGTGGGGAGGGGGTGAGTCTTATTCCACTGCAGGGGATGTTGTCAGTATAGTCTAGGTTCCACTAATTGGTCAGTTCGTTGGATTTTACGGCATATAATTCCATCCAGGGTTATTTTATGCTGGAGACGTTTTTGTTTTATTCATTCTTGAAGAAAAGTATGAGGCATCCAGCGAGGATCGAACTCGCTAGTCAGTAATAATGGATCTGCAACACGAGCTTGCTAACCATTACACCATGGTGGGACGTCCTTTTTCTTTCCCCCAATCCGTTCACCACACGTAGAATGTGAATCGAGGTCGGAAGTATGGGGCATCCAGCGAGGATTGAACTCGTTATTCAGTAGTAATGGATATGTGAGACTACCTTGCTAAAACAATGGGACGCCCAACATGACATACGGCTTCAGCAATATTGGACAATTGCCTATCCGACAAACATAGAGTTTACTAATATTATTATATTTCATATAATGCAATATAACCGCAAGCAGAACAATTTATTTTTAACTGAAAATATTACAAGAGTATTTTCTTTTTATATATTATTATAATGGAGATTGTGTGTTTGCTTGTCTGTAACCGAAACTATATTACTATTCAAGTCACAATTCCCTTAATTATTTAAATCATATTCTCAATGATTTTATTCTTATTTAAACCTCAATTATTAATAAATTTTTTTACATAATTAATACTGTTAGCCATGTCTACATACTAATAATATACAATTGTATTTATATATACGACAAAACAGCGGTTCCCAGTGTGAACGGGAAGCATATTGATATTAAAAGTTTGATTTTCATAAATATGTGCTTAGTATCATTAATTTTTAATTGTTTGATTTTATCTTAATGGATATGAGTAAAAATCCTAGGGATAAATCTAAAAAAAAAAACATTAACAAGAAAAAATAACTGTCATTTTATGCTTTACATCCTATTTAAGTAAATAAATAAGTAAAATTTTGCAATAAAAGACAGGTGCGATGGAAGAGTATGTTTCAGTTCTTCTATTATTTTAAATTAAACTCCCCTCTGTTTAAAATCTTTTTATCTGCATTCTTATTTAGTTTCATTAGCCTTTCTAATTTAGTATAATATTTTATTACATTAAAACTTAAATATTTGCTAGTTAACGTAGTACAATATTCTTCAAAACTCCAAGTTAATTCATGTGCTTCCTGTTACTAACTTATGTTATCACTCTAACCACCATATTTTGCAACCTAAATCACCACAAAGATTCAATACGTTATTTAGTAGTAATAGATCTGCGAGACTCGCTTGCTAACCAATACAGCACGATGGGGCGTCCAAAATGACATATGGCTTCAGTAAGATCGGACAATTGGCCAAACTTGAAAAATAGAGCTTCTTCGAGGAATATTCAATGACAGACTAATTTCACGTGGAACGGAAATTGAACTGGCCACCACGTTCGCCAGATTTGACAGCTCCCCAGTTTTGTTTTATTTTTTTTTACTTTGGGGGTTATCTTAAGGAAAGGGCTTATGTAAACGAACCTCGAACACTCCGGGAGCTGAAGAATAATATTCAGCGAAAAATTTGGAGTGTTGAAGTCAGAAATATTATTATGAACACAGCCGAGAGAACGGCTCTCTGAAGCTGTTGAAAACAAGGGACATATCAGGGATATCTCAGTCGGTAGGATGTCCGGCTGGGAACTTCGAGGTTCCTGGTTCGATTCCGACCCTCGCCAATTGAGCGTATGAGTAGCACATGGATATGTGCTGTAAAGTGAAGAGCTGATGATAGGAGTATCATTCTATCAATCTCAGACGCACAAACAATCCCCTTGGTCTAGCGGTAGTGAAAAGGGGATAGACTCCCTCGCTGTCTGGCTGATACCGATTTTAGGCCACCCTGACGAATTTACTTAATTTATATGCCATAGGACAAAATAATTTCCAAAATTGAAAATGTATATACAAAATAATATTTTCTTTAGCATTTCTTTATTACAACTTAGTTAAATGTTTAAGATAGTAAGTAACTTTTGCCTTATATATATATATAATATATATATATATATATAATATATATATATATATATATATATATATATAGCTAACAACTAGGTTTTACTCTCTATTTACCCCCTTTCTATAGTATAACAAGAAGAAAAAATATTTGTTTTCTTATTTTTTCTCCTTACAATGAATCTTTTAAGAGGTCTATTTACAGCAGTATAAAATTTTGTTACCCCCCCAAAAAAATATATATAATATATATATATATATATATATATATATATATATATATATATATATGTTTAAGTTAAGAGTAGGGAAATCAATCCGACAGTATAAGCATAGATAAAAGGATATGAAAACACACAATGAGCTATGAATATGATATAAAATACTTTCATTTTAACAGCATTGTGTGTTTTTCATATCATTTTTATCTATCTATCTATCTATATCTATATCTATATATCTATCTATCTATATATATATATATATATATATATATATATATATATATATATATATATATATAATAAACACGGTTTGTTTAGAATGGCTTTTTTGCCGATAATTTTTGGGAGAATAAGTGCTTAATTGGAGTCGTACCTAATTTTGAAAATTAATTAATTAATAATGAATTAGGCGGGAATACCTATTAAATGTATGGCCAAACAAATCGAGAAAAATCAATCTCTGTATGTACATTTCAGCCTATTAGGCCTCATCAGCAGAGCTATAGATCGGAAGACCGCCCTGTGCGTGATTTGAAACGGACTGCCAAGCTGACAGGCCGATCCCATAACCTCTACACCAAACGGACTTCTTAGATTTTACGACTTGTTTAGAGTAAGTCCGTTTGGTGTAGAGGTTATGGGATCGGCCTGTCAGCTTGGCAGTCCGGTTTCAAATCACGCACAGGGCGGTCTTCCGATCTATAGCTCTGCTGATGAGGCCTAATAGGCCGAAATGTACATACAGAGATTGATTTTTCTCGATTTGTTTAGCCATACATTTAATAGGTATACCCGCCTAATTCATTATTAATTAATTAATTTTCAAAATTAGGTACGACTCCAATTAAGCACATATATATATATGTATATAATATTACTAGAGGAAAATAATTAAAGGTCTACCATGGTTTCAATCCAAATGATTTCATCAAGACCCTACCCTACGCTTAACTAAGTCGATACATTTTTTCGGATGATAACGGTTGAATGCTACGTCAGTTAATATTTTTCTCTCAATTTATGCGTGTGGCTTATTCTATACGTGTATTTATTCCTTAATTCTCATTTCTATATTGTTATTAATTTAATTCTAATTATAAATAATAGTTAGTAAAATCAGTTAAAATTTTATTCTAATTATGTCTTAGGGAATCAATATTACTAATTAGTTTTTCAATGGTCTTTACAGTATTCATCCTATTTGGAATTAATAACCATTTAAGAAAAAAATTCTATTTTATTTATTTAGACTTAATATTGTAATTCTAATAATATTTTAGTGACCGACCCAACATATGTCTATAATTACACACACACACACTTACACGCACGTATATATATATATATATATATATATTATATATATATATATATATATATATTGTGTGTGTGTGTGCGTGTGTGTATAAGTTAGGGTAGCGTAGACATGTAGTCAACGGCATTTGGTAACTGCCAGTTTCTTATGTGCTTGTGTCTCTCTTGATAATCGCATAGATGAGAAACTGACAGTTACCAAGCGCCGTTGACGTCGTGTCCACGCTACCATAATTTAGATATACATGCTCTATTAATGATACTGAGCACTTTTATGAATATACCAAACTAAATATATATATATATATATATATATATATAATATATATATATATATCATATATATATATATATTAATGATAATACTTTGCTATATTCATAAGAGTGGTTAATATCATTTATTTTTTGATTCAACAATTTTTTTATATGGTTAAAACCGTGTTTTTCTTCTTTCACATTATTTGTCTACATACTGAATAGTTTGCTGAAAATCATTATGCATTAAATATTTATTATTTATCAAAAAAAACCCGGACAACTCAGCACATATATATATATATATATATATATATACGAGGGTGAGTCAAAAGTTAATGCCATTTTGTTTAGGACAGTTATGATTACAAACATAGGAACATGTATCATACATCAAAATGAAGCTGGTTCTCTGGGGATCTTATTCCTACTCCTCCACATAGTCATCGTTTCTCTCAATAGCAATATTCCACCTTCGAATGAGAGCATGTGTCTCTGTCTTGTTAGATTCTGTTAACTGTTCTTTGAGCCACTTCTTCATTACAGATTTCACTTCCTCATCACAATAATAATGTTTGCCTCTCAAACCCTCTTTCATGGGGCCGAAGAGATGATAGTCTGAAGGCGCTAAATCTATTGGGTATGGAGGATGCGGGAAAGTAGTCCAGAAGTGGCTAAAATGGCATTACTTTCTGACACCCTCGTATATATATTATATATATATATATATTATATATATATATACGAATTCTATAATTTCGGGAATTGGAGCTGCTACTCATAATGTAGCTTAATCTCTAGCCAAAATACTTACCCCTCCCCTCTTAGGCACAATTAGTAAATCACATATAAAAAAATTCTAATAGCTTAATTGAAAAAATAAGAAATATAAACATGAATAGCAAATGTCTAGCAAGCGTAGATATTAAATCACTTCACACAAATATCCCTGTTGACAAATGCATGGCCCGTTTAGAAAACTATCTCAATAAACTTAAGACTCCATTACCTTTACCTGTAAACAAGATAATCCAAATTTTCAAACGTTGTACTAAAATCTGTTTCTTCCAATATAATGGCATTTTATATAAACAGAAATTCGGGTTACCGATGGGATCACATTGGGTGGAGTATTAGCATGTTTATTTCTGGAATTTTTAGAATCCGGTCCTATCAAATATATATATATATACTTTTTCTCCAATTTTCGCTACAGGCTTATGACCGAGACAGATTTTTCTTGACATCATTACGTTTTTTTTTTAACCAAAAAGTCATACAGTGCAAATTGTTCGGAGTTAAAATTTTACTGCAGGTACTGAACCATGTATCCGGCATGCTTTGAACCGGAGATTGTCCGGATTTCTGGATTTGCTGGGTTTTTGGATACAGGCAAAAAAAATTTACTGAAATGATTTAAAATAAATAATAAGAAAAATTAATTTATCCACTTCTGGGCTAAGGTTTATTTATTAGTCAATTTAAAATTAATCCATTTAAAATTGTTAAAATACCTCTTGCAAGTATGATATATATATATATATATATATATATATATATATATTATATATATATATATATATACAACCTCTTTGCACGAGTCGGATAGGACACAGGGTCAATTTTCTTAAGCGGATTTTAACAGAGTTTTCCTTCTTTTCTATTTGTTACTAGTCTACCCTACTATTTACCTATATCTGGGAGAAGAATAGTTAGATGCATATGTTTCACAACGGTATGACGGCTATGTGAAATAATGCAAACAGCCTTGTCGAGGATTAGAACTCGTCTCGCCGGAGGGGTTGTTAAACACATAGGATTGAATCTAAAAGAAGAAAAATATAATATATATACTTTTTGTAGGCGTATTTTGTAGTATAACGTGTGCTGAAGCTCGCAACTTGAATTAATAAACTGTCTGAAAACAAAGTTGACTGAATTGGCCAATCAAAAACGTCCAGACATGTATTTAATTTACTATCTAAAGGCGTTGATAAATTGTCTTACAATTGCTCGCTGGATGTAAGGACCAACAGACGAGAATTATACAACTCTCAAAGCACGGTCCAGCAGACAAGGATTAAAACTGATACTACATCATTCTACTTTAACAAAGGATCAAACTTTATGCTGCAAGGGATCTCCACTGTAAAGCTACTTTCAACTACAGCCCTATGTTGGCTACACGAATTGTTAAATATCATTTAATAGATCCAAATATAAATTAATACATTTAAAATACCTGCATATAATAGCGCGCATAATACATTGGATGAAAATTAAATGAAAAAAGTAAAGAACGTTATTTTATTCAACATATAATCACAGATGCAGACTATGCTGATGACCTTGCACTTCTTGCAGATACACTGGCACATAGCCAGGAGGAGGGCGGCAGAAAATATCGGCCTCTATGTGAACTCCAGTAAAACGGAGTTCATGAGTTTCAAAAAGAAAGGAAACATCTCCACACTCAACGGCACGCCTCTCAAGCCTATAGAACAATTCACGTACCTAGGTAATAATATCTCATCCACAGAGAGCGATGTTAATACACGAATAGCAAAGGCATGGTCGGCCACAAACAAATAGTCAGTCATATGGAGGTCCGATCTCCCTGACAAGCTGAAGCGACAGTTTTTCCAGGCTGTGGTTGTATCAGTGCTGCTATATGGCTGCACCACTTGGACCCTAACGAAGCGTCTTGAGAATAAGCTAGATGGAAGCTGCACAAGAATGCTGCGTGCAGTCTTGAATAAGTCGTGGAAGCAGAACCCCACGAAGAGGCAGCTGTACGGTCACTTGCCTCCCATCTCACAAACTATTCGAGTGAGACGGACAAGGCATGCAGGACACTGTTGGAGAAGCAGGGACGAGCTCAAAAGCGACGTTCTCATGTGGAGGCCAACACATGGACATGCAGGTGTGGTGCGCCCGGCAAGGACCTACATTGACCAGCTATGCGAGGATGCTATTTGCTCAGCAGAGGACCTCGCAGGTGCAATGAATGATAGGGAGGGTTGGCGAGAGATTGTCATGGATATCCGTGCTGCAAGCGCGACATGATGATGATGATGATGTATTATTTGTATTTGGACTATATTCGCAACTTGAATTTATAAACTAAGAGAAATAGTATATACAGGTACAATTTTTATCATACTATGTGTGATACACTTGCGTATCTGAAGCTTGCTAATACCTCAAATTTTAACCCGTAACACAAAGCTAAAAGAATTCAACCTAGTGCCAGCTCGTAACTCGGAAAACTCATAATTTGGAACACTCGTCAGTCAAGGCACCATTGTATTCTGGGAGGCCCCGAAACATCAGATGAAATTACGTTAAATTTGATTGGCGTTGATTTCGACTTGCCGCGCCCTCCTCCGAGACCAAATTAGTGACTTAAGTCAAGTTACCAACTACGTATATACAAATATACAAATGTCTCCTATACCACTTGCCTATAATCAACTATAGGCAACTATTTCGTCCCATTCTCTCGCTTCCGTTGTTGTGAGGACCCATCAGCTCTTCCTTTCTTTTCTTTCCTTGTCATTGTCATCTTGTTATTGTCGCCATCACTGTCAAAGTTGTGTGTGTTTTTTTTAATTTGGTTATCACCCTTGCGTTTGCCTTGCTGTTGCTATTGCTGTTGCAGTGGGGTCCGATATCGCGGGATATATAAGATTGATAGCTAATTTGCGGGGAGTCGGGAAAACAGGGGGTTAAGAAGTACATTTTTTTCTCTTAAACACTCAATCCCACTAAAAAATAATTAAAAAAGTAAATTATACACACACACACAAACACACACACACACACCACACATATTATATATATATATATATAATATATATATATATATTCCGGTCCTATCAAACTTTGACCGCTATTACTTGAGTCCGTTTTCGATGGATTCCAGTCCATTTTTTAGGCATTTTTTGTTAAAGATTTTTTTACGTTTCTTTTTCTTGAGTTGGGAGTGTCTATTTTTGTGTGTGGGTAGGGGTGTTAATCTATTTTTGAATTTGGCTTAGTTTTTTTTTTTCCAATTATTTCTTTTTTTTTTATTCGTCTTTTATTTTATTTTATTTTATTTTCTTTTATTTTTTTCTTCAATGCATATTATTCGAAATCAGAGAGCTGACTTTTAAAAAAGAAGAAAAGAGTAAAATGTTCACCTTGTATTCTTCCCCATTTCTCCGCCATCTTCCTCTCTTTTCTTTCCTGTCATTTTTTTTTCTTTTCTTTTCTTTTTTTTTTACTTTTGCTTTAGAAAAATACTCATTATTATTGTTGTTGTTATTATTGTTTTTGTTGTTGTTCCTTTGTCTTTTTCTTCTCCTTGTTGTTGTTCTTCTTCTTTCTCCTCTTCTTCTTCTTCTTCTTCTTCTTCTTCTTCTTTTTATTATTATCATTATTATTATTATTATTAATCTATCAAAATTTTTAAACTACTACCCTCTTCTTCTTTCTTTTTCTTCTCTTCTTCTTCTTCTTCTTCTTCTTCTTTCTTCTTCTTCTTCTTCTTCTATTAAAAACTTTCTTCTTATTCTTCTTCTATTAAACTTCTTCTTCTTCTTCTTCTTCTTCCTATTAAAACTTTCTCTTCTCTTCTTCTTCTTCTTCTTTCTATTAAACTTTCTCTTCTTCTTCTTCTTCTATTCAGCAACTAACCTCCCTCTTCTTCTTTCTTCCTTCTTCTCTTCTTCTTCTTCTTCTTTCTTCCTAAAAACTACCTCTTCTTCTTCTTCTTTCTTTCTTCTTCTCTATAAAACTTCCCTCTTCTTCTTCTTCTTCTTCTTCTTTTTGCTTCTTCTCTTATTCTTATTCAAACTTCTTCTGTTCTGTTCTTGTTCTTCTTGTCTTTTCTTGTTCTTGTTGTTGTTTTGTTGTTCTTCTTCTCTTCTTTCTTCTTTCTTCTTCTTCTTCTATTCAAAACTTAACCTCTTCTTTCTTCTTCTTCTTCTTCTTTCTTTCTTCTTCTTGCACCATCTAACTGAACTCCTGTCCCCACAATTTTAAATGATTTATAGATTGATTTTATTCAATTCCAGTCCAAACAAAATCAACCAGCATCGTACCAAAACAAGCACCTGCTTGTGTCTCTATAACCATCCAAACCTTGTCCAACCCCCCTTCACTCAGCAATACAATAACAACAACAGGACACGACTCAAAGGACGAGGGGACCTGGGGAAATGCTGGGGGTTCAGCTGTCCCTCAATATAAGAGCCAATGGCTTTAATGGTCGGCCTTAATTCCTTTCGGATACACGGCTGGATATCCTGGATTCAAATTAGACCGGTCGCCAAATATTACCTGTTTCTTTCCGGATTCCCGCTCAAACCCGTCAACCTCCATTTATTTACTTTATAAATTTTCTTTTCTATCTTTCTCTATTTTTTAGTTATGATTTTTTTTGTTTTTTTCTTTTTTTTTGAGTGCAATGAGAGGGCCAAGGTTGGGAAATACAAGTAGGGATTGGTGACCGTTTTTATAAACATCAGGGCTAATTCCCTTAATATAAGATTTATAATCTTTGGAGATGTGTTTTCATTTAGGATGTGTCACACCCGGCATGTCTGCAGGATCTTTCCAACGACTGACAATACAATAGCTTTTGCTTCTGTACTAAAAACAAACAAACAAACAGAAAACAACATCATAAAACGTAGCTTTTCCCCTGTTTCCTTCGAATAGTTCTTTGTAAGCTAATACATTTTTTCTGAATTTTTGAGATGGTGCCTTAAAATCTGGATTATTTGGATTATTCGGACTACTGTCCTCGTTTCTAAATTTTATATACACAGCGTTTGACCACATAGCGTAACAGATATAGAGGATTGTTTGGTTTGGTTTGGTTTGGTTGTTTTTACGTCTCGGCATATCAACCTCAGTGAGTCATTTAATGCCGACATGTTTTGAAATATTTCATTCTTAATGGATATTCATTTTTTTAATAAACGCATCTACTATTTAAACCCATAGATAGGACCCAACAGGTTCTACCACTCCGGTCAGAGTGGACCAAGAGCAATGGGATGAGGGTGGTGTCCAAATCCCCAGACTCCAGAACTGGAACCCTCACCATCTTTACAGTTCTAGAGGCGACATCATCTCTGGGGGTTGCCAGTTTAAATTCTGACCAGGGCGAATAATAACATAGAATACTTAAATAATAATAAAAAAACATACGTTTTAATACTTGTACCCGGTAAAGGTTCCAACAGAAATGGACAGTCTACCTCGGTGGATTGAATATTGAAGGGTTCGGTTCGAAAGTTTCATAAAGGCTCTTTAGTTCGTTAAGAAGTAGACAAGGGTTCTCGGTTCGTCAAGAACACCTGAAGAAGGCCGGAGAGCCTCATCGACCAGAATTTTATGTATATAACAATAAAGATGAGGACAATTATCCGAATAATCTAAAATAAGCTAGCATACTGTTCAAGAAAAAAAAAATCCCATGCTATATTACACTTGCGCAAGCGTTCTATGTCTCGATATCTTAGAAGGCACTTCCTCCGTACATACATACATACATACATAGTAGGGAATGTATTGATCAATCTCTTCTACCTTCATCCATCCAACAATTGGAAAATAAAGAGCATACAAGGTTTTCCTTAGCCTTGTTAGGCAGCAAAAAGTCTAGAAAAGGATATCCTTGAATTCAAACAGCTATATCAACTTCAAAAATACCTTTATGTCCCAATCTTTCCTCCAGGTTTTTGGGTGCATTAATAACCCACAGAGTTATTATACCATTAAACAAACCAAACCAAACAAACCGAACCGAACCAAACTAAATGAAGTTAATGAAACTTATTTCTACGAATTTGAGATATCAAGAACTGAAACATAGAAACTTTTATCAAAATGACTTGGATTCGGCATTAAATGGCCCGAGAAGGTTGATAAATGCGTAAAAACAAACATCAAAGAACCAACGCGTAAATAACAACGAGATTGTTAATTATTCTTTTTATAGATATGAAGTTGAAAATTCGAGCAAAGAAAAACGGTTGTTTGTAGTCAGGAAATAAAACAAGTTTTTTTGGGATTTTTTTTTTACGGAGCGGGTGATATGACAATAGTGGTCTACTGTTGAGTAGTAACGTGTCGATTATAGGGGGGCGCTAGCTCCAAAAATTGACAATTAAATTGGTGAAGTAAGACTAAAGTGGATTTGGAAGGACCGATTTAATCTTAATTTCAATATCCATCAATTTTGGTTGTTGTTGTTGTGTTTTTATAGAAATAGAAAATTAGACAAAAACAAAACAAAAAAGAAACAAAAAAACAGAACAATATCCTTTACCAAAAACAATAAATAACAACAATATAACGACTTAATCTGAATGTTAAAAATGCAACCATCCAGGTAAATGAAAGAAAAAAAACGAAATAAATAAATGAATAAAAATAGAAGGAAGCTTGAAAAGAAAGAAAGCATGAGAAAGAAAGAAGAAAGAAAGGAAAAGCACTATCGAAAGAAAAAGAAAAGAAAGAGAAAGAAAGAAGAAGGGAAGCAATTGAAATAAGGAAAGAAGGAAAGCATGGAAGAAGAAAGAAGAAGGAAAGCATGGAAGAAAGAAGGAGAATAAAGAAAAGAAGTAAGCAAAATTAGAAGAAGAAAGGAATTAAGAGAAGAGATGAAAGAAAAGAAAGAAGAGAAGAATGAAGAAGAAGAAAAAGAGAGAAAGAAAGAAGGAAAGCATAAGAAAGAAGAGAAAGAAGAGAAAGAGAAAGATTGAGAAGAGAAGAAGAAAGAAAGAAAGAGAAGAAAGAAAGAAGAGAACATTGAAAGAAAGAAGAAGGAAACCATGGAAAGAAAGAAAAGAAGAAGGAAAGCCATGGAAGAAAGAAAGAAAGAAAGGAAAGCATGGAAAAGAAAGAAATGGAAATAAATAAGAAAGAAAAGAAAGCATGAAGAAGAAAGAAAGAAGGAAAGCATTGAAAGAAAGGAAGAAAGAAGAAAGAAGAAAAAAAGAAAGAAATGAAAGGAATATGGAAAGAAAAAAACAGGAAAGAAAGAAGAAGGGAGAAGATGGAAGAAGAGAAAAAAACATGAAAGAAGAAGATAAAGAAAGAAGCAAAGAAAAGAAAGAAAGAAGAGAAAAGAGAAAAAAGAAAGAAGTAGAAGAAGAAAGAAAGAAGAAAGAAAAGAAAGAAGAAAGAGAAAGAAAGAAGAAAGAAAGAAAGAAAAGAAAAGAAAGAAAAGAAGGAAAGAAAAAGAAAAGAAAGAAGGAAAGATAAAAGAAAGAAAGAAGAAGGAAGCAGGAAAGAAAGAAAAGGAAAGTAAAAAAGAAAGAAGAAGAAGAGACATGAAAGAAAAGAGAAAGAAGAGGAAAGCATGAAGAAAGCAAAAAAGAAGAAGAGCATGAAAAAGAAAGAAGAAGAAAGAAGAGAAAGATAAAGAAAAGAAAAGAAAGAAAGAAGAAAGAAAGATAAGAAAAATCTGAAAAGAAGAAGAAGGAAACATGGAAAGAAGAAAACGAAGAAGTTCACCAGAAAAGACAGAAGTATGAAAAAGAAAGAACAAGGAGCCATTGAATGGAAAGAAAGAAGGAAGCTGTAAAGACAAGAAGAATGATGAAAGAAGCAAGACAAGAAAGAAAGAAAGAAAAGATGAGCAGAAAAAGAAGGAGATGAAAGAAAGAAAGAATCATGGAAAGAAAGAAAGGAAGAAATAGCGGAAAGACAAAGAGAGAAGAGACAAGCATGAAAGAAAGAAAAAAGAATGCAATGGAAAGAAGAAAGAAAGAAGGAAAGCATTGAAAATAAAAAAAGTTAAAAAAAGCCATTGAAATAAAAAGAGAGCATAGAAAAGAAGAAAGATGAAAGAAAGAACAGAAGGAAAGCATTGAAATAAAAAAAGAAGGAATCATAGGAAATAATAAAAAATAAAACACATACCGACTTATCTGAAACTGTTAAAAAATTAACCGACCAGAATCTGAAGCACTAAAAAAAATTAAATATAGCAAAAATAACAAAAATAACAAAACGAAATAAAGTAAAATGAAATAAAACCCCTAACAATTAAAAGAGATAAATGACAATTCCTAATCCATTTCTTTAAAACTTCACGCTCCAGTTAGCGCCTCCTGGGCAGCAACTTCCATTTTTCTAGTCAATTTTTGACGGCCTCCTTAGGTTGCCATTGTCCCTCCCCCTGAGTTTTTGGGGAACCTTTTATGTCAGCTATCTATACGTTCAGTGCTACCAAACGTTTACTAATCTAGATTATAAAGGTTCTTTTTTTATATTATTCCCAACGCACTAACCCATGAAATACTAAATAATAAGCAATTACCTTAATAATGCTTGGGGGGTGCGTGGTGTAATGGCTAAAGTCGTAGGAAATGGACTGTCGACCCGAGTTCAGGGATCCGAGACGAGGCTGTCTACATTCACATAACGCTACTCTTGGAAAGGTATGTATCATCCTGCTCTCCTCCCAGCTAGGGGGTAAGTAGCAGGGAAGACTGGACTCTTTAACCTTGGTTTTAGGCAAATCCAGCCTAGGAGTAGGAAAACTGTATTCAAACCTGTTAGACTACGCCTGAAGATGAACCTTGTGCCAATCCGCTTCGGTGCGGAGGGGTTAGTAAATATGTATAATTGTAGGGTTATGCAGGTAAATCAATAATGAATCAAAAATTCATTTTAAAAAAGATCTTATCTAGGGGTCCAGCAGTATGTGAAAGGTTTAGCAGCCTTGCTACTTAACTTGTCATCATGGCGTGGAATGGTGAACTCGTGTGTTTGTAATTGACATTTAGCACAACTGAAACACTCGTGACAGGTTCATACTACCTCCGATCATCCTCTTGGGATAGCTTCCCTCTGAGATGACAGTTTTGAAATTGACCTTGTGTCACATCCTGCCATGATGGAGTGGTTGAGAAAATAACAAACAGCCAAAAAGATCTCTTTTCATAAAAATAAGAATGCATGTACTCTTCGAGTTCATGCATTGAGGCAGATGTTTTAAGAATAAGCTAACACCTCCTTCAGCACTCTCTCAGATTGGACTTGGCCCCATTGCCGATAAATAGCCTACGAATTAAAAGTAGATTTACTTATCTAGCTGAATATAGTCAGGAACTGATTTTGCTGCGAAACTGAACCTCCTCTATTTAGTGGAAGTTTTGTATTTCTAATTGTTGGTTATTTCCTATAACCCAACATAAACAAAGGGGAACAACTCTTGACTGTAAATTTATTTTTTATTTATTGATCTACTAGGAAAAAAAAGAAGACGGGGTTAGGGTTTAAGGTAAGGGTTTAGGGTTAGGTCAGGGTTACAAGTTAGGGTTTAGGGTTAGTTTAATTGGAAAATAAATAAAATAATTTTACAGTCCAAGAGTGGTTCCCACATTTGTTTATTTTGGACTTATAGGATAACCTAATTGTTTTGTACTTAATTTTGTTTAATGTTTGTAATGTATCCGTATGATGTGTTTTTAATAAATCTTTAAGTACACCATTCTTTCTGTGTATCTTTCCACCTCGCGATATACAGCAAATATATTAACGTGGCAAAAGTGATTCAATAGGAACTGTGCAGTGAACCTGAAGATTAAAAGAAGATATTAAAAGAAATCCGGAAAATATCGGAAGAGGCTTGCTGTTTCACTTTTGACCCCAAAAAGCCACAAAAAATCCATGAGCACAAACAACAATTATAATATATATTTACCAAACTCCTCCGTCGAGCAGGAGCGAACAAGGTCAATTTCTTAAGCAGAGTTTTAAAAAGTTTGAATTCAGAGTTTTCCTTCTCCTAGATTTGTTATTAAACCAGGTTAAGAGCCCAAGTCGTCCTGCTATTACCCATAGCTGGAGGGAGAAATTAGATTCACACCTTTCCAAGGATTAGCGCTATGTGAATTCAAACAGCTTCGTCCAGGAAATTGAACTCGGGTCGACAAAGTCCATTTCCCCACGAACCTTCTAACCATTAGACCACGCGCCTCCAAAACAAAATATATCAGGAGTTATGAAGAAGACTTTGCAAATCAAACTCCACAGCCTGTTCTCAAAAACCAGCACTGCCAAGTCCCTCGGCGTCATTCACTCCCCCCCCCTCTGCCCCTTTAGTTTCCTTTCACACCTGTTTGCCTTCCAAACATCAAAATGGGATCGAATGAACAAAAAAAAGGAAAAAACGAAAGAAATAGACGGCCGAAATCGATTTCTTCCTTTGCAAAAACAATCGGTGTCAGAGGGGGGGGAGTGAATGACGCCGAGGGACTGTGGCAGTTGCTGGTTTTTGAAGACAGGTGTGGAAGTTGATTGCAAAGTCTCTTCATAAACTCCTGATAATATTTTTGTTTTGGAGCGGTGGTCTAATGGTTAGAGTTTCGTGGGAAATGGACTTTCGACCCGAGTTAATTCCTGGACGAAGCTGTTTGAATTTCACATAGCGCTAATACCTTGGGAAAGTGTGATCTAATTCTCCATCCAGCTATGGGTAAATAGTCAGGACAGACTGGGCTCTTTAACCATGGTTAATAACCAATCTAGGAGAAGGAAAACTCTGATTCAACTTTTAAAACTCTGCTTAAGAAATTGACCTTGTGTCGCATCCTGCTCGTACGGAGGAGTTGGTAATATATATTACTATATTGTTGTTGTGGCTCATTGGATTTTTGTGGCTTTTTGGAGGTCAAGTGACATCCCCAGCAGCCTCTCCGATATTTTCCGGATTTCTTTTAATTCTTCTTTTAATCTCAGTCACTTGCCACAGTTCCTATTGAATCATCTTTTGCACGTTTTAATATTATTTGCTGTATCGCGATGGTGGAAAGATAACCCAGAAGATGGTGTACTTATAGATTTTTATTAAACAACCATCATACGATACATACAAACATAGAACAAATAAGTACAAACAATTAGGTTATTTTCCTATAAGCCAACATAAACAAATGGGAACCACTCTTGACTGATAAATTATTTTTATTTTCCAAATTAACTAACCTAAACCCTAAACTGTAACCCTGAACCTAACCCTAAACCCTTCCTTAACCTAACCCCGTTTCTTTTTTTTTCCTATAATCAATAAATAAATAAAAAATTTTCAGTCAAGGTTGTTCCCCTTTGTTTATGTTGGAGTATAGGAAAATAACAACAAATTAAAATACAAAACTTCCACTAAATAGAGGAGGTTCAGTTCGCAGCAAAATCAGTCTGACATTATTCAGCTAGTTAATCTACTTTAAGTCGTAGGCTATTTTATGGCAATGGGCCAGTCCATCTTTGAGAGAGTGCTGAGGGGTGTGTAGCTTATTCTAAAAAAACAATTGCTCAATGCATGAATCTCAGAGTATCAAATGATTCTTATTTTTATGAAAGAGAATCTTTTGGCTGTTTGTATTTTCTCACCCACTCCATCAGTGGCAGGATGTGACAAAGGTCAATTTCAAAAGCTGTATCCTCAGAGGAAGCTACCAAGAGGATAGATCGGTGTAGGGTTAGTGAACCTGTCACGAGTGTTTCAGTGTGCTAATGTCAATTACAAACACACGATGTTCACCATTCCACCCATGATGACAAGTTGGAAGTAGCAAGGCTTGCTAACCTTTCACATACTGCGGCCCGCTAGATAATATCTTTTTTTTCAATGAATTTTGAATTCATATTGATTTACTGCATACCCTACAATATACATATTTACTAACCCCTCCGCACGAGCAGGATGTGGCACAAAGGTCATCTTCAGCGAGTCTAACAGGTTTGAATAACAGTTTTCTACTCCTAAGGCTGGTTGCCTAACCAAGCGTTAAAGAGTCCAGTCTTCCCTGTATACTTACCCCCTTAGCTGAGGGAGAGAGGATGATACATACCTTTTCCAAGAGTAAGGTTATGGAAATGGTAGACAAGCCTCGTCTCGGTCTGAAACTCGGGTCGACGAGTCATTTCTACGTACTTTAGCCATTACAACCAACGCACCCCCCAGCAATTATAAGGAATTGCTTATTATTTAGTATTTTATGGTTTTAGTGCGTTGGGAATAATAATAAAAAAAGAACCTTATAATCAAGATTAGGAAACGTTTGGGTAAGGCATGAAGTATTAGATGGAGCTGACATAAAGGTTCCCCAAAACTCAGGGAGACAATGGCTAACCTAAGGGGCCGTCAAAATTAATTGACTAGAAAATGGAAGTTGCCTGCCAGGAGTGCCTAACTGGAGCGTGAAGTTAAAGAAATGGATTAGGAATTGGTCATTTATCTCTTTTAATTGTTAAGGGGTTTTTTATTCATTTATTTATTTCGTTTTTGTTTATTTTGTTATTTTTTGCTTATTTTAATTTTTTTTTTTTTTAGTGCTTCAGTTTTCTTGGTTGGTTGAAATTTTTAACAGTTTCAGATACAGTCGGTTATGTTGTTTTTATTTTTATTTATTTCCTATATTCCATTCTTTTTTTATTTCAATGCTTCCTTCTTCTTTCTTTCAATCTTTCTTTTCTTCTATGCTTTCCTTCTTTTATTCAAATGCTTTTCCTTTCTTTTTTAATTTCAAATGCTTTCCTTCTTTCTTTCTTTCTTTCCATGCATTCTTTTTTTCATTTCTTTACCCATGCTTCCCTTCTTTCTTTTCTGTCTTTCCACGCTTTTCTTCTTTCTTTCTTTCTTTCCAATAAGTTTTCTTTCTTTTTTCTTTTCCATGCCTTCCTTCTTCTTTTCTTTCTTTCCATGCTTTTCTTCTTTCTTTTCTTTCTTTCTTTCTTTCTTTCTATCTTCTTTCTTTCTTTCAAATGCTTTCCTTCTTTCTTTCAATTCAAATGCTTTCTTTCCATGCTTTCCTTCTTTTTCTTTCTTTCCAATGGTTTCCTTCCTTTCTTTCTTTCAAATGATTTTCCTTTCTTCTTTTCTTTCTTTCCTTTCTTCTTTCCTTTCCTTTCAATGCCTTTCCTTCTTTCTTTCTTTTCTTTCCTTTCTTTCAATGCTTTCCTTCCTTTCTTTCTTCCTTTCCTTTTCAATGCTTTCCTTCTTTCTTTCTTTCTTTCATGCTTTCTTTCTTCTTTATTTATTTCCATTTCTTTCTTTCCTGCTTCCTTCTTCTTTTCTTTCCTTTCCATGCTTCCTTCTTCTTTTCCTTTCTTTCCAGGTTTCCTTCTTTCTTTCTTTCAAATGATTTTTCTTTCTCTCTTTCTTTCTTCGATGCTTTCCTTCTTTCTTTCTTTCTTTCTTTCTTTCTTTCTTTCTTTCTTTCTTTCTTTCAATGCTTTTTCTTTCTTTTTTCAAAATGCTTTCCTTTCTTTCTTCTTATTTCCATTTTCTTTCTTTCCATGCTTTCCTTCTTCTTTCTTTCTTTCCATGCTTTTTCCTTCCTTCTTTTCTTTCTTTCCATGGTTTCTTCTTTCTTTCTTTCAATGATTTCCTTCTTCTTTCTTTTTTCTTTCTTTCTTTCTTTCTTCCTTTCTTTCAATGCTTCCTTCTTTTCTTTCGTTTCTTTCAAATCTTTCTTTCCTTTCTTTATTTATTTCTTTTCTTTCTTTCATGCTTTCCTTCTTCTTTTCTTTCTTTCCATGCTTTCCTTCTTCTTTTCTTTCTTTTCCATGGTTTCCTTCTTTCTCTTTCCTTTCAATGAATTTCCCTTCTTTTCTTTCTTTCTTCTTTCCTTTCTTTCTTTCTTTAATGCTTTCCCTTCTTCTTTCTTTCTTTAATGCTTCCTTCTTTCTTTCTTCTTTCTTTCTTTCCTTTCAATGCTTTCCTTCTTCTTTCTTTCAATGCTTTCCTTCTTTCTTTCTTTCAATGCTTCTTTCTTTCTTTCTTTAATATTCTTTTTCTTTCTTTCCATGCTTTCCTTCCTTCTTTTCTTTCTTTCCATGCTTTCTTCTTTCCTTATTTCAATGCTTCCCTTCTTTCTTTCTTTCTTTCTTTCTTTCTTTCTTTCGATGCTTTCTTCTTTCTTTCTTTCTTTCTAATGCCTTCTTTCTTTTCAAGCTTTCCTTCTATTTTATTCATTTATTTATTCGTTTTTCTTTCAGTTCTGGATGGTTGCATTTTTAAACAATTCAGATTTAATCATTATATTGTTGTTATTTATTGTTTTGGTGAAGAATATTGTTCGTTTTTTTTTGTTTCTTTTTTGTTTTGTTTTTTGTCTATTTTTCTATTTCTATTAAAAAACACAAACAACAACAACAAATGATTGATATTGAAATTAAGATAAATCGTCCTTAATCAATCCACTTAGTCTTACTTCACCAATATTTGTCATTTTTTGGAGCTAGCGCCCCTATACATCGAAACACGTTAACTAGCTCAAAACAGAGGACCACTATGTGTCATATCAACCGCTCCGTAAAAAAAAAATCCCAAAAAAAACTTTTTATTTCCTGACTACAAACAACGTTTTTTCTTTCTGATTTCACTTCATATCTATAAAAAAGAATAATTTACAATCTCTGTTGTTATTTTAGGTTGGTTTCTTTTGGATTGTTTGTTTTAAGGGCATATCAAACCTTCCTTCGGGCCATTTAATGCCGAAATCAAGTCATTTGAATAAAAGTTTCTATGTTTCAAGTTCTTGATAACTTCAAATTCGTAGAAATAAAGTTTCATTAACTTCATTTAGTTGGTTGGTTCGGTTTGGTTTGGTTTGGTTTGTTTAATGGTATAATAAACTCTGTGGTTATTTAATGCCAAAAACTGAGAAAGATGGACATAAAGGTATTTTTGAAGTTGATATAGCTGTTTGAATTCAAGGATATCCTCTAGATTTTGCTGCCTAACCAAGGCTAGGAAACCTTGTATGCTCTGATTTTTTCCAATTGTTGGGATGGATGGAAGGTAGAAGGATTGATCAAATACTTCCCTACTATGTATGGTATGTATGTATGTAGAGGAAAGTGCTTCTAAGATATCCCGGACATAGAAGCTTGTGCGCAAGTGTATATAGCATGGATTTTTTTTTTCTGAACACGTAATGCTAGCTTATTTTAGATTATTCGGAATATTTGGTCCTCATCTTTATTGTTTTATATACATAACATTCTGGTCGATGAGCTCTCCGGCCCTTCTTCAGTGTTCTTGACGAACTCGAGAACCTTGTCTACTTCTTACGAACTAAAGAGCCTTTATGAAACTTCGACGAACCCTTTTATTCCAATCCACGAGGTAGCACTGTTCTCTCTGTTAACCCTAACCGGGTACAAAGTATTAAACGTATGTTTTTTTATTATTATTAAGTAATTCTATGTTATTATCGGCCCTTGGTCAGAATTTAAACTGTCAACCCAGAGATGTTGTGCTTAGAACTGTAAGATGGTGGAGGTTCCAGTTCCTGGAGGTCTGGGGAATTTGGACACCACCTCATCCCCATTGCTCCCTGGTCCACTTGACCCGGAGTGGTAGAACCTGTTTGGGGTCCTATCTATGGTTAAATAGTAGAATGCGTTTATTAAAAAAAATGAATATCCATTAAGAATGAATATATTGTCAAACATTGTCGGCATTAAATGACTCACTGAAGGTTGATTGCCGTAAACAAACCCAAACAAACCAAACCAAACCAATCCTTATATCTGTTACGCTATGTGTTCCCAAAACGCGTGTAATATAAAAATAGAAAAACGAGGACAGTATCGATAATCCAAATAATCCAGATTTTTAAGCACCACTCAAAATTCAGAAAAATTGGGGTATTAGCTTACAAAGTAACTATTTCCGAAGGAAACAGGGGTAAGCTACGTTTTATGATGTTGTTTTCTTGTTGTTTGTTTTGTTTTTAGTAACTAGAAGCAAAGCTATTGTATGTCAGTTCCCGTGGAAGATCTGCAGACATGCCGGTGTGACACATTCCTAAAAATGAACAACACACTCTCCAACAGATATAAATCTATATTAAAGGGAATTAAGCCCTGTGGGTTAGAAAACGGTCACCAACTTCCCTACTTGTATTTCCCAAACCTTGCCCTCTCATGTCAGCTCAAAAAAAGAAAAAAACAAAAAAAAAATAATAACTAAAAATAGAAAGACTAGAAAAGAAAGATATAAATAAATAAATGGGTTGACGGTTTTGAGCGGCGAATCCGAAAGAACAGGTAATTGCGACGGTCTAAAATTTGAATCACAGATATCAGGCAGTGTATCGAAAGGTAAGGCGAATTAACCATTGGCTGCTTAATTGAGGGACAGTCACCCCCAGATATTTCCCCAGTCCCTCCGTCCTTTGAGTCCGTGTCGTTGTTTGTTGTTATTGTTAAATTGCTGAGGTGAGGGGGTTTGGACAAAGGTTTGACTGTTTATAGAGACGACAGCAATGGTGGCTATGTTTTTGGTACGATGCTGGTTGATTTTGTTTGGACCTGGAATGAATAATCAATCATAAAATTGTGGGGACAGGAGTTCAGGTTAGGATGGTGGGCAAGAAGAAGAAGAAGAAAGAAGAAGAAGAAGAAAGAAGAGGTAAGTTTGAAATAGAAGAAGAAAAGAAGAAGAAGAAGAGCAGAAAAGAACAACAACACAACAACAAGAACAAGACAAGAACAAGAAACAAGAACAGAACAAGAAGGAAGTTTGAATAGAATAAAGAAAGAATAGAAGAAGAAGAGAAGAAGAAGAAGAAGAGGAAGTTAAAGAAGAAGAAAGAAGATAAGAAGAAGAAGAAGAAAGAAGGGAGTTAAAAGAAAGAAAGAAGAGAAAGAAAGAAAGAAGAAGAAGAAGAAGAAGAGAAGAGGGTAGTTTGAATAGAAAAAGAGAGAAGAAGAAGAAAGTTTAATGAAGAAGAGAATAAGAGAAGAAGAAGAAGTTTAATAGAAGAAGAAGAAGAAGATGAAGAAGTTTTAATAGAATGAAGAATAAGAGAAAGTTTTTAATAGAAGAAGAAGAAAAAGAAGAAAGAGAAGAAGAAAGGAAAAGAAGAAGAAGAGAAGAAGAAAAAGAAGAAGAAGAAGAGGGTAGTTTGAAAAATTTTTGATAGATTAAATACTAATAATAATAATGATAATTATAAAAAGAAAAGAAGAAAGAAGAAGAGAAGAAGAAAGAGAGAAAGAAAGAAACACAACAAGGAGAAGAAAAACAAAAGGAACAACAACAAAAACAATAATAACAACACCAATATAATGCGTATTCTAAGCAAAAGTAAAAAAAAAGAAAAGAAAAAGAAAAAAAAAGTGACAGGAAAAGAAGAAGAGGAAGATGGCCGGAGAAATGGGTGAAGAATACAAGTGAACATTTCCTTTCTTCTTTTTTAAAAAGTCAGCTTCTCTGATTTCGAATAATATGGCATTGAGAAAAAATAAAATGAAATAAAATCAAAATAAAATAAAAAGACGATAAAAAAAAAAATAATTGGAAAAAAAAAAAAACTAAGCCAAATTCAAAAATTAGATTAACACCCCTCACACAAAAAATAGACACTCCAACTCAGAAAAAAGGAAACGTAAAAAAAATCTTAACAAAAGCCTAAAAAATGGACTGGAATCCATCGAAAACGGACTCAAGTAATAGCGGTCCAAAGTTTGATAGACCGGAAAATATATTATATATATTATATATATATATAATATATAGTGTGTGTGTGTTTGTGTGTGTGTGTTGTGTGTGTGTGTGGTGATAATTTACTTTTTTTATATTTTTTAAGTGGGATGAGTGTTTAAGAAGAAAAAAAATGTACTTCTTAACCCCCTGTTTTCCCGAACTCCCCGCAAATTAGCTATCAATCCTTTTATCCCGACGAATTCGGACCCCACTGCAACAGCATGCAACAGCAAGGGCAACAGCAAAGGGTGATAACCAAATAAAAAAACACACACAACTTTGACAGTTGATGGCGACAATAACAAGATGACAATGACAAAGGAAAGAAAAGAAAGGAAAGAGCTGATGGGTCCCTCACAACAACGGAAGCGAGAGAATGGGACGAAATAGTTGCCTAATAGTTGATTATAGGCAAAGTGGTATAGAGACATTTGTATATTTGTTATACGTAAGTGGTAAACTTGACTTAAAGTCACAATTGGTCTCTCGAGGGAGGGCGCGGCAAGTCGAAATCAACGCCAATCAAATTTAAAGTATTTCATCTGATTAGTTTTCGGGGCCTCCCAGAGATACCAATGGTGCCTTGCTGACGAGTGTTCCAAATTATGAGTTTTCCGAGTTACGAGCTGGCCTAGGTTGAATTCTTTTAGCTTTGTGTTACGGGTTAAATTTGAGGTATTAGCAAGCTTCAGATACGCAAGTGTATCGACACATAGTATTGATAAAATGTACCTGTATATACTATTCTCTCTTAGTTATAAATTCCAAGTTTGCGAAATATAGTCCAAATACAAATAATACTCATATCAATCCATCAAAATGTCGCGCTTGCAGCCACGGAATATCCAATGACAATCTCTCGCCAACCCTCCATCATTCATTGACCTGCGAGGTCCTCTGCTGAGCAAATAGCATCCTCCATAGTCTGGTCAATGTAGGTCCTTGCCGGGCGCACACACCTGCATGTCCATGTGTTGGCCTCCACATGAGAACGTCCGCTTTGAGCTCGTCCCTGCCTTCTCCAACAGTGTCCTGCTGCTGTCCGTCTCACTCGAATAGTTTTGTGAGATGGAGCAAGGACCGTAACAAGCTTTTGCCTCTTCGTGGGTTCTGCTTCCACGACTTTATTCAGACTGCACGCAGCATTCTTGTGCAGCTTCCACCTAGTCTTTAATTCTCAAGACGCCTCGTTAGGGTCCAAGTGGGTGCACCATATAGCAAGCACTGATATCAACCACAGCCTGGAAAAACTGTCGCTTCAGCTTGTCAGGGAGATCGGACTCCATATGAATGACTATTTGTTTGTGGCCGAACATGCCTTTGCTTATTCGTTGTATTAACAATCGCTCTCTTGTGGTGAGAAATTGATTACCTAGTACGTGAATTGTTCTATAGGCTTTGAAAGAGGCGTGCCGTTGAGTGTGGAGATGGTTTCCTTTCTTTTTTGAAACTCATGAACTGTTTACTGGAGTTCACATAGAGGCCGATATTTTTGCCGCCCTCCTCCTGGCTTATGTGCCACGTGTATCTGCAAGAAGTGCAAGTCATAGCCATAGTCTTTGCATCTGTGATTATATGTTGAAATAAAATAACGTTCTTTACTTTTTTCATTTAATTTTCATCCAATTATTAGCGGCCGCTATTATATGCAAAGGTATTTTTAAATGTATTAATTTATATTTGGATCTATTTGATATTTAACAATTCGTGTAGCACATCAAGGGCTGTAGTTGCAAAGTAGCTTTACAGTGAGATCCCTTGCAGCATAAAGTTGATCCTTTTGTTAAAGTAGATGAATGTAGTATCAGTTTTAATCCTTGTCCTGCTGGACCGTGCCTTTGAGAGTTGTATAATTCCGCTGTTGGTCCTTAACATCAGCGAAGCATTGTAAGACATTTATCAACGCCTTTAGATAGTAATTGAAATACATGTCTGGACGTTTTTTGAATTGGCCAATTCAGTCAACTTTGTTTTCAAAGACAGTTTATTAATTCAAGTTGAGAGCTTCAGCACACGTTATACTACAAAATTGACGCCTACAAAAAATATATAGTATTATTTTTCCTTCTTAGATTCATCCTATTGTGTTTNCCAATTCATTGTTGTACACACACACATATATATATATATATATATATATATGTGTGTGTGTGTGTGTGTGTGTATGTGTGTGTGTGTTGTGTGTGTGTGTGTGTGTGTGTGTCAGTGTAAATTACTTATCTCATCTTTTTCTGTGCGCTAAGCTAATGAATTAAAAAAAAGTTTTCAAAATCACCTCTTCTCTAAAATTGAGAAGCATCGTCTTATTTTTCATATCTCAGTGATTTGGTGTGATTGGTCGCTTTGAAAAAAAATATCGTGTTTACAACTAAACTTCAAATGAAGAAACCCTGGGGTTAAGGAAGTGGTTAACCCTTCATCGTATAGACTCATAGATTTCGTTTTTTTTATCATTATTATTTCCCCTTTTTTTATTTGTTGTCCCACGCATCTGTCATATGGCAATCAGTCAAGAAGATAAATAGAAGCTATATAGATAAAGAGTCTGATTAACCTCAGACGGTAGAGCACCCGAGGAGATTGTTCTTGCTGGGGTGGAGCGCCACACTTACCATTAGCTCTCCACTTTACCGCACGGATCAGATTACCCAATCTGTGCTGCTCATACGCTGAGTTGGCGGTGACCGGTATCGAACTTAGAAACTTTAGATTCCAAGGCGGCTGCTCTACCGACTAAGCTAAAGCATATAATTAGGTATAGATTCTTGATATTTGATAGGAATACTTGAAACCGTAAAACAGTTCAAATGATTTTTATTAGATCGAATACTTGATATGATAACTGCAGAAACCAATGATTTAATACAATTTTTCAAATGATTCCTATAATAATGCAATAAGCACGAAAGGGCAAAATTATAGATATGATTACAATCAAAGAAGGGCTGACTTCTGATTTAGGGCAGAAAATTAAAACGGAAAGTTTTTTGGTGGTACCCAATGACAGTTTAACTACAGTCTATGAATTAACATTTTGCGAATTGGGTTACGGTTTTAGGGGATTAAGATTGTTCTTAATTACGTATTGCTTAAAAAAATCCAAATTACTATACATTTAATGTTGAAAAATATTTTTTTAAAACTAAGTTTTGTTAAGTTTCTGACCGCCATCCTTGGCCAGTTGTGGAATCCTACGTAGTGTCAAAAGGTCCAGTGATATAATCCTATGTTCCGTCGTCCATGAAGATCCAAGTAGTTGTGAGTAGCTAAGATTAGAACAGCCAGTATAGATAATATCAGCAACAGAATACTGCCAGTGGTTGGTCAATAGGCTGGTCACATGGTTATCGGCGAGTCTATAAGTAGAAGCGGACATCTGGCACACACCTTATATCAGAAAACGCCAACAAGTATAATTGAAATTATACATTGCAATACTAACACAAACAACTGTCTCAATAATAGATTCAATAATTAATTTCAATGGTAAATTAAATGTATAGTAATTTTTTTTTGTTTATTTTTTTAAGCAATACGTAATTATCCCTTAATTAATCCCCTAAAACCGTAACCCAATTTGCAAAATGTTACTTCATAGACTGTAGTTGAATTGTCATTGGGTACCACCAAAAAAATTTCCGTTTTAATTTTCCGACCTAAATCAGAAGTCAGCCCAAAGAAGTACAAATGAATCAAAACTGGGCATTAGATAACCGAGAAAGGGTTGAAATGCCGTTAAACAAAATAAAAAAAAACAACTTTGGCACAAAGCCAGAAGTGTTATAATTTTGGGGGCCATTTTTAGGCTTCAAATGAGAGCACTTACAGTGACAATCCATTTTGTTAAGCAGGGGCTGGTCCTTTGTAAAGAATCCTTTGGTTGTTTCTCGGTGTTACATATTGTTGTGTAGAATCCTTTGGTTGCTCCTAGGTGTTCCTTAGTTTTGGGTAGAATCCTTTGGTTGAGCAGGGTCCTTGGTTGCTGATTTCTTTGTCCGTGTCGAATACTTGCAAATGAACGGCTTTCAAGATCAGCGATTAAATAGTTAACTAACCACGTATTCGAGCGTGTTGATTGGCTGGTTTTAATCCACGTACCCATGCAGAGTCTTTAAGTTTAAGTGGTGGGCTTCAGCAGACCTTATATACCCAAAATATTCCAACAGGGACCCCCAGTGAGAATTGAATTCACTAACTGCTTACTGACCATGAAAAATTGTTATTTGAAGAAGATAAAATGACAAAGGAAAGATAAACACGAAAAAAACATTTGTCATTTCCAAAGAGCTTACATCAGCACGAGACCTGACGTATGAGGCACCTGGTGAGAATCGAACTCATTAACAAAAGCCATTCTAGCCTTGCTCGTTAACCATTGCACCACTCAAAGCCACAACGAATAATATTATCCACAAGAAAGTCTAACGCTACAAATAAACATTATCGCGTGTATTTAATCATCACTTACTTAGTAGGTTGACACTGCGTGGATAGATTCTTTCCTTTTTTTCATCTCCGCCCCACCCCACCCCTACATAACCCCCACCCAGCCCTACATAACCCTCACCCCACCCTCGCTACCACGTACACTAACCGGCATATACATGCACGCAATAGGAATAAATGGAACGAGTGATTATGCCAAACTCGTATAAATTGGTTTTATTAGCGTGTCTACTTTCACTTTCATTTTCAAAACCAATGCAAAGAATGATAAAGAAAAGAAAAATAAGAGAGAGAGAAAAGAGATAAATAAAAATGAAAATAAAATATGTAATAAAAAAAAGGCACATATGTGAAGAAAGAAAATAAGCCCCTAAAAAAGAGAAGGGGGTGGGGATCGTTTAATACCATGAAATAGGGGTAAACCGAGCAGGGGTGAACAAAATTAGCTCTTGTCCTATTTTTTTCCTGTTTATGACTTCTCACTGACTTTGTTTTTATACATTCTTCTTCTTCTTCTTCTTCTTCTTCTTATTATTATTATTATTATTATTATTATTATTATTATTATTGATTTTGTTGTTGTTTTTGTTGTCATTATTACATTCTGATATTTCTACATAAGCAGTGTCATCTTTCATTCAATTTTCCAAACTTTCAACACGAAAAAAATCTTGTTCTCCTTGTTCTTGTTCTTGAACTTTTTGTTCTTGTTCTTGTTCTTGTTCTTTCTTTTTTTCTTTCTTTCTTGTTCTTGTTCTTTCTCTCTTTCTTTCTTTCTTCTTCTTCTTTCTCTCTTTCTTTCTTTCTTCTTCTTTCTCTCTTTCTTTCTTTCTTCTTCTTCTTTCTCTCTTTCTTTCTTCTTCTTCTTCTTCTTCTTCTTCTTCTTCTTCTTCTTCTTCTTCTTCATAATTCTTTTCTTCTTCTTTAATATTTTGGTTACTTTCTTTTAGCTTTATTTTCCCTCTTTTCATTCATGTTTTTAACACACGCACACACAGACACACACACTCTCTCTCTCTCTCTCTCTCTCTCTCTCTCTCTCTCTCTCTCTCTCTCTCTCTCTCTCTCTCTCTCTCTCTCTTCCTTTATTTCAATTCCTCGCTTCCTGCGACACCTTTTACCGCTTTACTATCGAGGCATTGTTGTTAGTAAAAAAAAACATATGAAGACCAAATTATCTAGAGTTAATTTTCAAGATGACCGAACTCTCCTAACTTAAAACATTGATGCAGCATAATTACTTAACTCTTTACCTACCAAATTTCCCCTACAGTTGTACCAAATGTTCTTGGTATTTTTTTACCTGTATGATGGGATATTTCAATGTTCCCTATCTATTCACCTCAGAACTCGTTCTATTCAAATAAAGTTATATTATTATTGTAATCTGGACCCTTCTGCTTGATTATAATGAACTAACCATCAGTTTTTGTAATATGATCAGGTGTAATATGTATAGAGAGGCAGTAGTGGGACAGCCGCTGTGAAGGGCTTAACGTAGGCAAAGAGTTAATAAATATCGAAATAGTCTGGTGTTACATAATTTACGAGCAATTATGAATTATATGCGTACTTGTAGTTATAATATCTAAATTAGGGTCCATTATATTTAGTATAACGGGGTTCATGGAAAGTAACCGATAGTTGTGAGGGTTAATAATCTTTGACCCCTTAAAAAGAATTCAAATTGAAAATATGCCCCCCCCCCATCACCACTGACACCTCGTTTCATAAGGACATTTTTCATTTACACTGTCAAAATCCGGTTGTTTGTTAACAGGCGATTTTTGATTTTTTTTTAAATTATAAAACTAACCCCTAACCCTAACCCCTAACAAAAACCGGTTTTTGACGGTGTAAATGAAAAACATGTCCTTATGAATCGAGATCGCAAAAGGGGTTCCTAAAGGTCATATGGACCAAATATTCTTTTCGGTTGTTTCTTTTATTTGTTTAATGGTTTTGATTTGTATTGTTCATTTGTATATATATATATATATATATATATATATATATATATATATGTGTGTATGTATGTATGTATGTATCAGCTTATCCTCCATGTGAACCCAGCCAGGCTATAATTAAGCTGTAACAGTGACAACATTTTAAAAGATTGAAATATATTTCTTCAAACGAAGCCAATGTTTTAAAGAGAAACGTTATGTACCCGATGTAACGGGTATATAACCCTGTGATATGGAAGCGCGTGGTATAATGGTTAAAATCATGGGAAATGGATTCGTGGTCCCGAGTTCAAATCCTGGATTTGGTAATTGCATTTCACTTAGCACTAATACCATTGTGAAAGGTATGAATCCTACTCTCCCACTATGGATAAATAGTAAGGCAGACTGGGCTTTTAACCTTGGTTAGGAAACTGGTCTAGGAGAAGGAAAACTCTGAATTCAAACCTGTTGAACTCCGCTTAAGAAATTGACCTTGTGTCACATCCTGCTCGTGCCGAGGGGTTGGTATATATATATATAACCCTGTGATATAAAGCCAGTTTACGAGCCATTGAACTTCCCCTCCTCGATCTTACTACCCCAATTGTGTGACCTTGTACTGAATGAAAAGAACCTACTTGGAAGATTTACATCATACGTTATTCAAATCCCCGTCTCATCTTATTTGGCCTTGTTCCAGACTTATCAAACTAAATTCTAGTCCATGCATTGATCACATTGGATAATTCGATTATTTCGTGGTTTCAGTTTTTTGTGCTACTTCCTAATCAATTTCTTTATTTGACTTTTTTTCTCTTTTACACCCCCCACACTTATTTTTCTCTTTTACATACACCCTCTCTTATTTTTCTCTTTTATCCCCCCCCCCACACTCTTACAAGGGCCGGTTAGCTCAGTCGGTCGGGAGTTCGGCTGGGAACCACAAGGTTCCTGGTTCGATACCGGCCCTCGCTAACTCAGCGTTTAAGTAGCACAGGAATCTGTGCGGTGAAGTGATCAGCTGATGGTAAAAAACAATTTCCTTGGTCGAACCATAGTGAAAAAAGATATAGACTCCCTCGCTGTGTGGCTGATACCGACTATAGGCCACCCGACAACTTTAATCCCTCTCTTATTTTACTCTTTTACACCCTCTCGTATTCATTTATCTATTCTTCTTTATTTACTTCTTCAGCTTTCTTTGTTTTTCTTTCTTTCTTCTCGCTTTAAACATTTTTTTTCTTTTCTGTTTTTATCCTCTATACCTATTTTTTTAAACAGAGAAAGGTTTGACTAAACACCTATCTACAAGGTGTGTCATAAAAGTGCCGACTTTGAAGCTGTATTTGCCAAGATAGAAATGAACCATGAATGGAACGTTATTTTTTTAGAATACAAGGTGTGTCATAAAAGTGCCGAGTTTGAAGCTGTATTTACCAAGATAGAAATGAACTATGAATGGAACGTTAATTTTTTTTCAGAATACAAGGTGTGCCATAAAAATACCGACTTTGAAGCTGTATTTACCAAGATAGAAATGAACTATGAATGGAACGTTAATTTTTTTTTCAGAATACAAAGTGTGCCATAAGAGTTCCGAGTTTGAAGCTGTATTTACCAAGATAGAACTGAACCATAAATGGAACGTCATTTTTTTCAGAATACAAGGTGTGTCATAAAAGTGCCGACTTTGAAACTGTATTTACCAAGATAGAAATGAACCATGAATGGAACGTTATTTTTTTAGAATACAAGGTGTGTCATAAAAGTGCCGAGTTTGAAGCTGCATTTACCAAGATAGAACTGAACCATGAATGGAACGTTAATCTTTTCAGAGTACAAGGTGTGTCAAAAAGTACTAAAAGTATCGAGACTTTTTTGACACACCTTGTATATATTGTAGAGGTGCACATAGTGTAATGGACTCGGCTATCCGAGATCAAATCCTGAATGACTGTCTTCATTTCCCATAGTGCTAATACCCTTGGGAAAGGTATGAATCCAACTATTTTCACTCTAGCTATAGGTAAATATTAAGGCATATTTGAATCTTTAACCTTGATATGGCAACCGGGATGAGATCTAATGTCTTGGTTGTTGACCCCAAAATGTGAAATATGAGCCAACAGTTTATGAACGATTTGTCTTGTGTATTTCTAACTCGCTTTGTTTCTTTCTTACTTATATTGAAATTTACTTTACTTTATGTATATATATTTCTTTTCTTTTTTTACTTAAGTATGTCACTCACATTTCTATTGGGAAAAAATTCTTACTCAGAACTCGACTTATTTTATGTGTTTATGAATAGAATATTAATAGAAAAAGAAAGAAGGAAAGGAAGAAGAAGAAGAAGAAGAAGAAGAAGAAGAAGAAGAAGAAGGAAGAAGAGGAAGAGAGAGGAAGAGGAGGACAACAAGAACAATATAACAGAGGGGGTTAATGGAGGACAAAAAGTAGAAATAAAAAAATAGTAAAAGGGAGAACCATAAAGTAAAAAAGAAGAGGCTAAGTAAATGGATAAAAGTAGAGGAAAAACTAGAATGAAAGAGATAGAAAGCAAATTAAAAGAAGAACGAATGGAAGTGTAAATATCATAGAATGAGAAAAGAGGAATTATGTCAAATGAATTATGAAAAAAAAAAAGTTTTAAAGAAGAAGAAAAAGAGAAAGCGTGAATGATGAGAAGAAGAAGAAAGAAGAAGAAGAAGAAGAAGAAGAAGAAGAAGAAGAGAAGAAGAAGAAGAATGGAATGAACGTTTAACAACGAGCAATCATCAGTTAGGAATTTCATATGATGGATGTGAGTTTCCTTATAAGAAATAAACTTTTAAAAAAAAACACAAACTGAAAGTGAAAGTGAAAGTAAGAGAAAGAAAGAAAAAAAAACGGCCACAAAAACCAAATAAATAAATAATCTAGCGTAAATAAACGAGCCAACATTTTTTCTTCGCTTTTGGCAATTTATACTGACATATAAACTGAATTTAAATATACTTAAAATTAAAAGAAAAAAATGGTGAGAAAAAACGGCACCAAAGAAAAAAAAGGAAAAAAATTAAGCAAGGAATAAAACCATAAAAAATCACAAAGAAAAGTAAATGATTGTAACGAGAAAAAACAAAAAAAAAACACTATATCACTATTACCATTTTTTTTTTTTTTTTTTTTTTTGCTGCTATTTTTGGTTTTCTTTCTAGTTCGCTTTTTGCTTTTGGGTTTTTTTTCTTATTTTTGTTTATTTTCTATTTTTTATTTTTTTTTATTTTTTTTACTCTTATTTAAAAAAAAATCGTTTGCCTTCACTTGTGCGGGCATTGAGCGGAAAGATGAGCCAGTCATTTGGGCAGCAAACGCCAACCCTTAAAGATTCTGTTAAATCGTTTTTCAGGGAGCTTAACTCAGTTCTTGGAGCAGCAATCTTAAGGTCGATTGGTTGGTTGGTTGGATTTTACGGCATGTCAACCCATGTTAGGTTATATTATACTGAAGACGTTTTGTTTTATTCATTTTTACTGGGTATTCGAATTTTTTTACTCACTTTTGAAACACATTTTTAATGTTCATTATTTTATCTATTTAACCCACAGATGGAACCTTAACAGGTAAAACTATTCCGAGTCAGAGTTGATATCTGAGAGTAATGGCGATAAAAAGGAACTCCACATTCCCCATTTCAAGTAACTAATCTTATTATAATGGAGATTGTGTGTTTTTCTGTCTGTAACCGAAACTATATTCCTACTCAAGTCACAATTCTCTTAGTTATTGACATCACATTCTCCATGATTTTATTTTTATCTAAACCTCAATTATTAATAAAATTGTCTTACATTATTAATACTGTTAACTACGTCTCCATACTGACAACATGCAATTATATTTATATATACAACAAAATAGCGGTTTACAGTGTGAACGGGATTTTAATTTGCATATTAATATTAAAAAATCGAATTTAATAAATATGTGCTTAGTATTATTGATTTCTAACTGCTTGGTTTTATTTTAATGAATATAAGCAAAAATCTCTTCAATGAATCTTAAATGAAATCCATTAACAAGATAAAATAAGTGTCATTTTATTCTTTACTTCCTCTTATAACTAAATACTTAAATTAGAAAAAATAACAATGAAAGACGAGAGTGATGGAAGAGTAAGTTTCAGTTGTTCCATTTTTTATTATACTCCCTCTGTTTCAAATCTTTTATTATACTCCCTCTGTTTCAAATCTTTTTATCTGTATTCTTATTTAGTTTCATTAGCCTTTCTAATTTAATACAATATTTTATTACATTAAAACTTAAATACTTGCACCCGGAGGGTGCATATATTTGCTAGTAATAATAATAATAATAATAATAATAATAATAATAATAAAATGAAGATGAAGTAGAAGAAGAAGAAGGGGAAGATGAAGAAGGGGGTGGAGGAGGAGAAGGGGGAAATACTTGTCCCTCAGTTTCTAGTTAAAGACCACCAGCTTTCGCTTGTGTGAAAAACTCGCAACGAGTGAAATAATAATAATAATAATAATAATAATAATAATAATAATAATAATACTTAGTAAACAATTAAAGCTTGAAATAACTTTTCGTAATACAAATAATTTACAGTTGTATGGCATCAAGTTTTCCTATTGAATATGAATATTTTGTACACAGTTATATGATATCAATCTTCCTACATAACACAAAGGATTTGCATTCAGTGGTGTAGTATTGTTTCAAGTCTTCCTATCTAATACTAATTTAATAGTTTTATGGTTTCAATTAATTATTCATGTTTAATAATAGTCGTTTGTTTGCACAGTTAAATCATTTCAAGTAAATAATGATCTAATTAATATGAAGTAAAAATAACATTTTATAGCAAGAAAGTAAGGAATTAATTGATTGATTGGTTGATTTTAACGGCATGTCACTCCATGTAGGGTTATTTAATGCCTAGAGGGTAGGGAGTTGCCTTCATTATAAATTTATGTTCACATTTTGCACACATTTATATAAAGGGACACCGAGGAACAACAAAAGTTTTCTTCACTAAGGATCATCCTCTGTTTACCATAAGGGATCTCCACTGTAAAGTGCTCTTGAAGCCTAAAAAGGATAAGGATAAGTTTTTAGCAATTTACGTTCGATAAAATTATCAACTTTGTCTTTGATTTCATTCCTTTTTTATCGGTATATTTGGAATCCGTTAAGTTCCCATATCTTGGCATATGTAAATTCCTTTATTTATAAACATCAACTAGGTGAGATATCCATGATTTGGATCAGGAAGAAAACTGCATTAAGTGACCGTCAGCCAAATAGATCCGCAGTCGAAGCAATAAAGATGAAATAAAAACAAAACAAAACCCCAAAAATACTGAGATGTCACTAACATCCAGTCAGGACCCCTTCACTTTGTCCTCATTACAAATTCAAAAAATCTTGAACCCTTTTTGTTCTCGATGATAACTGCTGAGCCCACCGAATAAGAAATGAACACAATTCATTTGTAAAGAATACAATATCAAGTCACAGCAAAATGATTAAGAGAGCGATAATTAGCTAGTCTCGCAATCCGTTGTTAGTGAGTTTTAGGAATCAAACATTATGTCAGAAATTGACTTGTCAAATGTCTGTCATAAACACTTGGGACCCATTAAATAGGAACAACACGTCTAAAAGAAAAAGCCAGAAGGCAGAGGAATTCTTTCTTTTGAGATTTCAAGAAAAGCTTTCAGTTGCTAAAGAAATAAAAAGAAAGGAGTTGGGCGGGGTAAGAAACAGAAGAATTAACAATTAGGAAAGGTGACAAAATATGACATCAGATAATCGTTTTCTAAACAATATCCTGTCAGTAAATTCTTAAATATAAAGACTTTTCTTGGTGGGTTAAGTTTGAAGTTTGAATTAATTATGACAATGAGATAAATAAATCCCCAAGAGTATAAAAAAATTGTATTACTATTTGTTGTATTGATAATAAAAGCTTTTGTCAAAAAATGTTAAGGTGGGCACTCTTGTGGACTTTATGTACCACCTAAAAACTAACTAAATAATGCATATATACATACATACATTCTCTCTTTCAAACTTTCATATCCACGCTAATTTAACCTATATATATTTGTTTCTGTCAATCACAATTTGTTTAATATCCGTTTATCTATCTATTTCTCTAAGCCTGTTCACAGACTCTCCCCCCCCTCTCTATCTCTCTCTCTCTCTCTCTATATATATATATATATATATATATATATGTTAAAACAATGAATAAAGGAAAGAAAGGATAGAAAGGATAATAAAGGATAATTTTAATCAATATCACTTACACGTGTTTCGGCCAGAAGTTTATCTATGTGTACAATATTTAGATTATTATTATTTATAAATAAACAAATGAAATGAAATAATAATAATAGAAAAAATGTAGAAATGTTCCGCACACAACGAAAATTCGACCTTCATCAGATTTGAATCCTTATTTAAAATTATATATATATATACAAATATATATATATTTGTGAATAGAAAAGCCTTAAATACCATGGGTATCGTGATTATGAACCATTTCTAATAGTGGGTATCTGGGGCCCACCGAGCTTCTTCAGGCCACGTTTTTATTTTTATTAAGACTGCTTAAGAAGTCTTAATAAATTAAAAACGTGGTCTGAAGAAGCTCGGTGGGCCCCAGATACCCACGAGTGGAAATGGTCCATAATTACGATGCCCATGGTATTTAAGGCCTTTTTATTCACAAATAAATTTGCTCTGTTTATAAAAATTAAATATTGAGCTCTCACACGGAACCTGAACTCTACAACAAACTACTGGTAGAGAATAGGACCAGCCTAGAATCACCTTGTATCAAGAACTTGGTACCCCAACAAAGAATATATATATATATATATATATATTATATATATATATATATATATATATATATATATATATATAATATACCAAATTTATTGGTAAATCCTCGCGGTGAGAAAAAACCCAGCAAATAGTTTGATTGTAAAAATATACTACCAATCATCAACCGGGGAGAAAAAATGTTTTGGAAAAAAGAAAAGACCAAGATAATCGTACCAACAAAAATAATCTATTGGTACAATATTTTGGCCAAAAGAAAAAACAATTATATGTATATATATATATAAGATATATATATTCATACAAAACCGCCAGGAGACTAAAGCTAATAAGTAAAAAGTGCTCAATACCTAAGTAGAGCCTATAATAAAGATTATTCTAATGAGTCAGAGGAACCTATTAAAACTTTCGGTTAATGCTCTTCAGGGCTAAGATCTGACTCAAGAGCATTAAGCGAAAGTTTTAGTAGGTTCGTCTGACTCATTAGATTTATATATATCTTTTATATATATATATATATATATATATATATATATATATATATGTGTGTGTGTGGTGTGTGTGTGTGTGTGTGTGTCTTGATAATAATTGAAATCTGAGTTGACTTCATACGAAAAAGAAACAAGAAAATGAATTACAACATAATGAAACTTCAATGAAGCTGAAAAACAAATACTAAGTTTTTAAAAGAAATCAACATAAAACTATGAGATGAAAATAAGAAGAAAAACAAAAGCATAGAGGATCTAACAGAACGACTAATGAAATTTAAGAAATGCGCCAAATGTGCAAATATGCGCCAAATATTTTTATAAAGAAAAAATAAGTAGTTCTATCAGTAGTACAAGGGTGAGTAAACAAGTAATGCCATTTTGTTCAGGACAGGTATAATTACAAACACAGGAACATATCTCATACATCAAAATGAAACTGGTCCTATGTGGATCACATCCCTCTTTCTCCACATAGTCACCATTTCTCTCAATAGCAATGTTCCACCTTCGAATGAGAGCATGTATCCCTGCCCCGTAAAATTCTGTTGACTGTACTTTGAGCCACTTCTTCATTACAGCCTTTCACTTCCTCGTCACTGGAATAATGTTTGCCTTTTAAAACCTCTTTCATGGGACCAAAGAAATGATAGTGATTATCCCAGTGATGAGGAAGTGAAATCTGCTGTCTCGATTCTTTTTTAGTTTCTGTTCCAGGTTATTATGCACATTTCCAAGGATACCAAGTACCGTCACTTATATATTCCACAGCCTTTATAGCTCTCTGGCAAGATCCATGTATCAGTCTTTCTATTGGTTTTGTTTCATTTTCACTCTCGCTAATGACAAATTCTTCTTTCATGTTCATTTACACGAGGTCTGGTTTTCTGAGCGGGATTTGGTGAACCATTTGTATCTCAACGTCACAGAGAATTTGATCCGTTTCATTTTTTGGACATATTCTGATTTGTTCATATACCGTTTTTCAGTGTGACAAATTTTTCTTCGCTTGAATAAACCATTATATTCTTCCGTATTTTGGGTTTTGTTTTTGTCTTTTCTAATTATTTCTATTTTCTTAATCAGAACTCCCCCTCTTGCTCACCCTTTCTCTCTCCCTCTCTCTTTCTCGCCTTATTATTATTATTATTATTATTATTATTATTATTATTATTATTATTATTATTATTATTTGGAGATTGTCCGTGTCAGGGTATTTTTCAATTTAATTTTTATTTATTCTGCAATGAATAATTATTACACAGACACGAACCGTGCCCATTTTCGTGTGACCCCCTCCCCGCGACCGACATGTGTTTATGGACACCATTCATTGATTCACCAGTCAAGTTCAGTCAACCTCGTGGAGTTGTCCATGCCACTCGGCGGAAGCCCAGGGGTCTTACGCCGGGGTTAAAAAATAAAACAGAAGAAAGCCTTACTCTCGTTTTTCTGCAAACAATAACCTGTAAAAATGCACAAAATTCAAAAGAATAGCCACAAGAATAACGCCCTAGGCGACTAATTAATGTCAGGGCATCCTTGAAGATATTTTCCACTCGGCCTTTCTTCGTTTTTGGACAGTCATTACCCTGAAAAGTCGAAATAGAAAAAAGATTAAAAAAATAAATATATAAAAGGAAGAAGCGGAGATGGATTTTTGGTATGGAATTGAAAAAAAACTTTTCCTCCGGTAAAAACGATTAAATTACATTCCAATTTTTTTTCTTTCTAAATTTCGCACATTATTTTATTTTTTAAAAGATTTATTTTTATTTACCATTTTTATTATATTTTTAAAAAGTTTTATTTCTGTTCGTTTTTAATAAACAACTAGTAGAAACTCCGAGAATTGCCCGGGGAGAAAGTCTGGAGAGTCCTTTAAGACTGGGGTCCTTTAAGTGAGGTTTAGAATACGGTGACAGTATCCCTTACAAAGAGGTAAGCCACCCTCCTAAAGGTCTGTCCTGGGTATGACACCCACATACATCTGATAGTGAGGCTGTTGTTATGGAGATCTATGGTGTGTATAGTGCCTCTTCATTGCCATTACTCCCATGTCCACTCTGAACGAAAGCCAAGGTGCCTGGTAGGGTCACATATATTGGGCAAATACATATGTTTAAAAATTATTCGAAATCAAAGAGAATATAATAATCTCATGCACACAAAACAAACCTGATTTTATCTCAGCCATTGAATATCCTTCGATTCATTATTATATTTTAATTGGTGCCCTTTGGGGACCGTTCCAGGTCCCAAGGATCTGGGAAAGAATTAGAGCGAATTTGGAAATGAGCGGAAGAAGCGGTACCATCCAAACTACAGCACTGTTGGGATCGGCTGGTGTGAAAACCTCATGAGGATAATGGAGGTTTTCACTCCTGTCGTCGGTAGTGGTTCAATGGAGGCTGAGTGACAGCAACTCTCCTCAGGTCGTCGGGATTCTTCTGAGTATTCTAGCCGATCCTAACAATGCTGTAGTGTTGATGATCTCGATTATGTTGGTTAAATATATAACAAAAATGAGTTTTTAAGAAATGTGTTTAAAAAATTGAGTCTTACAACAAATTGAATACCCAACAAGAATGAATAAAACAAAACGAATACTTGTATGTATTTATGAGATGAAGCTAGATATGAATAATTGTGTTATTTCGAACTGTGTAAATAAATAAAAAAATTAAAAAAAAAACCTCCTGAACTGAGTCCGAAGTTAATGTGGCCTGACCGTTGTATTTATACACAATAAAGACGAGGACAACAGTCAGAAAAATCAAAATTATTCAAAACAAAGTATTCGGCATAAAATACCTTTTAAATTAAAATACAATAACAATAAAAGAGAACAGGTTGTGCTGGCCCATCTTCATATAAGCCGCACCTTCATCACCAATTATTATTTACTAGAGGGCACAGAATCCCCAATATTCACTACATGCCAAGAGAGATTTACAGTGAAGCATATTCCGCTAGAGTGTGTAGACTTTGATCTAGTGCAAACAAAATACTACCAAGCAAATAATTTGAAAACACTTTTCATAAAAAATTAGACCATCCAGGATTTTACATTTCCTTAAAGAAGTCGGATTGTACTCTAAAATATGAGTAATTGAACAATAGTTAAAATCTATACATATATACATTTGTTTTCTACCAGACTATCGCTATGAATCCAACACCTAGTCGGTATTAAATGACCCACCGAGGTTGATATGCCGTAAAACAAACCAAAACAAACCAAGAGTTTAATATTTATAACCCTATAATTATGATAGCTATAAAAAAAATTATTTCCAAATAAAGAATGATTGATGGATTGGTGTTTCGGCTTGTCTAATTTTGTTGGGTTACACTAAAACTAGATAAACAATTATAGTCTCCAATTATATACGCTACAAAAATCTGACAACAATCATTTAAAAAATAAACACATCATTATCTCAAACCGGTCTATCTGATTCATAGATAGAACACTAACGGGTGATACCACTCCCGGTCAGAGTTGACTTGGGATTAATGCCAACACTCTCCAGAGTTCCAGAACAATTACTCAGACTTTAGGTTGTTCAATTTTCAACACAACGTCAGCCATTTTTTTTTCATTTAAAACAAAAAAAATAAATGATTATTACTTATCTAATTCTTATATCATTACCACAGATTGTAAGTTTCTTTCTTTTCTTTTCTTTTCTTTTCTTTTCTTTTCTTTTCTTACTAATTCTCTTAATTGCAACTTTTAAAGCACATTAATTTCTTCAAAAAATGTCTTTCTTTGTTTTTTATTGAAATTTCAGACAAGATAAAGATTGAGAAATTTTAAAAACGATGGACAAAGCTGTTGATAAATATACAAATTCGAACCGTGTCGAAGCACAGAAGCCGAGGAGAAGTTTCGACTATTTTACTGGAAAGCATACAAATTCCGTTTAGAAAATAATGACACTGATTTTATTTTATGTTTCAGGTTGGCAACTTTGATGAATAATTTTTATATACTCATTCATTTTAGGAAATGTAAAATCCTGGATGGTTTTATTTTCGTGAAAATATTTTTTTTCAAATAACTTTCTTGCAAGTATTTTGTTTCCACTAGATCAAAGTCTACACACTTTAGCATAAATAAATTTGATTTTGATAAATATATGCTTAGTATTATTGAATTTTATTCTTTGGTTTTATCTTAATGAATATGAGCAAAAATCACGAGGATGAATCTAAAAAAAACCATTAACAAGAAAAACATAACTGACATTTTATGCTTTACGTCCTATTTTAAGTAAATAAATAAAGAGAATTTAGCAATGAAAGACATGTGTGATGGAAGAGTATGTTTCAGTTCTTTTATTTTTAAAAATTAAACTCCTCTCTGTTTAAAATCTTTTTATCTACATTATTATTTAGTTTCATTAGCGTTTCTAATTTAATATAATATTTTATTACATTAAAACTTAAATACTTTGCACCCGGAGGATGCATCTATTTGCTGGTGAATGTAATACAATATTCTTCAAAGAAAAAAAAAGTTATTCCATGTGCTTCCTGTTACTAACTTATCTTATCACTCTAACCACCATATTTTGCAGCCTAAATCACCACAAAGATTTAATACGTTATTTAGTAGTAATAGATCTGCGGGACTCGCTTGCTAACCAATACAGCACGATGGGGCGTCCAAAATGACATATGGCTTCAGCAAGATCGGACAATTGGCCAAACTTGAAAAATAGAGCTTCTTCGAAGAATATTCAATGACAGACTAATTTCACGTGGAACGGAAATTGAACTGGCCACCACGTTCGCCAGATTTGACAGCTCCCCAGTTTTGTTTTATTTTTTTTACTTTGGGGGTTATCTTAAGGAAAGGGTTTATGTAAACGAACCTCGAACACTCCGGGAGCTGAAGAATAATATTCAACCAAAAAATTGGAGTGTTGAAGTCAGAAATATTATTATGAACACAGCCGAATAGAGGGAACGGCTCTGAAGCTGTTGAAAAAAAGGGACATATCAGAGATATCTCAGTCGGTAGGATGTCCGGCTGGGAACTTCGAGGTTCCTGGTTCGATTCCGACATTCGCCAACTCAGCGTATGAGTAGCACATGGATATGTGCAGTAAAGTGAGGAGCTGATGGTAGGAGTATCACTCTATCAATCTCAGACGCACAAACAATTCCCTTGGTCTCGCAGTATTGAAAAGGGGATAGACTCCCTCGCTGTCTGGCTGATACTGATTTTAGGTCACCCCGACGAATTTACTTACTTTATAATGCCATAGGACAAAATAATTTCCAAAATTGAAAATGAATATAATCAAAATAATATTTTTTTAGCATTTCTTTATTAAAATTTAGGTAAATTTTTAAAATAGTAAGTAACTTTTGCCTTAAAAAATGAAATGCTACACATAAAGAAATAAAATGAAAGTAAGAAATAAAATGTTGTTCAACATTTAAAATAGTAATTTTCGCGTCATCATCATATATATATATATATATATAATATATATATATATATATATATATATATTATATATATATATATAGTATAATATATATATAATAAAGTAAGCCTAATGAGTCAGAGACTATCTATCTAGGTTTCTCCTAATGGATCATCAGGATAATTCTGACTGCTAGGAGTTGGTACAACTATATATATATATATATATATATATATATATATATATATATATATATATATATATATATATATAATATTACTAGAGGAAAATAATTAATGGTCTACCATGGTTTCAATCCAAATGATTTCATCAGGACCCTACCCTACACTTAACTAAGTTGATGTAATTCCTTAGTTAGACTCAGATACATTTTTTCGGTTAATAACGGTTGAATGATACATTAGTTGATATTTTTCTCTCGATTCTTGCGTGTGACTTATTATATATATGTATTTATTCCTCAGTTCTCATTTCTGTATTGTTATTAATTTGATTCTAATTCTAAATAATAGCTAGTAAAAGCAGTTAAAATTTAATTCTAATTATGTCTTAAGGATTGAATTTTACTAATTCATAGTTTTTCAATGGTCTTTACAGTATTCATCCTATTTGGAATTATTAACCATTTAAGAAAAAAAATTATATTTTATTTATTTAGATATTGTAATTCTAATTATATTTTAGTGACCGACTCAACATATGTCTATAATTACAAACACGCACACACACACACACACACACGTGTATATATATATATATATATATATATATATATATATATATATATATAAGTAAAGAGAAAGGAAACGAATCTGACGGTATATATAGAGAGAGATAAAAAGGTATGAAAACACACAATATTGTTAAAAATGAAATATATTTCATTTCATTTTCATAACTAATATTGAACAATATTTTGATTATAAAAAAATCATCATCAGAGCTTGTTTTTAATCCGGACTCATCAAGAGAGAAGCAAAAAATAATTTAAATTCAAACCGGAAGGATTGTTGTTCCAAAAAGCGTGTACGGTGTGTTCACATACTCTTTTATCTATCTATCTATATATATATATATATATATATATATATATATATATATATATAATACTTTGCTATATTCATCAGAGTGGTTAATATCATTTAGTTTTCGATTCAAGATTTTTTTGTACGGTTAAAACCGTGTTTTTCTTCTTTCACATATTACATTATTTGTCTACATACTAAATAGTTTGCTGAAAATTATTATGCATTTAATATTTATTATTTATCAAAAAAAACCCAGACAACTTAGCATATATATATATATATATATATATATATATATATATATATATATACATATAGTTCAATGAGAAATCAAAACAAATATAAGTTTTTGCTTTTATTTATTTAATTACGGAACGGTATTACAACCAGCAGTTTCTTGCTGAAAGCATTCATCAGGTAAGACGAAACGGTTCCTTTGAAAATGACAGAAATGGTGTATATATATATATATATATATATATATATATATTCGAGGGTGAATCAAAAAGTAAATGCCATTTTGTTAAGGACAGTTACAATTACAAAAATAGGAACATGTATCATACATTAAAATGAAGCTGGTCCTCTGGGGATCACATCTCTACTTCACCACATAGTCACCATTTCTCTCAATAGCAATGTTCCACCTTCGAATGAGAGCACGTGTCACTGTCTTGTAAAATTCCGTTGACTGTTCTTTGAGCCACTTCTTCACTACAGATTTCACTTCCTCATCACAAGAATAATGTTTGCTTCTCAAACCCTCTTTCATGGGACCGAAGAGATGATAGTCTGGAGGCGCTAAATCTGTTGGGTATGGAGGATGCGGGAAAGTAGTCCAGAAGTGGCTAAAATGCCATTACTTTCTAACAATCCCTCGTATATATATATATATATATATATATATATATATATATATATAAAATAGTAAGTAAAGTCGTCGGGGCGGCCTAAAGTCGGTATTAGCCAATCAGCGAGGGAGTCTATCCCCTTTACACTTGCGCTAGACCAAGGAGATTATTTTAGCGTCTGGGGTGGAGCGCCACACCTAGCGTCAGCTCCTTACT
>CM042148.1:107594569-107644569 GCA_023376005.1 Doryteuthis pealeii
CTGCGTGCAGTCTTGAACAAGTCATGGAAGCAGCACCTCACGAAGAGGCATCTGTACGGTCACTTGCCTCCCATCTCACAAACTATTCGAGTGAGACGGACAAGGCATGCAGGACACTACTGGAGAAGCAGGGATGAGCTCATAAGCGACGTTCTCATGTGGAAGCCAACACATGGACATGCAGGTGTGGGGCGGCTGGCAAGGACCTACATTGACCAACTATGCGAGGATGCTATTTGCTCAACAGAGGACCTCCCAGGTGCAATGAATGATAGGGAGGGTGGGCGAGAGATTGTCATGGATATCCGTGCTGCAAGCGCGACATGATGATGATGATGATGTATTATTTGTATTTGGACTATATTCGCAACTTGAATTTATAAACTAAGAGAAATAGTATATACAGGTACAATTTTTATCATACAATGCGTGATACACTTGCGTATCTGAAGCTTGCTAATACCTCAAATTTTAACCCGTAACACAAAGCTAAAAGAATTCAACCTAGTGCCAGCTCGTAACTCGGAAAACTCATAATTTGGGACACTCGTCAGTCAAGTCACCATTGTATTCTGGGAGGCCCCGAAACTAATCAGATGAAATTACATTAAATTTGATTGGCGTTGATTTCGACTTGCCGCGCCCCTCCCTCCGAGAGACCAATTAGTGACTTAAGTCAAGTTACCACTACGTATATACAAATATACAAATGTCTCCTATACCACTTGCCTATAATCAACTATAGGCAACTATTTCATCCCATTCTCTCGCTTCCGTTGTTGTGAGGACCCATCAGCTCTTCCCTTTCTTTTCTTTCCTTGTCATTGTCATCTTGTTATTGTCGCCATCACTGTCAAAGTTGTGTGTGTTTTTTTAATTTGGTTATCACCCTTGCTGTTGCTATTGCTGTTGCAGTGGGGTCCGATATCGCGGGATAATAAGATTGATAGCTAATTTGCGGGGAGTCGGGAAAACAGGGGGTTAAGAAGTACATTTTTTTCTCTTAAACACTCAATCCCACTAAAAATATTAAAAAAGTAAAATTACACACACACACACACACACACACACCACACACCACATATATTATATATAATTATATATATTATATATATATATATATATTCCCGGTCCTATCAAACTTTGACCGCTATTACTTGAGTCCGTTTTCGATGGATTCCAGTCCATTTTTTTATGTATTTTTTGTTAAAGATTTTTTTACGTTTTCTTTTTCTTGGGTTGAGAGTGTCTATTTTGTGTGTGGTAGGGTTGTTAATCTATTTTGAATTTGGCTTAGTTTTTTTTTTTCCAATTATTTCTATTTTTTTTATTCGTCTTTTTATTTTATTTTATTTATTTCATTTTATTTTTTCTTCATATGCCATATTATTCGAAATCAGAGAGCTGACTTTAAAAAAAAAAAAAGAAAGAAGAAAAGAGTAAAATGTTCACCTTGTATTCTTCACCCATTTCTCCGGCCATCTTCCTCTTCTTTTCTTTCCTGTCACTTTTTTTTCTTTTTCTTTTCTTTTTTTTTACTTTTGCTTTTTAGAAAAATACTCGTTATTATTGTTTGTTGTTATTATTGTTTTTTTGTTGTTGTTCTTTTGTCTTTTTCTTCTCCTTATGTTGTTTCTTCTTCTTTCTCCTCTTCTTTTCTTCTTCTTCTTCTTCTTCTTCTTCTTATTATTATTATTATTATTATTATTATTATTATTATTATTATTATTAATCTATCATAATTTTTTTCTATGATATTTGGATACTTTTAAAAAAAAACTTTCTTTCATCTTTTCCTCTCTGTTCATATTCAACATACACATGACTTTGAAATTTCTTCTCTTCTTCTTCTTCTTCTTCTTCTTCTTCTTCTTCTTCTTTTCTTCTTCTTCTTCTCTCTTCTTTTCTTCTTCTTCTTTTCTTCTTCTTCTTCTCTTCTTTCTCTCTTCTTCTAATTAAATTACCCTCTTCTTCTTCTTTCTTCTTCTTCTTCTTCTTCTTCTTCTTCTTTCTTTCTATTCAAACTTCCCTCTTCTTCTTTCTTCTTCTTCTTCTTCTTCTTCTTTTTTTCTTCTCCTCTTCTCTTCTATTCAAACTTCTTCTCTTCTTCTTCTTCTTCTCTTCTTCTTCTTCTTCTTCTTCTTCTTCTATTCTCCTCTTCTTCTTCTTCTTATTCTTATTCTTATTCAAACTTTTCTTTCTTCTTCTTCTTATTCTTCTTCTTCTTCTTCTTCTTCTTCTTTTCTTTCAACTTCCCTCTTCTTTTTCTTCTTCTTCTTCTTCTTCTTTTTCTTTTTCTTCTTCTTCTTCTATTCAAACTTTCTTCTTCTTCTTCTTCTTCTTCTTCTTCTTCTTCTATTAAAATTCCTTTCTCTTTTCTTCTTCTTCTTCTTCTTCTCTTCTTCTTTCTTTTTCTTTTCTCTCTTCTATTCAAACTTCCCTCTTCTTCTTCTTCTTCTTCTTCTTCTTCTTCTTCTTGCCCACCATCCTAACCTGAACTGCTGTCCCCACAATTTTATAGATTGATTTATTCATTCCAGTCCAAACAAAATCAACCAGCATCGTACCAAAACAAGCACCATGCTGTGTCTCTATAACAGTCAAACCTTGTCCCCACCCCCTCACTCAGCAATAACAATAACAACAACAACGGACACGACTCAAAGGACGAGGGGACTGGGGAAATATCTGGGGGTGCACTGTCCCTCAATATAAGAGCCAATGGTTAATTCGGCCTTATCCTTTCGATACACTGCCTGGATATCTGGATTCAAATTAGACCGTCGCCAAATTACCTGTTTCTTTCGGATTCCCGCTCAAAACCGTCAACCCATTTATTTACTTTATAATTTATTTTCTATCTTTTCTATTTTTTAGTTATGATCTTTTTTTTTTTTTTTTTTTTTTTTGAGTGACATGAGAGGGCAAGGTTGGGAAATACAAGTAGGGAGTTGGTGACCGTTTTCTAACACAAGGCTAATTCCCCTAATATAGATTTATATCTTTGGAGAGTGTGTTTTCATTTAGGAATGTGTCACACCGGCATGTCTGCAGGATCTTCCACGACTGACATACAATAGCTTTGCTTCTAGTACTAAAAACAAACAAACAAACAAGAAAACAACATCATAAAACGTAGCTTCCCCTGTTTCCTTCGAAATAGTTACTTTGTAAGCTAATACAATTTTTCTGAATTTTAGAGATGGTGCTTGAAAATTTGGATTATTTGGATTATTCGGACTACTGTCCTCGTTTCTATTTTTATATACACAACGTTTGGACACATAGCGTAACAGATATAAGGATTGTTTGGTTTGGTTTGGTTTGGTTTGGTTGTTTTACGGCATATCAACCTCAGTGAGTCATTTAATGCCGACAATGTTTTGAAATATATTCATTCTTAATGGATATTCATTTTTTTAATAAACGCATTCTACTATTTAACCCATAGATAGGACCCAAACAGGTTCTACCACTCCGGGTCAGAGTGGACCAGGGAGCAATGGGGATGAGGTGGTGGTCCAAATTCCCCAGACCTCCAGAACTGGAACCTCACCATCTTACAGTTCTAAGCGACAATCATCTCTGGGTTGCAGTTTAAATCCTGACCAAGGGCGATAATAACATAGAATACTTAATAATAATAAAAAACATACGTTAATACTTGTACCCGGTTAAGGTTAACAGAATGAGAACAGTCTACCTCGGTGGATTGAATAAAGGGTTCGGTTCGAAGTTTCATAAAGGCTCTTTAGTTCGACAAGAAATAGACAAGGTTCTCGAGTTCGTCAAGAAACACCTGAAGAAGGCCGGAGAGCTCATCGCCAGAATGTTATGTATATAAGAATAAAGATGAGGACAATTATCCGAATAATCTAAATAAGCTAGCATACGTGTTCAGAAAAAATCCATGCTATATTACACTTGCGCACAGCGTTCTATGTCTCGGATATCTTAGAAGCACTTCCTCTACATACATACATACATACATACAGACATAGTATGGAAATATACGGATCAATCTCTTCTACCATCCATTCTCCCATCCCAACAATGGAAAAATAATAGGGCATACAAGGTTCCTTAGCTTTGGTTAGGCAGCAAAATCTAGAAGGAAATCTTTGAATTCAAAACAGCTATATTCAACTTCAAAATACCTTTATGTCCCACCTTTCTCAGTTTTTGGCATTAAATAACCCACAGAGTTATTATACCATTAAACAAACCAAACCAAACCAAACCGAACCGAACCAAACCAAAATGAAGTTAATGAAACTTATTTCTACCAATTTGAAGATATCAAGAACTTGAAACATAGAAACTTTTATCAAAATGACTTGATTCGGCATTAAATGGCCCGAGAAGGGTTGATATGCCATAAAACAAACAATCCAAAGAAACCAACCGTAAATAACAACAGAGATTGTAAATTATTCTTTTTATAGATATGAAGTGAAATTCAGAAAGAAAAACGTTGTTTGTAGTCAGGAAATAAAACAAGTTTTTTTTTTTTTTTTTTTTTTTTTTTTACGGAGCGGTGATATGACACATAGTGGTCCTACTGTTTGAGCTAGTTAACGTGTCGATGTATAGGGGGCGCTAGCTCCAAAAATGACAAATTATTGGTGAAGTAAGACTAAAGTGGATTTGGAAAGGACGATTTATCTTAATTCCAATATCCATCATTTGTTGTTTGTTGTGTTTTTATAGAAATAGAAAAATAGACAAAAAACAAAACAAAAAAGAAACAAAAAAAAACAGAACAATATCTTCACCAAAACAATAAATAACAACAATATAACTGACTTATCTGAAATTGTTAAAAATGCAACCATCCAGAAAACTGAAGAAAAAACGAAATAAATAAATGAATAAATAGAAGGAAAGCTTGAAAGAAAGAAAGCATCGAAGAAAGAAAGAAAGAAAGAAAGAAAGAAAGAAAAAGAAGGGAAGCATTTGAAATAAAAGAAAGAAGGAAAGCATGGAAAAGAAAGAAAAGGAAAATAAGAAAAGAAAAGAAAGAAAGGAAAAGAAAGAAAGAAAGAAGGAAAGCATTGAAAGAAAGAAAGAAGAAAGAAGGAAAGCATTGGAAAGAAAGAAAAGAAAGAAAGAAAGGAAAGCATTGAAAAGAAAGAAAGAAAAGAAAGAAAGAAAGAAAGAAGGAAACATTGGAAAAGAAAGAAAGAAGGAAAACCATGGAAAGAAAGAAAAGAAAGAAGGAAAGCATGGAAAGAAGCATTGAATGAAAGAAAGAAGGGAAAGCATTGAAGAAAGAAGAAGAAAGAAAGAAAGAAAAGAAGAAAAGAAAAGAAAGAAAGAAAGAAGGGAAAGAAAAGAAAGAAAGAAAGAAAGAAAAGAAGGAAAGCATTGAAAGAAAAGAAAGAGAAAAAGAAGAAAAAAAAGAAAGAAAAAGAAGAAAGAAAGAAAGAATCATTGAAAGAAAGAAAGAAGGAAACCATGGAAAGAAAGAAAAAGAAGAAGGAAAGCATGGAAAGAAAGATTGAATGAAAGAAAGAAGGAAAGCATTGAAAGAAAGAAAGAAAGAAAGAAGGAAAGAAAAGAAAGAAAAGAAAGAAGAAAAGGGAAGAAAGAAAGAAGAAGAAGAAAGAAAAAGAAAGAAAAAAGAGAAAGAAAGAAAGAAAGAAGGAAAGCATTGAAAGAAAGAAAGAAAGAAAGAAAGAAAGAAAGAAAGAAAGAAGGAAATCATTGAAAGAAAGAAAGAAGGAAACCATGGAAAGAAAGAAAAGAAGAAGGAAAGCATGGAAAGAAAGCATTGAATGAAAGAAAGAAGGAAAGCATTGAAAGAAGAAAGAAAGAAAGAAAGAAAGAAGAAAGAAAGAAAAGCATGGAAAGAAAGAAAAGAAGAAGGAAGGCATGGAAAGAAAAAAAAGAAAGAACCCATGGAAAGAAAGAAAGAAAGAAGAAAAGCGTGGAAAGACAGAAAAGAAGAAGGAAAGCATGTAAAGAAAGAAAAAAGAACGCATAGAAAGAAAGAAAGAAAGAAGGAAAGCATTGAAATAAAAAAAAAAGAAGAAAAGCATTGAAATAAAAAAGAAGGAAAGAAAGAAAGAAAGAAAGAAAGATTGAAAGAAAGAAAGAAGGAAAGCATTGAAATAAAAAAAGAAGGAATGTAGGAAATAAATAAAAATAAAAACAACATAACCGACTTATCTGAAACTGTTAAAAATTCAACCAACCAGAAACTGAAGCACTAAAAAAAAAAAAATTAAATAAGCAAAAATAAACAAAAACGAAATAAATAAATGAATAAAACCCCTTAACAATTAAAAGAGATAAATGACAATTCCTAATCCATTTCTTTAACTTCACGCTCCAGTTAGCGCCTCCTGGGCAGCAACTTCCATTTTCTAGTCAAAATTTTTGACGGCCTCCTTAGGTTAGCCATTGTCTCCCCTGAGTTTTGGGGAACCTTTTATGTCAGCTCATCTAATACTTCAGTGCTTACCAAACATTTCCTAATCTTAGATTATAAGGTTCTTTTTTTATTATTATTCCCAACGCACTAAACCATAAAATACTAAATAATAAGCAATTACCTTATAATTGCTGGGGGTGCGTGGTGTAATGGCTAAAGTCGTAGGAAATGGACTCGTCGACCCGAGTTCAGATCCGAGACGAGGCTGTCTACATTTCACATAACGCTACTCTTGGAAAAGGTATGTATCATCCTGCTCTCCCTCCAGCTAGGGGGTAAGTAGCAGGGAAGACTGGACTCTTTAACCTTGGTTAGGCAACCAGCCTAGGAGTAGGAAAACTGTATTCAAACCTGTTAGACTCCGCTGAAGATGACCTTGTGCCACATCCTGCTCGTGCGGAGGGGTTAGTAAATATGTATAATTGTAGGGTTATGCAGGTAAATCAATAATGAATCAAAATTCATTTAAAAAAAGATATTATCTAGGGGTCCAGCAGTATGTGAAAGGTTTAGCAGCCTTGCTACTTCACTTGTCATCATGGCGTGGAATGGTGAACATCGTGTGTTTGTAATTGACATTTAGCACACTGACATCACGTGACAGGTTCACTACCCTACCCGATCTATTCTCTTGGGATAGCTTCCTCTGAGGATACAGTTTTGAAATTGACCTTGTGTCACATCCTGCCCATGATGGAGGGGTTGAGAAAATACAAACAGCCAAAAAATCCCTTTCATAAAAATAAGAATCATGATACTCTTGAGTTCATGCATTGAGCAGATGTTGTAGAATAGCTAACACCCCTTCAGCACTCTCTCAAGATGGACTGGCCCATAGCCATAAATTGCCTACGATTAAAGTGGATTAACGAGCTGAATAATATTCAGACTGACTTTGCTGCGAACTGAACCTCCTCTATTTAGTGGAGGTTTTGTATTTCTAATTGTTGGTTATTTCCTATAACTCCAACATAAACAAAGGGGAACAACTCTTGACTGATAAATTATTTATTTATTTATTGATCTACTAGGAAAAAAAAAAGACGGGGTTAGGGTTAAGGTAAGGGTTTAGGGTTAGGGTCAGGGTTACAGTTAGGGTTTAGGGTTAGTTTAATTGGAAAATAAATAAATAATTTATCAGTCAAGAGTGGTTCCCATTTGTTTATGTTGGACTTATAGGAAATAACCTAATTGTTTGTACTTATTTGTTCTATGTTTGTATGTATCCGTATGATGGTGTTTAATAAATGTATTAAGTACACCATTCTTCTGTGTATCTTTCCACCTCGCGATACAGCAAAGAATATTAAGAGTGGCAAAAGTGATTCAATACGAACTGTGCAATTGACTGAAGATTAAAAGAAGAATTAAAAGAAATCCGGAAATATCGGAGAGGCTTGCTGTCACTTGACCTCCAAAAGCCACAAAAATCCAGTGAACACAAACAACAATATATATATATATATATATATATATATATATATATATATATTTACCAACCCCTCCGCACGAGCAGGATGCGACACAAGGTCAATTTCTTAAGCAGAGTTTAACAAGTTTGAATTCAGAGTTTTCCTTCTCCTAGATTGGTTATCTAACCTTGATTAAAGAGCCCAGTCTGTCCTGCTATTTACCCATAGCTGGAGGGAGAATTGGATTCATTCATTTACCAAGGATATTAGCGCTATGTGAAATTCAAACAGCTTCGTCCAGGAATTGAACTCGGGTCGACAAGTCCATTTCCCACGACTCTAACCATTAGACCACGCGCCTCCAAAACAAAAATATATAAGGAGTTATGAAGAAGACTTTGCAATCAACTCCCACACCTGTCTCAAAAACCAGCACTGCCACAGTCCCTCGGCGGTCATTCACCCCCCCCCCTCTGCCCCTTTAGTTTCCTTTCACACCTGTTTGCCTTCCAAACATCAAATGGATCGAATGAACAAAAAAAGGAAAAAACGAAGAAATAGACGGCCGAATCCGATTTCTTCCTTGCAAAAACATCCGGTGTCCAGTTTGATGGACTGAAATAGCGAAATCTAATGGGGTTCCGGACGCTACCTACATGGAAGCCCAAACGGCTTCTGGACTGGCCAATTTTCGATAGCCCAGGGATGTTGGGGTGGAGTGGGGTCGTGCACAGGTAAGGGTAGGTGTATGATTTGGTTGGTAGTGGTTGAATCCCGGGTTGATAATGATAAAAAAAATCTAGAGGCGGTCTGGCTTGGGTGTTGTTAGAGAAGGGGCAATGGAGTTGGTTGAGTATTTGTTGTTTGAAGAAAGAGTTAGGGTACTGTGGGTACCTTGACGTTGAGGGTTAGAAAAATAGGGAATAAATATATATATATTTTACCAACCCCAGCACACGAGCAGGATCTGACACAGGGTCAATTTCTTAAGCGGAGTTCAACAGGTTTGAATCCAGAGTTTTCCTTCTCCTAGACCGGTTACCTAACCATGGTTAAAGAGCCCAGTCTGTCCTACTATTTATCTATAGCTGGAGAGAGAGTACGATTCATACCTTTCCCAAGGGTACTAGCGCAAAGTGAAATGCAATTACCACATCCAGGATTTGAACTCGGGGCGACGAGTCCATTTCCCATGACTTTAACCATTACACCACGGGCTTCCTGCGTGGGGAACAAATAAGAAATGGCGGGGGTAGAGGAAAGAGAGAGGGATGGAGAGATATATTTGAAGTGTGGCGCTGCTAGCTTTAATGAAAAAACAAAGGTGAGGCTTTCAGAAAGGTGAGACAGGTTGAAACTGTGGACGTGGTAGGTGGTCAGTGAAATATTAGACAATAATAATCCTAAGTGGCATTAATAATTTAGTTTGATTGAATGAGTTCGATTAAGCGGGAAAGAAAGAAAGACAGGAAGGAAGAAAGAAAGAGAGGAAGAAAGAAAAAAACTGAAAAAAGAAAGACGAAGAAATAGTAAAGAGAAGATAAAGAAATTGGTAAGAAAAAGGAAGAAAGAAAGATAAAACAAATTATAGAATGACAGAAAAGAAAGCCATATATTTAAAATGGATGAAAGAAAAACAGAAAGAAAGAAAGAAAGAAAGAAAGAAAGAAAGAAAGGAAGACAAACAGACAGACAGAAGGAAAAAAAGTAGGAAAGAAAGAAAAAAAGAAAGAAAGAAAAAAAGAAAGAAAGAAAGACAAACAGACAGACAGAAGGAAAGAAAAAAAGAAAGAAAGAAAAAGAAAGAAAGAAAGACAAACAGACAGACAGAAAGGAAAAAAGAAGGAAAGAAAGAAAGCAAGACAGAAAGAAAAAAGAAAGAAAGAAAGAAAGACAAACAGACAGACAGAAGGAAAAAAAGAAGGAAAGAAAGAAATCAAGACATAAAGAAAAAAGAAAGAAAGAACGAAGGAAAGAAAAAAAGAAAGAAAGAAAGAATGGCAATAAAAAAGGTAAAGAGGAAAAACTGAAAAAGAGAGGGAATGAAAAAAGAATAGTCAGAAAATAATATATCGATAAAAAAGAAAAGAGAGGAGAAAAGAAAAGAAAAAAATATATAAAATAGATGAAAGAAAAAGAAAGAAAAAAAGAAAGAAAAAAAGAAAAAAAGAAAGAAAGAAAGAGAGAGAGAAAGAAAGAATAATAATAAAAGAAGAAAGGAAAGAAAATAGTTAAAAAGAACAAAAAAACGATCAAAACGAATGAAAAAAATTTATTAAATCAAAATTTAAAAATCAGTGAAATAGATCACCAATTAGGACTGAACCTATTCTAGTAGTGACTACAGTTCACATAGAGCTAATACCCTGGGAAAGGTATGAATCCAACTTCTCTCCCTCCAACTATGAGTAAATAATAGGACACATTGGGCATTTTAACTTTGTTTAGGCAACCAATCTTGGAGAAGGAAAACTCTATATTCAAACCTGTTAAACTCCGCTTGGGGTGGTTACTACTAAAATAGGCTCATTCCTAATTAGGGATCTTTTCACAAAAAGAAAATCTTATCTCATGCCGAAGATGTTTTGTTTTATTCATTCTTGATGGGTATTCAATATTTTAAAAGGATTTAACTCTTAACATTCTGTTGAGAATTTTGAGAAGTCCAGAGTCCCTTTGCTATAAGGATTTATCAAAAACTGGCTAAAAATGGCCTTTTCATTTAAAGTTACCTGTTATTTGCCTTAAATCAAAAACTTCTAAGTATGTTTTTCAAACTCAATTTTTAACCACATTTTTAAACTCATTTTTTATTTAACCCATAAATGAGACCCTAACAGTTATTATCACTTCGGGTCAGAGTGGACCGGGGTAATGGTGATGAAGGGGTACTCCACACTCCCTAGGGCTCCAAAATTATCTATTAGGTATGAACACCCATTTGTGAAGTATGTAACCTTGTCTTCTCCTGGTATTTGTTTTAGGAATGCGAATTACCGGATCATTCCATATTGTTTCCTTAATATTGGATTATTCCATCATATTTTTATCTGAATGGTTGTGAAAAAATAAGTTTATACAATTAATTTAATTTAAATTTTTCCCTATCAAATTTCCACATTTTTTTTTACCTGTATGATGGGATATTTCTAAGTTCACTATCTATTTCCCTCGGAACTCATTCTATTCAAATAAAGTTGACGGAGCAGCCTAATGTCGGTATCAACCAGACAGTGAGGGAGTCTATCCACTTTTTCCTTAGCGCTAGACCAAGGAGATTATTTTAGCATCTGAGGTGGGGCGCCACACCTACCATCCCTGTGCTACTCATACTCTGCGTTGGCAGGGCCGATATCGAACTAGGAACCTTGTGGTTTCTAGCCGAACACTCTACCGGCTGAGCTAAACCGACCCCTATTCAACTAAAGTCCTATTATTATTGTAATCTGAGTCCTTCCACTAAATTAGGATAGATTAAACATCAGTCTTTTGAAATTTGCTTGGCTGTGTAGTGGGAGAGCAGTGTTAAGATACTTGTGGCTATTTTTAGGCTGCAGGTGAGAGCACTTTACAGTGGAGATCCCTTGTGGCATTAAGTTTGATCCGAATTGTGTAGTATCCTCTAATGCTTCTCCGTTGATCCGTGTATCTTGAATCCTATGACCCTTGTGTTCCTAAGTCTTAAGCAGAATCTTTGTTTGTTAGTCCGTTCGTCCGTGTTAAGCACGATCAACTGAACGCTTTTCCCCAAAGGCCATTAAATAGTTAATCAACCACGCATTTGAGCGTGTTGATTGACCGATTGAATTCACGCGGCCATGAAGTGTCTATAAATTTAAGTTGTGGCCTCCAGCACACTTTGTATAGCCTAAAATATTCCAACAAGTCACTGTGGGCGGTTGAAAATAGCAAGAGAGTTAGTCTAGTTAGTTTAAGGTATATTTTACGAAACCGGAATGTTGAGTTATGTCTTATTTGTTATTAGTTTATTTACTGCTAAATAAAAATTAAAAAAACAGAGTGAACATTATCTAAGTGTGCTAATTACATCATGTGTATGTGTGATATATATATATATATATATATATATTATATATATATAGAGAGAGAGAGAGAGAGATAGAGAGAGAGAGAGAGAGAGTGTGTGTGTGTGTGTGTGTGTGTGTGTGTGTGTGTGAAAGGAAGGGAGAGAGATTGTGTGTATGAGTTACAGACAGACAGACAGACAGACAGACGTGAAGAGAGTGAACATTACCAAAGTGTGCTAATTACATCATGTGTGTGTGTGTGAGAGAGAGAGAATATATATATAGAGAGAGAGAGGGGGAGAGAGTGTGCGTGTGTGTGTGTGAAAGGAAGAGAGAGAGATTTTGTTTATGTGTTTATGAGAGAGAGACAGACAGACAGCGGTGAAGAGATAGATAGATTGTGTGTTTGGGCATGTATGATAGAGAGAGAATGTTTTAGCTATGATATAAAAAATGGGTTGCGTCTTAACTCTTTTTAGTTTATTTACTGCTAAATAAAAAATCCAAACAAGGTGAATATTATCTAAGTGTGCTAATTACATCATTTTTGCCAAGGGTTGTAGGTTAGAATTTTTTCATGTTTATACTAGTTAATATTCTGGCAACTAACAAATAATGACTATGGACTCACTAATTCGAATAAATAGAGAGAGCGAAAGAGAGAAAGAGAGAAGAGAGAGAGAGAGAGAGGAGAGAGAGAAGGGGGGGGAGAGAGAGAGAGAGGGAGGGATCTGGCAGACCAAATGTCTTTTCAGGCTACTTGCTTGATTCTCCAGGGAAGTAGCTTACTAAACAAATGAATACTTTGCAAAAAAAGAAAAAAAAGAAAGAAAAAAGTAGAAAAAAAAAGAAGGAAAAAAAGGTCTCCGTTGTTCATCCAAGGGCAGGTAATCATGTGCGGAAAAATGCCGAGGGCCTGGCGCCAATGTGTAGCCGACCCCAGTGTAGGGTCGAACTCGTTTGCGACACGCGTGGCCTAGGCCGGTGAACACCGATGACCCCGTGACACCAATCATAGAAAATGTTGTCGGCCCGTGTCCAATCAGCGATCGATTTTCATCAGATTTGCTTGGATCATCTTATTTAATCTTTTACCTTTTCCTTTTCTACGTGGATAGAAAAAAGAAGTTGTAGTTCAAGTCAGCAAAATGGAAAGGCTTGCTATTAGGAGGTGGAAACATGGTTCAAGTAATTTTATCTATCTATATTAGATCTATCTTTCTTCATTATCTATCTATCTATTATATTAGATCTATCTTTCTTCATTATCTATCTATCTATCTATCTATCTCTATCTATCTATCTATCTATCTATCTATAGTTCTTATCTTTCAATCTATCTATCTCAATTCTTATCTATCTATCTATCTGTTCATAACTATCCATCTATCTATCTATCTATATCAGTTCTTATCTTTCAATCTATCTATCTATCTATATCTCAGTTCTTATCTTTTAATGTATCTATCTATCTCAATTCTTATCTATCTATCTATCTATCTATCTGTTTATATCTATCTATTTATCTATCTATCTATCTATCTATTTATCTATCTCTATCTCAGTTCTTATCTTTCAATGTATGTATCTATCTATCTCAATTCTTATCTATCTATCTATCTATCTATCTATCTATCTATCTATCTCATTCTTATCTTTCAATCTATCTATCTCAATTCTTATCTATCTATCTATCTATCTATCTATTCTTATCTATCTATCTATCTCAATTCTATCTATCTATCATCTATCTATCTCAGTTCTTATCTTTCAATCTATCTATCTCAATTCTTATCTATCTATCTATCTGTTCATAACTATCTATCTATCTATCTATCTATCTATCTCAGTTCTTATCTTTCAATCCATCTATCTATTTCAATTCTTATCTATCTATATGTTCATAACTATCTATCTATCTATCTATCTTTATCTCAGTTCTTATCTTTCAATGTATCTATCTATCTCAATTCTTATCTATCTATCTATCTATCTGTTTATATCTATCTATCTATCTATCTATCTATCTATCTATCTATCTATATCAGTTCTTATTTTTCAATCCATCTATCTATTTCAATTCTTATCTATCTATATGTTCATAACTATCTATCTATCTATCTTTATCTCAGTTCTTATCTTTCAATGTATCTATCTATCTCAATTCTTATCTATCTATCTATCTGTTTATATCTATCTATCTATCTATTTATCTATCTCTATCTCAGTTCTTATCTTTCAATCTATCTATCTATCTATTTCAATTCTTATCTATCTATCTATCTATCTATCTATCTATCTATCTATCTTTATCTCAGTTCTTATCTTTTAATGTATCTATCTATCTCAATTCTTATCTACCTATCTATCTATCTATCTATCTATCTATCTGTTTATATCTATCTATTTATCTATCTATCTATCTATCTATCTATCTCTATCTCAGTTCTTATCTTTCAATGTATCTATCTATCTATCTATCTCTATCTTAGTTCTTATCTTTCAATGTATCTATCTATCTATCTCAATTCTTATCTATCTATCTATCTATCTATCTATCTATCTCAGTTCTTATCTTTCAATCTATCTATCTCAATTCTTATCTATCTATCTATCTGTTCATAACTATCCATCTATCTATCTATCTATCTATATCAGTTCTTATCTTTCAATACATCTATCTATTTCAATTCTTATCTATCTATATGTTCATATCTATCTATCTATCTATCTATCTATCTATCTATCTTTATCTCAGTTCTTATCTTTCAATCCATCTATCTATTTCAATTCTTATCTATCTATATGTTCATATCTATCTATCTATCTATCTATCTATCTATCTATCTTTAACTCAGTTCTTATCTTTCAATCTATCTATCTATTTCAATTCTTATCTATCTATATGTTCATAACTATCTATCTATCTATCTATCTATCTATCTATCTATCTTTATCTCAGTTCTTATCTTTCAATGTATCTATCTCAATTCTTATCTATCTATCTATCTGTTTATATCTATCTATCTATCTATCTATCTATCTATCTATCTATCTATATCAGTTCTTATCTTTCAATCTATCTATTTCAATTCTTATCTATCTATATGTTCATATCTATCTATCTATCTATCTATCTATCTTTATCTCAGTTCTTATCTTTTAATGTATCTATCTATCTCAATTCTTATCTATCTATCTATCTGTTTATATCTATCTATCTATCTATCTATCTCAGTTCTTATCTTTCAATCTATCTATTTCAATTCTTATCTATCTATATGTTTTCATATCTATCATCTATCTATCTATCTATCTATCTATCTTTATCTCAGTTCTTATCTTTCAATGTATCTATCTATCTCAATTCTTTCTATCTATCTATCTGTTTATATCTATCTATCTATCTATCTATCTATCTCAGTCTTATCTTTCAATCTATCTATTTTCAATTCTATCTTATCTATATGTTCATAACTATCTATCTATCTATCTATCAATCTATCTTTATCTCAGTTCTTATCTTTCAATGTATCTATCTATCTATCTCAATTCTTATCTATCTATCTATCTGTTTATATCTATCTATCTATCTATCTATCTCTATCTCAGTTCTTATCTTTCAATGTATCTATCTATCTATCTCAATTCTTATCTGTCTATCTGTTCATATCTATCTATCTATCTATCTATCTATCTATCTCAGTTCTTATCTTTCAATCTATCTATCTCAATTCTTATCTATCTATCTATCTGTTCATAACTATCTATCTATCTATCTATCTATCTATCTATCTATCTATCTATCTATCTATATCAGTTCTATTTTTCAATCTATCTATTTCTCTCTCTCTCTTCCTCTCTCTCTCTCTATATATATATATATATATTATATATATATATATATATATATAATTTCTTGTCTATATAATTCTGTTATCTATCTATCTATCTTTAACAACAAAGTAAATATATACGCACATTAGATATCACCAGATCTTGCTCTTTGTGCAAAAAGCAATGAAGATTTGGTTTATGTTCGAAGATATTTAAAAATTAAAATATGCATTAAAATAGCATTGAAATTCTACTTTAAAAATGTCCAGAATTTTTTAAATCTCAAAAGAAAACAAATTAATATACCAGTCCCACACATCTATCCAATCGGCGCTATCTATCTATGTAATTATCTATCTATCTATCTATCAGGTATAGGTAAAGAAAAACAATAGTGTACATTGTACTAACAATCGCCTGTTTCAAATTTAAGTGGTTTATAAAATGTAATTCAATTAAAATCATTTCAAAAATAAAATAAAACCAATTGTAAAAGGCATTGGATAAACACTGGTCATCTTCACAGCATATTTTTGTTGAATGAAAGAAAAGGAAATGTTACGTCTGACATGAGAGGTTCAACTAACGCTCTCGTTCTGGGTTAAAATGTCTTTTAAACTATCTATCTATCTATCTATCTATCTCTCTCTCTCTCTCTCTCTCTATATATATATATATATATATATATATATATATATATATATATATATATATATATATGTGCATATGTATTAGGCGTGCATATCGGTTAAAATGTAAAGCGTAAACAAATCGAGAAAAGGTCGCTTTACATTTAAACCGATATGCACGCCTAATTCATTTAATTATAATTAATTAATTAACAAATTAGGTATGACTTTAATTAAGCACATAATCTACCCAAAATTGTCGGCCTTCGCCATTTCAAACACATTGTTTGACCACTTCATATATATATATATATATATATAATATATATATATATATATATATATATATATGTTATCAATCTTAGTTTATTTTTTTATGATGTAACCCTTCTCCGCCATTTTAAAAAAAGATCTAATGATTTATTAACAAACTATACTTACAAAATTTATAACGCATTGACGTTTTTATATTTTAAGTCACTGAATAAATAAATTGAGTTACCTTGAATAAGATTTAACTGGTTTGGGTTTGGTCCCTTATGGATACGTTATTTTGAAAAGGAAAGATAAATAGAAAATAGAAAATAGAAAATAAAGTTATTTCTTTTTCCTGATAAGTGTTTTATCATTTTTTTTCTTATTTTAATGCTATTATTTTCTGTATCTATAACTCAACCCTTATATCCGTTGCGCTATGTGTTCAACTGGACAGTCTACACCGGTGGATTGAATAAAGGGTTCGGTTCGAAGATCCGTGAAGAATCCCGATTACGACATGAAGTGTCCCGAATTCGACAAGAAGGTTTTCGAATTGGAGAAGGTTCTAGAGTTCGACAAGAAACGCCTGAAGATCGCCGGAGGGCCCATCGACCGAAACGTTGTGTATATAACAATAAGGATGAGGACAATTATATTAATTTCCATTCATTTTATAAAATAAAATAAAAATCAGTGTCAATTAATATAATTCATATATGTTCTTTAGTATTTTCTAATTTAAAAGATAAAAACTTTTATAGTTAATTTTTATTCATTTACTTTTTTTATTAAGGAATTCTTGATCTTTTCTTGATAAAAGATAACTTTTTGTCTGATTGTTTGAGATGAGGCTTGATAATTTGTATTATTTGGATTTTTCGGACTGTTGTGCTCAAATACTAGCTGAAAAGATAATATTATATATTATTATTATTTTTATTATAATTTCCCGGAAAAAAATGAAATTTTATTCGAAGGACCAGCCACAAATGTAAAAATTGTGCATCCATAATACTATGAAATTAAATATAAATATATAACCTACTCGAGTCTCACCATACGTATCTTCAGGGTTAAATCCACTGAATTAATCAAGATATTGATTAATTACAGTTAACTGCAAGAGTTCACATTGAAATTGTGACTGTTGAAACATTTTTTTTTAATTTTTAAGAAAAAAATTTTTAAAAGGATTTTTGAAAATGTTTAAGTCTGACAAAAAATATTTTAAAAAAAATATGTTTTTAAGTATTCCATATTAATATCTACATTTACGACCTGAACATCGCATTTGTCATTCAACTTTTCAAAATGACACAATAGCGTTCATTAACCACGAAACTGTTTTCAACGGTCACAATTTCAATATAATACTCTGAAATGAAATGAAAATGATTTTAGTTGTCTTTTTTATCAAAATATACTGGACATGTAGATTGTTGATTTTTTTCAAACAACAAGTATCATGTGAAGAATTATCTTTAATTTCATTTATTTATCTAAATTGATAAATGTTTTTCATGTTTTTTAAATAGGTTGTTATTACTATTCTACCGGGACAAGAAAAATAACGAAAGATAACTTTATCCTATTTATAGAAAATGTGAACATATCTTAAAAAAAATTATTCCATCCAAATACAAAAGAAGAAAAAATAAACAAGTAAAATTAAACTAATACAATAAATCCCAGTATGTATAGCGTTATTAAGTTATAGTTTTAAAAAAAGAAAAAGGAAATAAATAATTATTGAATAATAATGACGTTATAAGATCTCTGGAATTCTGTTGAAAATATCGGTGTTATCAGGTTAAGATTTAGGAAGTATTGAATATTTAGAGGTGTCTTCTTCCTAAACACAATAAAAAGAAATAAGTTTAAACAAACCAGCAGATTATTTTTTGATATATCACTCGAAACCACACACAAGGCACTTTTGAAAAAAAAAGAAAAGAAAAATCACTGCACACTCATATCTCATCATTCATTGGCATTTCAGTCTCGGAAGACTATAATGTAGTTTTTGTGTCCCCAAAGTTACAGCGCCTACTGAGACTGTAAAGTCCAATGTTCGAAAGACATTATCGACCACAAAAAAAGAAAAGAAAAAAAGAATACACAAAAAATGCACTCTCATATCTAGTTAAGTACTAATCTATTAATAGTGGAGATTTGCTCTTTATTTGTCTGTAACAAAAACTACGTCACTGCTTACGTCATATGATACAAAATCATCATAACATGGAATAAATACACCCAAAATTTGAGCATGCTGGGGTAGGAGTTGTGTTAATTATTTTTCAATGTTACTGCCGCTATTCAGGATTGAACCCAGAATCCAGAGATAACTGTCATTTAGAACTGTCTTAACCTAACTACCTTATCCACTAGGCCATGTGTCCAATAACGCTGATAATACTAATCATCAAGCCTCATCTCAAACATTCAGAGTAATAGTTGATTGTATTACTTTTTACTCTGCTTCTACTTCACCCACCATGTTCTCTGATTGAGCTTACTTCTCTGCCGGGGGTTGATTCTTCTTTGTGCTGGGCTGGACATTGCTTGTTTTAACATTTAATTAACAAAACAAGAATTGTTTGCTTCTTTATCCAGCTTTATTTTCAACCCTGCCCATTTGATACCGCCGCGCGGGGAGAAACGACATCAGAGCGGCAACCCATAAGTCCATTCGCTGTGAAATCTGTGTCGCATCTCTAACTAAACTAAAACCTATTCCCACGCGTCCAATCGCGCGCTTTTTAGGGGTCAAGTAAAAGGTCATTACCCGTCATAACTGTCGGGTAACTTTCCATGGACCCAGTCATTTTAAGTTAACGGACTCTAATTTAAAATTCTAACTACAGGTACGTTCATAATTCATAACTAGTCATAAATTATGTATCAATGCAAGTTACTCAAGGAAAACAAAAAGCGAAATTAAAATAAATGTTACTGTTGGGTCCATCCATAGTAATTTCTAGTATAACATTTTTATAATTAATTAATAAATACAATTCACTTAAAATTATAAGCGTTCATTTTCCAGCGTAAAAATCTATATTTTCAGATTAATACATAAATCTTTATTTAATAACATAAGATTTATATGCCACAAACGGAAATTAATATAAATCTCAATTTAAAATGAACCCCGCCCTCTATTTAAACAGAAGAAATAATAAGTATAGAATTATTTTTTCTGATAATCAAAAAGATTATATTTCATGTCCAACCAAAATGATAAAAATCTGAAAACGTTTTTGTTAAGTTTAATTTTTAGATTTTTAGTAATTTTTTCTCCTTTCCTGTCAATTAAAAAACATTTTTCATTCTCTTCATTTTTCATTTTTTTTTCTATTTTATTTATACAAAAATAAGAGTCAACTTTAAATACCCAATATATATGTTGCGCGCCGAAATATAGGGTGGGTATCAAAAGTTAACTGACCTGAAAAAAAAATGTGAAAGTTTTTTAAATAAAATAACTGGTGCATTATAATGTTCATTCATTAATATATCTACAGTGTAAATGTCATTAAAATTATTTTTGGTATATTTTTTTTTCTTTCGTTGGGGGTGGGGGTGGGGTTACTCTATTACTGTCAAATTTGACTTTAACGCTTGAATTGGTAGTTTTATAATACATTTTTTTTTTTTTTTTGGTTTTATAATGAGTGTGTTAGTTCGGATGTATGTGTGTTTATTTTCCAAATTTCTATTCCTGCGTAACGGTACAGATTTTTATTTGAAAATTACACTTGAAAATGTTGCAATTAAAGAATAAAGCAATATACAGTCCAACTTTCAACTGTATTAGTGTAAGTAAAGTCATCGGGGCGGCCTAATGTCGGTATGAGCCATACTATCGTATTTTCACAAGCGCTAGACCAAGGAGATTGTTTTTTGCGTCCGAGGTGGAGTGCGACACCTACCATCAGCTCCCTACTTTACTGCACAGATCCCTGTGCTACTCATACGCTGAGTTGGCGAGGGCCGGTATCGAACTAGGAACCTCATGGTTTCTAGCCGAACGCTCTACCGACTGAGCTAACCCGGCCCATGTGATATCTACTATCGTTCTCGATGTCATTTATTTTAATAATTCAAATTCTCTATATAACTGATTACATAGGAAATCCTAAATTAGAACCATCCACTGGTTTGGCAAATATTGCCCTGGGTATGACGTTAAACTGAATCTAGTGATGAGGTTCCAGTTCTAGGGCTCTGGAGTATGTGGAGTACCCGTTCATTGTCATTACTCCCATGTCCACTCTGACCCGGAGTGGTAGTACCTGTTAGGGTCCCATCTATGGGTTGAATAGAAAAAAATGAGTTAAAAAATGTTGAATACCCATCAAGAATGAATAAAACTAGGTATACCCAATTTCCCGTCTGCTTTTCATTTTAAAAATGAATTAAAATGAATTAAATCGATTATTTAAGGTCAGATTTTTGTCTAAGTCGAAGAGTAGTAACATAAAATGCAAAAACAATAAACGCTGTAAAAAAAAGCAAAATAATATTACACATGTAATTTATTTTTAATACATTTAAAACTATTTTCGGTCAATTTTGCTCAAATATATATTAACATGGCCCCCGAGGTTGCCGTAAAATTTGTGTTTACAAAATAAAATGAACTCTCCCGATTGAAAAAAAATACTAAAAATCAAGGAATTATCCGATTTTAATGATTTATCAATGAATGAATTTTATAATGCAACAGTTATTTTATTTCAATTCTTTCTGATTTAATCAGGTATTTCTGCTATGGTAAATTAATATATAAAATTCATTTAAAATATGAATATCATGATGTTAAGTTTAAAATGCCATATTTTAAGATTCTAAAAAAATATTTGTTTAATAACTACTTACTTTATTATCGAATTCTAATAATTTTTTGTCGAAAACTCTATTGAAAATTTAGCGACACCCCATTAAAACAGAACAAATATCGATGTATATTTTTTAATAAGATAATAGCCAATCAAATCATTATCGAAAAGAATAAAACAAACATCTAAAATTATTTTTTTTTTAGTTTTTATTTTTATTTTATTTTCAGATTTTTGATACTTATTTTTTACCAGGATATCACACTTCATTTTTTTTCTCTTCTATTCACACCTTGGGTTTTTTGTCTTTTTATTCATACTTTAATTAGTTTCGAAAGTATATAACCCCACCGATATTTTGCACACCCAAAATAAGGGGGGGCAAAGTTAAGTTACCTGAAAAAAAAAAAATCAGAGGATTTTGAAATAAAATAACTGATGCATTATAAAATTCATTCATTGATAAATCAATACAGAAAATTTCATTGAAATCGGATAATTCCCTGATTTTTGGGGGGTTTTTTCTCAAAAAAAAATTTAAATTTGTTTTATAAAAACACGGATTTTTCGACAAATTGGGTATACCTAAATAAAACCAAAATGACTTCGGCATAACATTACACCGTATGGGTTGACATGCCGTAAAATCAAACGAACCAACCAATCAACATAGGGGTGTACCTGTTAGGGTCCCATCTATGGATCAAAATGAGTTTAAAAAAACGTGTTAAAAATTGAGTTTAAAAAAATTGAATACCCAACAAGAATGAATGAAACAAAACGTCTTCGTCATAAAATAACCCAACAAGGGTTTTCATGCCGTAAAATCGACCAACTAACCAACCAAATACCAAAACTTCCCGGATCCGCTGTTACAACTTGAACCCAAAGAATTGACGAATCGTCAAGTAATTAAATAACTGTTCGCTGAGACATGTCTTTATAGGTAGATACGTTTATAACCTTTCAAGGGTCCAATGAAATGAGTCAGAATCTGACATCCGGGTTTTTCTATAAAGCCACCCCCATACCACACAGACACACACACACACACACAGACACACAGACACACACATACACACCACATGCACTCACCACACATACACACATACTTACACACACATCACACACAACACACACACACACACCACATATGCACACACACATACACACACACACACACACACACACACATACACACACATACACACACACACACACATACACACACATACACACACCACCACACACAGACACACACACAACACACACATACACACATACACACACACACACACACACACACACACACACACACACACACACACCACACACACAGACACACACTCACCCATATACACACACATACATACACAAACACACACCACACACACACCACACACATACACACACCACACACACAATACCACACACACACACACACACACATACACACACACAGACACACACTCACCCACATACACACACATACATACACAAACACACACCACACACCACACACACACACACACACACCACACACACATGCACACACACACCACACACACAGACACACACTCATCCATATACACACACCACACACACACAACATACACACACACACACACCACATACACACATACACACATAAACACACACACACGCGCGTAATGTTATTCTGATAATCAGTTTTCTGCTCTGACTGCCGAGTGTGTTAACCCTTAACCACCGGCTTCACGTGATGCCCCCTCGTTACTCCACCCACGCGTGCACATGCCAGCCCCCCCCCAAAAAAAAAAAAGACTGAATCCTTACGCATATCTAGAAACCGCTATAGACGAAAATGATTATCGGAATAAGCCATTGGATACGATTTAACCCCTTTCAGATGGGGGCGAACGGAAGAACGAAGATCCGGAAGCATTGTCACATTCTCTGTTCAGTCATGACTTGCCAGTGTCAATGAAAAGTTTAGGATGACTGGCTATGAACCTATAGAGGAAGAGAGGTAGGGAGAAAGACGTGAAAAAGAAGAGGAAGAAGAGAACAAAGGAAAATGAGAAAAAAAGAGATGATGGATGGGAAAGGGGTTGGTTGGTTAGTTGGTTGGATTTTACGGCATGTCAATCCTTGCTGGGTTATCTTATGATGATTGACATTTTTCTATTTCTCTGAATTTTTGAGATGAGGCTTGATAATTCTTATTATTTAGATTATTCGCACTATTGTACACATCTTAATTGTTATCTGTACAACGTTTCGGTCGACGTGCCTCCGGTCTTCTGCAGGTATTTCTTGTCCCAAGAATGTTCCCAAGTTCGAGAAGGTTTCTGTGTCCGACAAGAAATACACGAAGAAGACCGGAGGGCACATCGACCGAAACGTTGTGCAGATAACAATAAATATGAGGACAATAGTCCGAATAATCCAAATAATACGAAAGACATTTTGTTTTATTAATTCTTGGGTATTTAATTTTTATTTATCTAAACTCAATTTTCTTTTTAACACATTTTTAGTGAACTTCTCTTTTCATCTATTGAACCTATAGATGGGACCCTAATAGGTACTACCACTCCGGGTAAATGGGAAGCAGAGAAAAGCAAGAAAAAGTAACGGTATAGGAAAGAAGAAGAAAGAAAAATGAGAAAACGAATGTGAAGAACAAATGGAAGGGAAGTTTGTTTGTTTGTTTGTTTATTGATTTTAACGGCATATCAACACGTCTGGGGTTATATCATGCCTAACGGTTAGGAAGTTATACATATCGTGTATTTATATTTATACTTTTTAGTAATTGGTTTTATCAAATGTACTAGCATTATTGGGATTATGTTGTATGGTATTGATTTGTTTCATGTCTATATTCTATGGTATAATTTTATTTCCCTAAAAAAAAGAGAGAATATCCTCCATGTTGACATTTTTGAACAGATCTTTCATATTGTTTACTTTAAAATAACGGTTTCTGATGTGAGCAAGAAACCTGCATTCCATGAATAAGTGTTTAACTGTCAAAGGTGTTTGACATGTTCCACAATGTGGTTGTTGTTCTTGTTTGAGTATATTAGAGTGCGTTAGTCTTGTAGGACGGTTGTGTCGGAGAAAATGCAACGATTAAAAAGATAAGACCCTAACATTACTACCACTCCGGGTCAGAGTGGACCTGGGAGTAATTGGGAAAAAGGGATACTTTATGCTCCCCGGTGCTTCGGAATTGGACCTTCACCACTAGATGCAGTTTAACGGCAGGTCAACCCTTTTGGGGTTATTTTATACCGAATACGTTTTGTTTTATTCATTCATATTTTCAAAATATTTTTAAACAGATTTTTAACTAATTTTTTTCTATCCAGTCCATAGATGAGACCCTAACAGTAACTACAACGGAATGAATGAGTGACATCAGAGATAGGAGATAAATTATAGGTGTGAAAATTGTGTGTGAGAAGAAGAAGAAAAGAAGAGGAAGGAGGAGGAGGAGGAGGAGGAGTAAGGCTGATGGGAAGGAGGAGCAGGAGAAGAAGGGAGGGGATGAGGGGGAGTAAGGTGGAGTAATTCCCTGTGGAGTTTGATTGTGTCAAATAGCGAAATGGAATCTTGAACTGTCAGAAATTGTTCACCAAAATTCCAGTCGTAGGAAACTTGCTGAAAGTTTTTAGCGGGAAACAAAGAAGAAAAAAAAAGCAATTAAAAATCTTTCTTTAATTTAGAAAGGGCACAAATATAAACATTGAGAACTATAGAAAGAAAAAGCATTTCTTTTCTCTTTTTTTTCTTTTTACTTTCTTCTTTCTTTCTTTCTTGTTTGCTGATTGCTTTCTTCTTTATAAGTTTCCCTTCTTTCTTTCTTTTTCTTTTTCCTTTCTTCTTTCTTTCTTTCTTTCGCTTTTCTATAACTTCTTTTTTTCTTTTCTATATTGATATACTTTTAATATCCTTTCATTTTTTTCTCTTTCTTTCTTTCTTTCTTTCTTTCGTCTTTTTGCCTTATTAGATTTTCTTTTCCTTTTGCTTTCTTTCTTTTCTATCATTTCTTATTCTATAACAATTTTCTCTTTTAATATCCTTTCATTTTCTTTCTTTCTTTCTTTCTTTCTTTCTTTCTTTCTAATCAAACTTATTGTTTGCTTCGTTCTTTCTTTCTTTCTTTCTTTCTTTCTTATCAAACTTATTGTTTGCTTCTTTCTTCTTTCTTTCTTTTCTTTCTCTTTCTTTCTTTCTTTCTAATCAAACTTATTGTTGGCTTCGTTCTTTCTTTCTTNGATAATCAAATTCTAAATAAAATAATGGTGGTTGTTGTTGCTAATATTTGTTGTTGAGGCTGTTGGTGCATGTGATAGGTGTAGCGGGTTCGTGGAGGTGAAAGGGATCGGTGGGGGAGAGGAATTCAGCTGTTGGGCTGAAGGGGGTGTAAGGGAATAAACTGACAGCAAATGGCCCAAAGAAATTAGAGGGGACTATTGCTCGGCAGATTTGACAAAATTGGATAGATAGATAGATGGAAAAAAGATAGATATGATCTACTGAGAGATAGATAGATAGATGATACACCACACACACACACACCACATATATATATATATATTATTTATATATATATATATATATATATATCGTATTTGACGCATATAGGACGCACTTTTTTTCAAGATTTTGATCAAAAATTGCCCAGCGTCTTATACATCGTTGGTGAAGTTTTCTTTTCTTTTCTTCTTCTCTTCTTCTCTTCTTCTTTCTTTTATTATTATTATTATTTATTATATTTATTATTCCCTACTTTGAGATGTCTGGTGTATGCTTATTGCTTCTGTACTGACAAATTGCTTTATACCAGCTATGTTATCTGCTTGGTAAGACAGCTAGACTGTTTTTCAACAATATTGCTTAAATACACTAAAAACATTAAGTTTAAAGTAAAGTTCGTCGGGCGCTAATGTCGGTATCAGCCAGACAGCGAGGGATCTTCCCCTTTTTCGAATAGCGCTGGGACAAGGAGATTATTTAGCATCTGAGATGGAGCGCGCCAACTCCACCAGCTCCTTACTTTACCGCACAGATTCCTGTGCTATTCATACGCTGAGTTGTTCGATATCAAACTAGGAACCTTGTGGTTTCCGCCCGAACACTCTACCGACTGAGCTAACCGACCCTTTATATGTATTTATATATATAATTTATATATTAATAGTAAGGGAGTTGATGGTATGTGTGGCGCTTTCCACCTCAGTATGCTACAAACAATATCTTCCTTGGTCTAGCGCTATTTGAAAAGGAGGATAGACTCCCTTGCTGACTGGCTGATACCGACTTTAGGCCGCCCGTCGACTTTACTACTTATATTAAATGTAGATAATACGAATATATATATATATATATATATATTTATATATATATATAATGTAGATAATACAATATATTATATATATATATATATAATATTATATTATATATATATATATTATATATATTGTAGATAATACGAATAATATATATATAATATATTATATATATATATATATATATATATATATATAAAACTGTAGATAATTACGAATGTATATTCCAAGCAGAAAGTGCTCAATATCATTGACAGAGCGTTATATTTAAGTTAGGGGGCAGCTGGAGATGGAGCAAATCTGGTTACTAGCAGTTTCTCGCCTATGCATTCTCAGACAAAAAAATGCATACTTATTATAATAGAGATTGTTTGTTCTGTCTGTAACCGAAACTATATTACCACTGCAAGTCACAATTCCTTTACTTATTTTACGTCACGTTCTCCATGATTTTATTTTTTATTTACACCTCAATTAGCAATAAAACTGTTATACATTATAATCTGTTGGCCACATCAGCATACTAATAACATGCGGGTGTAGTTATATATTACAACAAATAGCGTTTACAGTGGAACTGGAAGACTAATTTGATATGATATTAAAAAAATTGATTTTTAATAAATATGCGCTTGGTAGTATTGATTTCTAATAGTTGGGTTTTATCTTAATGAATATGAGACAAAATCTCTTCAATAAATCTTAAAAGAACTCCTTAAAGAAGAAATAACTGTAATTTTATTATTTATTTCCCATTTTTAACTGAAATAACTAAGAATTAGGAAAATTTTAGTAATCAAAAGGACGGGAGTGGTGGAATAGTAAGTTTTCAGTTGTTCTATTTTTCGATTATATCCCCCTCATGTTTCAAATCTTTTATTTGCATTCTTATTTTAGTTTCATTAGCCTTTCTAATTTAGTATAATATCTTATTACATAAAATTTTAAATACTTGGCACTCGGAGGTGCATATATTTGCTAGGTATATATCATGATGTTTATATCTATATAATATATTTATTGGGTGGGTCTGATGATTGCAAAGATGAAAACTATCAGTAAACCAGGTGCCGTTGATCCATTCCACGCTACCTTGGATAATTACAACCATTTATCTAATTCATGGTAGGAAATGTATTATGTATTTACCTAACCCTCCACGAACAGGATGAGACACAAGTCATTCTTTTAAAGCTTAACTTGGTTTGAATTAGAGTTGATTGGTTCTTTAACAAGGTTAAAGAGCCCAGTCTACGCGAACATTTTTACCCATAGCTTGGGGGGGAATACTTGGATTATATGTTTATCAAAGCCTTAGCTTATATTTATGAAAATAAAATTAGTTCCATAAAAGTATATCTTCTTCTTCTTCTTCTTCTTCTTCTTCTTCTTCTTCTCTTCTTCTTCTTCTATTCAAACTTACCTCTTCTTTCTTCTCTTTTCTTTTCTTCTTCTTCTTTTCCTATTTCAAACTTTCCCTCTTCTTCTTCTTCTTCTTCTTCTTCTTCTGTCTTCTTCTCTTCTTTTCCTATTCAAAACTTCCCTCTTCTTCTTCTTCTTCTTCTTCTTTCTTCTTCTTCTTCTTTCTTCTTTCTTCTTCTTCTCTTCTTCTTCTCTTCTTCTTCTTCTTCTTACTATTTCAAACTTCCCTTTTCACTAGCCACTAGACCAAGGAGATTGTTTTTAGCTTTTGAGTCGGAGCGTCACACCTACCATCAGATCCTCACTTTACCGCACACATCCTTGCGCTACTCATAGGCTGAGTTGGCGAGGGCCGGACCTTGCGGACGCTTTACCGACTTGGCGAAGAAGAAGAAGAAGAAGAAGAAGTAGAAGAAGAGGGAAGTTTGAATAGAAGAAGAAGAAGAAGAAGAAGAAGAAGAAGAAGAAGAAGAAGAAGAAGAAGAAGAAGAAGAAGAAGAAGAAGAAGAAGAAGAAGAAGAGGGAAGTTTGAATAGAAAGAAGAAGAATAAGAAGAAGAAAAAGAAAAAGAAGAAAAAGAAGAGTAAGTTTGAATAGAAGAAGAAGAAGAAGAAGAAGAAGAAGAAGAAGAAGAAGAAGAAGAAGAAGATTATACTTTTTATGGAACTAATTTTATTTTTCAATAATATAAAGCTAACGGGCTTTGATAAACATATAAATCCAAGTATTCCCCCCCCAGCTATGGGTAAAATGTTCGCGTAGACTGGGCTCTTTAACCTTGTTAAAGCAACCAATCAACTCTTAATTCAAACCAGTTAAGCTTTAAAAGAATGACCTTGTGTCTCATCCTGTTTGCGTGGAGGGGTTAGGTAAATACATAAATACTATTTCCTACATGAACTTAGATATGGTTGTAATTATCCAAGGTAGCGTGGACATGGATTCAACGGCACCTGGTTACTGATAGTTTCTCATCTTTGCAATCATCAGACCCCACCATAAATATTAATTATATAGATATAAACATCATGATATATACTAGCAAATATATGCACCCTCCGAGTGCCAGTATTTAAATTTTATAGTAATAAGATATTATACTAAATTAGAAAGGCTAATGAAACTAAATAAGAATGCAGATAAAAAGATTTGAAACAGAGGGGGATATAATCGAAAAATAGAACAACTGAAACTTACTATTCCACCACTCCCGTCTTTTATTACTAAATTTTCCTAATTTTAGTATTCAGTTAAAATGGGAAATAAATAATAAAATTACAGTTATTTCTTCTTGTTAAGGAGTTCTTTAAGATTATTTGAAGAGATTTTTTTCATATTCATTAAGATAAAACCCAACTATTAGAAATCAATACTACCAAGCGCATATTTTTAAAATCAATTTTTTAATATCAATATGCAAATTAGCTTCCCCGTTCACACTGTAAACCGCTATTTGTTGTATATATAACTAACCCGCATGTTATTAGTATGCTGATGTGGCCAACAGTATTAATAATGTATAACAGTTTTATTGATAATTGAGGTTTAAATAAAAATAAAATCATGGAGAACGTGACGTAAATAAGTAAAGGAATTGTGACTTGAGTGGTAATATAGTTTCGGTTACAGACAGAAAAACACACAATCTCTATTATAATAAGATATGCATTTTTTTGTCTGAAGATCGCATAGGCGAGAAACTGCTAGTAACCAGATTTTGACTCCATCTCCACGCTCCCCTAACTTTAATATAAACGCTCTGTCAATGATATTGAGCACTTTCTGCTTGGAAATATAACATTCGTATTATCTACAGTATATATATATATATATATATATATATATATATATATATATATATATATATATATTCGTATTATCTATATATATATATATATATATATATATATATATATATATATATATATATATATATATATATATTATTATTACTATATATATATATATATATATATATATATATATATATATATTCTATTATCTACTATATATATATATAAGTAAAGTAAAGTCGACGGGCGGCCTAAAGTCGTATCAGCCAGTCAAGGGGAGCTTTTCAATAGCGCTAGACCATTTGTAGCATCTGAGGTGGAGCGCCACACATACCATCAACTCCTTATATATATATATATATATATATATATATATATATATAATATATAAGGGTCGGTTTAGCTCAGTCGGTAGAGTGTTCGGCTGGAAACCACAAGGTTCCTAGTTCGATATCGACAACTCAGCGTATGAATAGCACAGGAATCTGTGCGGTAAAGTAAGGAGCTGGTGGTAGGTGTGGCGCTCCATCTCAGATGCTAAAATAATCTCCTTGGTCCAGCGCTATTGAAAAGGGGATAGACTCCCTCGCTGTCTGGCTGATACCGACATTAGGCCGCCCCGACGACTTTACTTTACTTTAATGTTTTTAGTGTATTTAAGCAAATATTGTTGAAAACAGTCTAGCTGTGCATTACACAAGCAGAAACATAGCTGTATAAAAGCAATTTGTCAGTACAGACAAGCAATAAGCATACACCAGACATCTCAATAGTAGGGAATAATAATAATAATAATAATAATAATAATAATAAGAAAGAAGAAGAAGAAGAAGAAGAAGAAGAAGAAGAAAACTTCACCAACGATGTATAAGACGCTGGGCAATTTTTTGAGTCAAAATCTTGGAAAAAAGTGCGTCCTATATGCCGTCAAATACGATATATATATATATATATATATATATATATATATATATATATGTGTGTGTGTGTGTGTGTGTGTATCTATCTATCTATCTATCTCTCAGTAGGATCATATCTATCTTTGTTCCTATCTATCTATCTATCCAATTTTGTCAATCTCCGAGCAATAGTCCCCTCTAATTTCCTTTGGGCATTTGCTGTCAGTTTATTCCCTCTACACCCCCTTCAGCCCCCAACAGCCTGAATCCCTCTCCCCCCACCGATCCCTTTCACCCTTCCACCGAACCCCTACACCTATCAAATGCTACCAACAGCTCAACAACAAATATAGCAACAACAACCAACCATTATTTTATTTTTAGAATTTTGATTATCGACCCACGCCCCCAACCTCCACTAATCACACGTTCCCACCCCCGCAAAACTCCTAACTGTTCACCCCCTCCCACAACCCACTGACGTCTTTTCTTCTTCTTCCTTTTTTTTTCTTGAAGGACCCATTAATGTCATATTAGCCTACTGCTCAGATGAGAAGCGATATTTTTTAGTCACACGATCTTCCTTCTTTTTTTTAATATATTGATTTTAATTTTTCTTTTTTTAAAAATTCAAACTCCAATTCATCTTATTTTTTTTAATGGTCTCTTTAAAATCTTTAAAGTCCATTGACATTTAAATTTCTGAAGACAGAATTGAAATGGGCCGAACAGAAAATAATAGCTATGAATCATGTTTTATCATGATAATTATTATTTCTTTTTATTGTTATTGCTCTTGTACGTCAGGTTTCCCGCTATGTGGCATCTCTATTATAAGGATTAATGCCGACGGAAATCATTCACTGCAGCTGTGACTCGAAGAAAGGCATTTATTAGATCTATTGTTAGAGTTCTACACACTAGTTTTGGCACCGATAACTGTTGTTCATTAAAAGTCCGGATAGGATCGAGCTATTCAATATCAGCCTGCCTAGGGAAATGGTGCCTTAGAACCTTACATAGCACCGTAAATCCTCGAGTATAATCCGCATTTTCTTCCAAAAATTTAAAGGTAAAATCCCTAGTGCGTATTATATACGAGGTTAAAAATGAAAATATTTTCTAAGCAATGTCCGAGTCTCTATTTGCTGTCCGGCAATGTTTATTCAGAAGAATTTTGTGATGTCGGGCGCTAAAATACCTTAAGCTAAGTGTTGTACCGGCCGTTCCTACAGTGGAGAGTATACACCGGTTCTCACTATAAATAGTGAGACACCGAGTGAAAAGGTTGTACTGTTACCGTTTAGCGGCAAGCTAGCCGTTCTTGTACCTTATTGTAAATACACTTGTCTCATTTTACCCTACCTCGACTTGACTTCTTTTTTTACTGTTGAACTAACATCACAGCACTAAGCCTGAAAGCAATGAAGTCTTAAAAGAATCATCCATAACTTGCAATAAGCAACATTTATTAAAATAAAAGTATTCAGAACACAGAATAACATATAACAAAAACAATTTGCAAACATATGTGGAAGGGTTCGCGCCCCCGAGCTGATTTTGATATGCAAATGGATCGAGTATGCATGAAATGAACTTGATCCCCAGATTATAGTGAAAAGTTTTATCAAATGTTGTATATCGTCTGCACTGGATGATACTCAGGATGATGTTGTATGGAAAGATGAAATAAATGAAAGTGAATCATCTGATGTTGACTATGGATCTGACGATGACGGAGATTTACACTACAATGATGCTGACATGTTTACGGAGGAAAAATGGAACAGTTATTTGATGCTGAAAGTGAAAGTTGAATTTGAAGGATTTGAATAAATGCTTTTTCTTTTGCTTTTGTAACTGATAGTGATAAATATGGAAAGGCAATTTACGTAATATTTATTCTTCACTGATGTTATTACTATTATTTCTTTATTTTCAGCAAACAAAATGCACAAAAGAAGCTACACGTTTGCATTATCTTATATATACAATAATAATAAAGGACATTACCGTATACATTTTTACAAACCAATGACGTTATATTTACCTCCTTGACTCAAGTTAGAGAAGGAGTGCGTAGTGTACACAAGTTTTAGGTTTTTCAGAGGTACAGACCCCTAAAAATCCTCTGCGTATTATACTCAAGGGCGGACTATACGCGAGGATTTACGATACCTCCCTTTGGAAATTCAAAACTTTAGTCCATCACGTCCATTTCAGATCAGTTTTGTTGGTTGGTTGGTTGGTTGGTTTACAGCATAGACGTGGAAACAACACCCCATGAGAAAACAATTGTACGGCTACCTGTCCCATATTACACAAACCTTCCGTGTGAGGTGAACAAGACATGCTGGGCACTGCTGGAGAAGTAAGGATGAACTCATATGTCGTTATTCTGTGGAAGCCATCACATGGACACGCCAGAGTAGGCCATCCAGCAAAGACGCACATAGACCAAATCTGCGCGAATTCTGGATGCTGCGCAGAGGACATCACAGGGACATTGAATGATAGAGACGTTGGCAAGAGATTGTCATGAATATCCGTGCTATTAGCGCGACATGATGATGATGAATACAGAATCAAGTCATTTTGATATGTGGTTACCAACAGTACCTGCTGTTGCTTAAATGGTCAGCTATCTAAGTACTGAATAGTCTAATCGCTGCTTAACTTCGGTGATCTCGCGGGAACCGGTGCTTTCAACGTGACTTAGCCGTACGCTTCAGTTTTGTTGTGACTGAATTGAAATCCGAAAAAAGGTTTAATACTTTTTGCACAGGAATATAAATAACATCGTCAACGCGCAGTTCTCCAAGTGTATGACTAGCTACTCGACTAGTAGTGACTTTACTACAAATACTACTAAATAACCTGACTACGAATAAACTCGCATATTCGTATATTTATATGTGTTCCGTTGGACGAGTCCAACTATCTTGCAGGGAAAATATATTCCCTTACAACAAGTTTGAAAAGTCCTCTTTCATCATCAGCTGCCTGTCTCGTCACATTCTAGACTAACGTTATTAGTAAAAACCGTGGCACATGTAAACATGATGCAAAAACAATGTCAATGTTTAGCTGGTTTGAATTCAGTTTTTCTTCTCCTAAATTGGTTGTCTCACCAAGGCTAAATAATCCTCTCTGCTCTACTATTTACCCATAGATAGAGTGAAAACAGATGGATTCTCATTTTTCCTAATTGCATTGGCAGGAAATGAAACGTAGACAGCCTCATACAGGATTTGAACTGGTTTCGCTGATTCTATTTTCTATTACAATAAACGTTACGCGAAGTACGTCTTCTATACTCCACACATGGTCAATTTTTAAGCGGACTGCAGCTGGTTTGAATCAGAGTTTTCCTTCTCCTAGACTGGTTGCTTTTTTTTCCTTTCTTGGCTGTCTTAAAGTTAAAGAATCCCGTATATCCTACTATTTACGCATAGCTATTAGCTCAGTCGGTAGAGCATCGAACTAGGATACAAAATTTCGGATTCGATACCGGACATCGCCAACTCATCGTATGAGTACCACAGGTATCTGCGCGGTAAAGTGAGCAATTGATGGTTGGCGTGGAGCTCCGGTTCTGAAGCTAAAAAAAACAATCTCTTTGGTCTAGCGCTAGTGAAAAAGCGATAGACTCCCTCGCTGTTGGCTGATACCGACTATAGGCCACCCCGCTGACTTTTTATGAGATTGGAAATGGATTCATGCCTTTCTCAAGGTCAGTAACGAGAGATGAAACGCCAACAGCCTCGTCCAGGATTTGAACTCGTGTAACATTGATTAATAGTCAAGTTTTTAATTGAAGGATAACTTCCTATTATGCGTGAATTTCCCACCTACAAGTCAATCTCAGTTCGTAGTGTAATGGTTATCATTATTGAAAATGGACAAGGCGACCCGAGTTCAAATCCTGGACGGTGTTAAAACCCTTGGGAAAGTATGCATCCAAAACGTCTCCCTGTCGTTATGCTAATACCAATGCATACTGGGATCTTTAAACTTTAAATTCCGAATTCATATCTGTTAAAATCCGCTTAAAAATTGACTTTGTATCACACCCTACTCATGCGGAGGGGTTGGGTAAATACATTCAATTAAAAATCATACATTAAAAATGGATCTTGTGTCATATCTGGCCCGTGCGTAACGGTCAGTAAATTTTTTTTTTTTCCGACAAATTAAGTTGTTCAATTTCGACTTGTACACGGGGATATAGCTGCTAAAAGACAACAGGAAAGTAAGCGCAGTTGCAGTGCAAGTAAAGACGTGTTGTTTTGCTTACAAAGCAATGGTACTTCAATCCGACAGCCAGACAAGCACTGATCAAGGCGACATTGTACTGAGATCAACCCTTAACAAAAAGCCCGGAAAAGAAATAAGCCCAACAAGGGAAGATGGCGGTCGAGTTAGAAGCCGTAGAAGCAACGAGTAAGAGTCCCTCATCCCTTCTCTACTCTCTCTCTCTCTCTCTCTTCTCTCTCTCTCTCTCTCTCTCTTCAGATTATATACCCGATCTGTTATAAGGGTTATACAACCCTTGTACACGAGGATATAAATATCTACGAGCCCCCGCACATACACACACGAGCAGGATATGACACAAGGTCAATTTATTAAGTGAAGTTTAACAGGTTTGAATTCAGAGTTTTCCATCTCCTCGACCCGAGTGATGATACCTGTTAGGATCTCATTTATGGGGTAAATAAAAAAAACAGTTTAAAAATGTGTTTAAAAAATTGACTTTGGAAATTAAAAAAAAAACAAAACAAACAAAACATCAAGTATGAATAAAATAAAACATCTTGAGCATGCGATAACATTTTTGTTAACTTGTGAAATAGATCACTAATTAGGACTAATCCTATTCAAGTAGTGACCACCCAAGCGGAGTTTAACAGGTTTGAATTCAGAGTTTCTTTCTCCTCGACCAGCTGCCTAACCAAGGTTAAAGAGTCCAGTCTGCCGAATTTACCCAGAGTAGGATTCATACCTTTCCCAAAGGTATTAGCGCTAAGTGAAAATGCATTTTCCATGTCCAGGGATTTGAACCCGGGGCAACGAGTCCATTTCCCGTGACTTTAACCATTACACCGCTGCGTAAAAGACAACAGGAAAGTAAGTGCAGTTGCAGTGCAAGTAAAGACGTGTTGTTTTGCTTGCAAAGCAATGGTACTTCAATCAGACAGCCAGACAAGCACTGCGTTAGGCGACACTGTACTGAAGGCCCACCCACAGTTTGGGGAAAAAAATGCAATCTAATGAATTGTGATGAAATAGATTTTGAAGGGTCAGACCTTCAAATCGTTTTGTTGGAGACATTAGAGTCATGCTCGAGTGAATAAGAAGCCCGTCTTCGTTTCGACCGAGCAGGTTTTGGGACCAGGGTAGGAAAAGAAAGCAAACTAGTCGAAAACCTCCTGACTCCGTACCAGATGAACGCATCCCGGCCCACGATGAACTCTAAGTAAATTGCCCGAATCGTTAACTTTTAGATTGCAATCTATTAGAATAATATAAATTTGAGAGCCGAGCACTGAGCGCATCTTTCGGGGTACGGGTGTATTTTTATACGCAGCTATCAATCATAACAGACGAAATTTATGAACCAGTTGATATATATATATATATATATATATATATATATATATGTGTGTGTGTGTGTGTGTGCGTGAGTGTGTGTATACACACATATACACATATATATGCGCGTGAGTGTGTGTGTATATATATATATATATATGCATATATACGTGCATGTGTGCATATATATATATGTGTATGTACGCATATATATGCATGTGCTTATGTGTATAAATATATGCATACGCATATATATGTTCATGCGTGTATATATATATATATATATATATATATATATATGACACATACATGTATGTATGTATGTATGTATACATATATATATGTATATATGTATATATACATGTATATATATACACACACATATATAGTTATTTACTATGCATAGCTTATATGCGGCACATGGTCAGAAGTATGGGGCACCCAGTGAGAATCGAACTCACTACCAATGGACTGCTAATCTAGCTTGCTAACCATTACACTACATGAAGTGCCCTAACACACATATATGTGTGTGTTTGTGTCTGCATGTATATTGTATATATATATATATATATATATATATATATATGTGTGTGTGTGTGTGTGTATACGCACATATATGTATGTGTGTATATAAATACACACATACACACACAAAGATATATATATGTTTGTGTCTGTCTGTCTGTGTGTCATTAGCCTCTTTGCCTATGTATAGCTGACATGCACTTATCCAACCCGTTTGTACCGATATATCAAGGTTCCTTCTCATCCATTTATGGATCCAAGTTAATTCATATCTCTAAAGCGGTAAATTCCCATCTCCATTTCTATGTAAGGGAGGGGGGGGTCCCCGTACCATAGACACTAACGAATTGGATTACGACATTGTAGGAAGCGAGTTTGAATTCCAATCTATTAAGTTAACTTTCATAGTCATACCCTTGGGAAAGTTATGAGCCCTCATGCTCCCTCTTATTATTATTAAATAGTACAGCTACATTTCTTCCACCTGGATGGATTTAGCATTAAATAACCCACAAAGGTCGATATGCCATTAAACAAAGTAACCAAAACAAACCTATCTAATTATTTATCTATCTCAGCCCATATCCATCTCACCCATTTTCTGTCCATTTCACCCTGTATCTTTAATTGTTTTTCTTTTCTTTCTATCTTTCTTTCTTTATTTATTTCTTTATTTCTTTATTCTTTCTTTCTTTCTTCTTCTCTCTCTCTCTCTCTCTCTCTCTCTCTCTCTCTCTCTCTCTCTCTCTCTCTGTAACCCAGATTCCAATTACCGTATTTGACGGCATATAGGACGCACTTATTTCCAAAGTTTTGGCTCAAAAAATGCCCTGCGTCTTGTACATCATAGGTCAAGTTTGAGATCTCCCGTCGGCCTAGACTAATCTTCTCTATGATGCTCACTAACCCAGCTTATGCTCAGTACTTTTACCTACCCTAAACTCTATGCATCCTTATTTTATTGCTGGTATTGTTATAATCAAGGTTAACAGGAGACTGTTTTCAACAAACTTTTTTTCCTGAATCTGACCTGCTGAAATGGGGGTGCGTCTTATATGCCGTCAAATACGGTAAGTTTTTCTTAGTTACTTCTTTCGTTTCTCTCTCTATTTATCTATCTATCTATCTAGTTAGGTTGCTTGCCCAGTTCTTATCTATCACCCAGTTTCGTTTGCCCTATCTGTCTACTTATCTATCTATCTAAATATATATATATATATCAATCAATACTAGTTTCTATCTCTCAACGTTTCTATTTGTTAATTCATTTAGTAATCTATTTCTCACATAAATACTTTCAAACTCTTTGTTTGTTCGTTTGCTTCTATCAATTTCTGTTGTTTGTTTGTTTGCTTGTTTCTTTCCTTCTCTTTTCATTTATATACCTCTTTCTTTCCTATTATGTCTTCCTTTCTCTTTCTCTTTCTCTTTCTCTTTAGATATATCATTCTTTCCTATTATTTCTTTCTTTCTCTTTTCATTTAGATATATCTTTCTTTCCTATTCTTTCTTTCTTTCTTTCTTTCTTTCTCTTTTTATTTCGATATATCTTTCTTTCCTATTCTTTCTTTCTTTCTTTCTTTCTTTTCTTTCTTCTCTTTTATTTCGTTTCTTTCTATATTTCTTTCTTTCTCTTTCTTTCCTATTATTTCTTCTTTCTTTCTCTTTTTATTTAGATATATCTTTTTCCTATTATTTCTTTCTTTCTTTCTTTCTCTTTTTTATTTAGATATATTTTCTTTCCTATTATTTCTTTCTTTCTTTTTCTTTTTCTTTTATATATTTTCTTTCCTATTATTTCTTTCTTTCTTTCTTTCTTTTTATTTTATATCTTTCTTCCTTCTTTCTCTTTTTATTAGATATATCTTTCTTTCCTATTATTTCTTTCTTCTCTTCTCTTTTTATTTAGATATATCTTTCTTTTCCTATTATTTCTTTCTTTCTTTTTTATTTAGATATATTTCTTTCCTTATTTCTTTCTTTCTTTCTTTCTCTTTTTATTTAGATATATCTTCTTTCTATTTCTTTCTTTCTTTCTTTCTCTTTTTATTTAGATATATCTTTCTTTCCTATTATTTCTTTCTTTCTTTCTCTTTTATTTAGATATTATCTTTTTCTATTATTCTTTCTTCTCTTTTTATTTGGATATATTTTTCTTTCCTATTATTTCTTTCTTTCTTTCTTTCTCTTTTTTATTTCGATATATCTTTTCTTTCCTTCTTTCTCTTTATTTCGATATATCTTTCTTTCCTATTATTTCTTCTTTCTCTTTTATTTCGATATATCTTTTCTTTCCTATTATTTCTTTCTTTCTTTCTTTCTCTTTTATTTCGATATATCTTTCTTTCCTATTATTTCTTTCTTTCTTTCTCTTTTTATTTAGATATATCTTTCTTTCCTATTATTTCTTTTCTTTCTTTCTTCTTTCCCTTTTTATTTAGATATATCTTTCTTTCCTATTCCTTCTTTCTTTCTTTCTCTTTTTATTTAGATATATCTTTCTTTCCTATTATTTCTTTCTTTCTTTCTTTCTCTTTTTATTTAGATATATCTTTCTTTCCTATTATCCCTCAATCTTTTTCTTTCATTCTTTTTTTCCCTTTCTTTCTTTCTTTTTATTTATTTTTCTTTCGTTTCATGAAATTATTTCTTTCTTTCTTATATCTCTATATATCAATCTATTTCCTTCTGTAATAAAAAGAAAGGGAAGACAAAGAACATGCTACACAGAAATAATATAAAACAAAAAAAAAAAAGAAAAGGAGTAAGGAAAAGATAGAGAAAAGGGTGAGCACGCGGAAGCGATAGCACTAATCTGTTTTAATCAAACATAATGAAATGATGAATAGAAGGAAAGAAAAAAAAAGAGTTAGAGAGAATTAAATCAAGATTATTATACTTTTTACATACTGAACTATTTGGCAATAGCTCTAAAGTAAACATATCAAAAGTTGGAATAATTAAATTACCATGCTCTGGTATATCCAAAGGTCCTTCTAGTCTCTCAGGTTTTTTTTTTGGGGGGGGGGAGGTGTTAATTGATTTATAATTTACAAAGAGATTTAGAAATAACTTATCAGTCAAACACACACACACACACACACACACACACACACCACACACACACAGTAAGACACACACACACACACATACACACACACACACAACAACATACACACAAGCAACACGCACACATACACACACACACACACACACACGCACAACACACACACATACACACACAAGCAACACACACAAGCAACAACACACACAAACACACACACACACAACACACCACACAAACACACACACAACACACAAGCAACACACGCACACACATACACACACACAAGCAACACACATGCACCCATACACACCACACACACAGGCAACACACACACACACACACACACACACACACACAACGTCTCCAAACTTTATTTCAATTTTGATCGGACAAATTGTTAAGATTCTTGTGGCCATTTTTAGGCTGCAGTTGACAGCCCTTTTCAGTGGAGATACGTTTTGAGTGGAATCCTTGGTTGTTCCCCAGTGTTAAGCAGATATCCTTGCGTTGTTGATCCGTTCGTCTGTGTTAAGCACGGGCAACTGAACGCCGTTCAAGATCGGCCATTAAATAGTTAACCAACCACGTATTCGAGCGTGTTAGTTGGCTGATTGAATCCACGCAACCACAAAGTGTTTATAAATTTAAGTGGTGGGCTCCAGCACACCTTATATTACAAAATTATTCCAACATAAATTAACGAACCCTTTCATTTAATACGTAAAAAACATGGGAAATCTCCATGGTCACTAAATGGCAAATTTTCCCGCGAAAATTCATAGCTAATGTTGGTGACAATTTGTAAAAAATAGCTTAAAAGCTGAAATTTCGCTCTATCCAACTATATAATTCAGCTGCCTGTATCTGTCGCAGTTTCCGCGAAAACAGAAGGCTGTAATTCCGGAGTGTGCCTCGCACAGGAAGTGATTACAATAGACCGATTGAGTCATGTCATTACCACCCACGATCCCCAGCGGAAATCTGGAGGCATTTGATTGACAGGTGGTAGTTAGAGGTTACTTCGATTGAATCAGGCGATGAGAAAGTTTGCGTTTTGAGTTTCAGCAGTTGGATTACTGAAATATTACATGGTGCATATATGCTTGGTTATTTACGCTTTAGGAGTCTATTTTAAGGGGCTTCGGTGTTTTTCTTTAGAATATACAGGGAATTTCCTCCTTTCTTTGAAGGGAATTGTGACGTTTGTGGTTACGTAGTTTCGGTTACTGACATAGAGACAGATACATAATCTCTATTATAATAAGAGCATAAAATTATTTGTCCTACCAGCTTCCTTATAGGGCCGGTTTGCTCAGTCGATAGAGCGTTCAGCTAGGAATCACAACGATCCTGGTTCGATACCGGCCTCGCCAACTCTGCATATGATTAGCACAGAGATCTGTGCGGTAAACTGAGGAGCTGATGGTAGGTGTGGCGCTCCACCTCAGACGCTAAAATAATCTCTTTGGTCTAGCGCTAGTGAAAAGGGGATATACTCCCTCGCTGGAGCCCCGACGACTTTACTTCTTTTTTTTACCAGCCTCAATTACGATATTAGCATATGAAAAAATGCCTCATACATATTATACATACATACATACACACACACACACACACACATATATCTCTCTCTCTCTCTTTATATATATATATATATATATATATATATATATATTGGAGGGTATGTGCTTAATTGAAGTCATACCTAATTTTGAAAATTAATCAGTTAATAATTAATGAATTTAGGCGGGCATATATGTTCAAATGTAAGGCTAAACAAATCGAGAAAATTGTTTAGCCTTACATTTGAACATATATGTCCGCTTAAATTCATTGATTATTAGCTAATTAATCTTCAAAATTAGGTATGACTTCAATTAAGCACATATCCTCCAAAAATTGTCGACTTAAAGCCATATAAATATAAACACATTTGTTTGTTTACTTAACCTCATTCATATATATATATATATATATATATATATATATATATAATACTATTCTGTGTTCGTCTGCGAGTATTCTTCAGATGAATATTTTGTATGTACTTGCGCATGTCTGCACGCATGCGCATATGTGGGCGGTAGGGGTGGCCTGGCGGTGTCATTGGTGGGGTGGCGGTACCATTTCAGCCATCGCTCGGTGAAGCGGTTATCTTATTATAATATCTTATTATTATATCGCTCTGTCTTTTCACGCAAATGCATCATTTTTATAGGCGAACGTAAAGCGTGCGCGCTCACAGGTGCGTGCATGCGTGTGTGTGTGTGTGTGTGTGCGTGTGTGTTTCACTCGCACTCCACCTCCTCCCTCCACGCACCCCCACCCCCCGTCCCTTGGCCCAAGTTTTCTTCCTCGCGAGTGTCTGTTTCAATGTGGACAAATTAGATTCCAGCCGAGAAAGTTGATGTTGAAATCCGACCGGGGAGAAAAATGAAGTAGCCGACTGGCGCCGCCATTTATAGAAATAGATTTTTAAGACCGTCATCTCTCGCAAGTCAAAACCAGATGAACTAAACAAACCACACACACACACACACACACACACACACACACACACAAATATATATATATATATTTACCAACCCCTCCGCACGAGCAGGATGCGACACAAGGTCAATTTCTTAAATGGAGTTTAACAGGTTTGAATTCTCCTAAACCGGTTGCCTAACCAAGGTTAAAGAGCCCAGTTTGACCAACTATTTACCCATAGCTGGAGGGAGAGTAGGATTCATACCTTTCCCAATGGTATTAGCGCAAAGTGAAATGCAATTAACACGTCCAGGATTTGAACTATATATATATATATGTATGTGTGTGTGTGTGTGTGTGTGTGTGTGTGTGTGCAATAAGGATAAAGGAAAAATGGACAAAAAGGAATAACTCAAAACAAATAGATGTGGAGAGAGATATTTTGTTCCGCGTTAAGCGGTACTTCTTCAGTCAATTTATTAAAGCATTGTACATACACTTGTATTTATAGAAGAGAAAGTTAGTGGGTGGGGGAGAGTTTGTTGATTAATTCAGGATGGAAGGGAATGGTTTGTGAGGATTTGGTTGGTCAGAGGGAAATTTTTATAGTCGATGTTCGACCATTTCGGTTTACTAAGGAAAAGTTTCTTCAGGACTATAAAACTTCTTTCCTTAGTAAACCGAAATGTTCGAACATCGACTATAAAAATTTCCATCCATTATAACATCACGTCTTGGTTTCTACATTTTCTTCACATATGTCGGATTAATTTCCTCATATATATATATATTCCTACAACCTCCCCCTACCAATTCTTACAACCTCCCACTTCCAATTCCTATGCTACTGCTCGTTCTCCTTAAAAACGAGACACGTAACATACCATCAGTTTCCTACCTGATGATGGCAAATTGTATTGCCGAAAGCGCACGTAATGAAACCTTTGGTGGACTGCTACACCAGTTCCACCCTGACACGAAAAAGATGGCCAGAAAATTAGAAAGGATCGAACAAAAACTCGTCCGACAAGAATTGTCACTACAGTTTAACACAACACGTTTAAAAGAAAAAATGCTGCCAAAATACACTTATTTTAATATATATATATATATATATATATATATATATATATAATATATATATATGCTTTGGGGGATACCTTGTTTTTGTATTAGGATGATTCTAGACTGGTTCTTTCCTCCAACAGTCGGATGCTGCAAAGTTCAGGTCACGTTTAAGAGCTCAATGTTTAATTTTTATAAACAGAGCAAAGTAATTTGTAAAGAAAAAAGGCTTAAAAACCGGGCATAAAGCGATATCATCCCTGGGAACGGAGAAAGATGTATAAATGTAAGCTGGATTTGATTGTCTGCCAGTTTGAATAAAAAAAGTGATCTGAAGAAACTCGTAGGGTCTCAGATACCTACGGGTGGAAATGGACCATAATCGCTATATACCCGGTTTTTAAGCTTTTTATCTTTACACACACACACACACACACCACACACACACACACACACATATATATATATATATATAAGAGTCCACGATGACCGTCATTAATACGATGGTGTATCAAAATGTAATGCCATTTTATTTTTGACGGGTATCATTACCAACAGGAATATGTATCATACATCAAAATTAAGTTGGTCCTCTGGAATGATGTTTGCCCCTCATCGGTCCCCATGAGGGTTTGAGGTCTTTTATGAATTAAGGCATACATTGGGACCCTAATGAGGCTCAGAGTAAGAATCCGACGAGTAACAACCAGCTTGCCAATCGACAATGTCTTCCTTCAGCATGATCACACAAGGGAGAAATTTGCCACATTTCGTGTGGACAACGCATCCTCCATACTCACCAGATTTAGCGCCTTCAGACTATAATCTCTTTGGTTCCATAAAAGAGGGTTTGAAAGGCAAACATTGTTTCAGTGACAAAACCAAACAATTAGAAATCAATAATACTAAGTACATATTTATCAAAATCAATTTTTCTATATCAATATGCAAATTAGCCTTCCCGTTCACACTGTAAATGGCTATTTCGTTGTATATATAAATACAATTGCATGTTGTTAGTATGCAGCCCCACCCAACAGGAGGGGATTGCTATAATTAACGGCGTCGATCCCAGGGGGCCATCCCCCAGGCAACACCTGCCCCCTTGATTTAAAGGGGCAGGGCTGGGTTTATTGCCCAGTGCCTGAGGCGCCTACCTTGAGGGGGAATGCCGACGGGATCGACGCAATTTTTCACCCGCCACTCATGAGCTTCGGTTTGTGGGTGGTCCCACGTTAATAGGGCCTTTGTGCCTGACCCGTACAAGTGGGGTACGCGGTAAATACTATGTAGATGAGGCCAACAGTATTAATAATGTTAAACAATTTTTTATTAATAATTGAGGTTTAGATAAAATTAAAATCATGGAGAATGTGATGTTGTTAACTAAGGGAATTGTGACTTGAGATGTAACATAGTTTTGGTTACAGACCTAAAACACATAATCTCTATTATAATAAAATTGTACACGAATAATTGAAACAAATTATTTGACGCATTAGATGGGACCCTAATATGTATTACCAATCAATTACTTCCTGGTCAGAGGATCTGAAAGCAATGGCCACGCATTTTTTCTTTCTTTCTTTCTTTCTTTCTTTCTTTCTTTCTTCATTCGCTCTCACATACGTCCCTCCTTTCCTTCTTTCTTTTCCTTTCTCGCTCTCATTCACGCTTTCTTTTTTATTTTTCTCTTTCTTTTCCTCACTCACTCTCACACACTTTCTTTCCTTCTTTCCTTCTTTCTTTCTCTTTCTCTTTCTTTCTTTTCCTTATGGTCTCTTATTCTTTTTTTCTTTCCCTCACTCGCTCTCACACTTTCTTTCGTTCTTTCTTTCTTTCTTTCTTTCTTTCTTTCTCACACACTCTCTCTTTCCTTCTTTCTTTTTATCTCTCTCTCGCCCACTCTCTCTCTCTCTCTCTCTCTCTCTCTCTCTCTCTCTCTCTCTCTCTCTCTCTCTCTCTCTCTGTATAATTTCGTTGACACGAACCTGCCCTTATATAGATATGTTTTCCTGTCATCACATCTCAGTCTGTCAGAAAAGTAACGAGATTTTATGTAGTTTTTGACACACATTGTATTCCGAAAAAAATAACTTTCCATTCATTGTTCATTTCTACTTTGGTAAATACAGTTTCAAACTCGGCGATTTTATGACACGCCTTGTATTTTGAAAAAAAAAAATTAACGTTCTATTCCTTGTTAATTTCTATCTATCTATCTATCTATCTATTTGTTTATCTATCTATCTATCTATTTTTTTTTTAATCCCACAATCCTTTGGGTTCCAGAACTGAAGTTTTACGTTTGGATGTAGTTTAGTGTTGTAATCTGGACACAAGATTTTTTCTTTGTTATGCTTTGTTTTAGTTTTTGGTTTGGGTTCATTCGGTAGATCACTCGCCTCGGAATCGCAAGTTTCCGGGTTCGATACCAGACCCCGTCAACTTGAGTAGCACATATTGGATTAACTGATATGTGTGGTAAAATGTGGAGCTGATAGTAGATGTGATGCACTGCCTCAACAAAAATTCTCCCTGGTCTTTTGCAAGTGAAAAGGGGATAGACTCCTTCGCTATACGGCTTATACGGACAATAGACAATAGGGGGGGGGGTATTTTCTTAGGCTGTTTTGTTTTTTTCTCCTTTTTTATTTTTTTTCTGTTTTGGATTTGTTTTTATTTGTTTTTATTTGTTTTCATTTGTTTATTTTTTCTCTTATATTTTTTTCTTAGGCTTTATTTTTCTGTTTTTATTATTTTGTTATTTTTATTTATTTATTTATTTATTTTTTTGTTTTTTTCAGTTTTTGCTTTATTTCTATTTGTTTTGTTTTTTTGTTTTGTTTTTTGTTGTTGTTTTTTTTGGGGGGGGGGGTATTTTCTTAGGCTGTTTTGTTTTTTTCTCCTTTTATTTTGTTTTTATTTTGTTACTTTTTGGCTTTGCTTTTATTTTTTTTGTTCAGTTTTTGCTTTGTTTTTTATTTTGTTTGTTGTCTTTTTTGTTGTTTTTTTTTGTCTTTTTTTTTATTTTCTTAGGCTTTTTCAATTTTGTGTGTTCTTTTGTTTTTAGTTTTTTGTTTGTTTTGTTTTGTTTTAATTTTCTTTTCTTTTTTCTTCATTGCCCTCAATGGAATTTCCGGAAACACTTCCTCTTTTTGTATATTTCCTTTATCTACATTTTTATACTGTCATCTTCTTACAGGTAAGTTTTTCACCAACTCTTCCTAACACATTTTATCTTATTTTTTCTTTATAATAAGGTACATTTCTAACTCTCCCTCCCTCCCTCCCTCTCTCTCTCTCTTTCCTTCAATATCTATCTATATACTCTCTCTACCTTTTCTTTATCGCTCTTTCCCTGTCCATCTACCTACCTATCTATCTATCTACATTTTTCTAATTTAAAAAAAAAGAAGCCTGTCTCCATGATAACCTTTTAATGTCTGTAACTTGATAAAAATTAAAAAATCCCGGCAGATGCTTTCTGACTAAGCTTTTTGACCTATTTGAACTATTGTCACTGGTCCCTTGTAATAAGAGTCGACACTATTATTACCGCTTTGCTCTGATAGATTTTATGAACAACATACTCTAAGGACACCGTAGATTACAAATGATCAATGGTTGTCAACCCGAACCCCCGAAGGCTTTAATATCAAAATCAAGCCGGCAGAAATTATATCCTAGCCAACAAAAGTGAAAAATTAACTACTTCTGAAATTTAATAGAATTTAAGCCGTGAAAGGGTGGATAGATTTCTCCTTCTCTTTTTTTTCTCCAGGGGTCATGAAAGTTTATAGATGTCCCCCATCAAGAGAACACATTAATTTGTTGGATTGGGGAGCCTTTGGCTTTGTAGTGGTAGTAGAGAGGATTGGCCTCAGATTACCAACATTATCACAAATGTTGAAAACGGACATTGGCTGATTGTTATTTTTAAATTAGTAGTGTTACGAAAGTCAGCTTGTTTGTGAGACAAGGGAGAGTTTAATCAAGATCTACCGTCTTCACTCTCCCAGGCCTCAAACCTCGAATTCACCTAAAGGCAAAATAAGGTTTGCAAAAAAATATAATTTAGACAAACAGGATATAATTTGAATCGAATTTTTTTTTATAAACAAAATATTTATACAAGTTTGGGCCATGTTTGACTTTTTCGGATAGAACACAATTTGTGTTTGTAATTCAATCTTGTTCAGTATGTAGGTAGTTAGTATTTACTAAATGTTTACTTAGTTTAGCACAGAGGTCTCAAATTGGTTGTTGTACCTACGGTTGGGTGTGCTCGGAATGTAATGGACATGGCAACACGAGTTCGAATCCTGGACGAAGCTGTTTGAATTTCATATATTGCTAATACACGTAGGAAAGACACCAAACAAGTATTGTCTCGCCAGCTATGGGTAAATAATAGTGTAAGGAATGCTCTTTAATTTATATAATCTGGATTATTCGGACTATTGTCCTCATCTTTATTGTTATCTGTACAACCTTTCGGTCGATGTGCCCTCCGGCCTTCTTCAATTATTTCTTCTCGAACTCGGGGACCTTCTTTTCGAACTTGGAAAGAGAATAGTCCGAATAATCCAGATGATACAAATTATCAAGCCTCATCTAAAAGAATGTCAGAGAAATAGTGTTCTTTAATCTTGGTATGGCAACCAGTCTAGGAGAAAGAAAATTCGGAATTCAAACCTCTTAAACCCCACTTAGAAAATTGATATCGTGTCACATCCTACCCGTGGAGAAGGGTTGGGTAAATACATTCAACTCAAAATAATATATTTGCAACCTCAGGAGAGTGGAAAATCACCACTTTGTCGCAATTAATTCAAGATCCAATCTGACCCGGATTAGTAGGACCAGTTAGGGTCCCATCTATACGTAAAATGTATTTTGAAAATTAGGAGTATTATTAGGGATTACTTCAAACCATATAAGAATGGGATTTTTTTACCTTGGTATGGCAAACGGTTAAGGAAAAGGAAAACTCTGAATTCAGACCTGCTTAAGAAATTAATCTGTCACATCCTGCTCGTGCGGATGGGTTAGGTAAATACATAAAATACTGTTTCTAAGACGGTGCCCATCTGTTGGACTGCTTAATTTGGATAATCTGACGGTAGTATCAGTGTGACTTGAAGGTAAGTCTTTATTATTGTCCAGTTTGTAGGTAGTTAATATTTACCAAGTGTGTTACATAATCATAATCAGCTTATGATTTATGTACGTACCTGTAGTCAGAAATTTGAATAAAATTAGTAAGAATTAGAAGAACGGGGGTTCAGTGGAAAGTTACAATGTCCAATGATTGACAACCGGTGACATTCCGCTGACCTTCCGGTACAGGCTTGTGAATAAGTTTTAGTTTAGTTAGAGAGATACGACGCGATTTCTGATGAGCGGGGACGCTATTGTCATCGCTCTGAACCGGCATCTCCCCTCGCGGCGGAATCAATATGGGCTGGGTGAAAAAAATCAATCTTATAAAAATTATCATAAAATGAATTATCATAAAACAACCAAGTTTTGTTAAGTAATTTAAAACAAGATGTGACAACCCGAAGAAATCAACAAAGAAAATCAAACCCCAACAGAAGCCCTGAAGAGAAGTAAGCCCACGAGATCAACGGAAGAAGATGGCGGCCAAGGTAGAACCAGTAAGCAGAAGTAAAATAAGTAAGATCATCATCATCATAATCATCATCATCATCATCATCATCATCATCATCACTACTCTAAATATCTGTCTGTCTGTCTGTCTGTCTCCATTATATACCCGATATGTCTCTCACCAATTATATACACCTGGTATAGAGTAAAGTGGTATATATCAAATGTTGCTTAGTCTGGCATTCATGATATGCAACCTGGCATTCATGCCGGGTCTGTGAGTAAAATAACCAGCTTAGATCCAGGGTTGCTGCCCATTAACAACACCTGCTCCCTCGCTTGAAAAAGTGATGGATTGTGTTTATTATCTAGTACATGTATAGTGTATTTGAAGGATAATTCCAACGGAACTACTAATATATTTTATCCACCCACGGGAGTTTCGCTTAGTTAGAGTAAACTTTGGGTGTCCATACCTTATTGGATATACCACAGTATGATATGATTATTAAAACGTTTGATATGTTTACTTAAGAGTTATTGCTAATAGTTCAATATGTAAAAAGTACAATAATCTTGATTTAATTCTCTCTCACACTTTTTTCTTTATTTCCTTCTTTTCATCTTTTCGTTATGTTCGATTGAAACAGGTTACCGATATCGTTTCCGCACTATCACCCTCTATCCATGTCTTTCCCCTACTCTCTTTCTTTCTTTCTTTCTTATCATAATTTACTGAATCGTCCATTATTTAGCAGAG
>CM042148.1:107649569-107654569 GCA_023376005.1 Doryteuthis pealeii
TTTCTTTTGTTTTATCACACACTGAAATAATCAAAGGACAAAACCTTTGGACAATCAAGCAATGAAAATGTTATATTTTTCTTTCCCATATTTAGTTTACGACAACTTTGCTTGGGATAATGTAAAAAAGACAACATTAAGTAAACTGCACTGTTTACAGAACATTGCTCATACAGGCTCCTTTAATTCTATGCAGAAAATACTAAATGTTTATGTAATCAATTTAGCAGCTCATTTGAAATTAAGGTTAAATCGAACTTAACGGACCTAAATTCCACCATCATATGTCACCCCACCAAAAGAAAAAAATTCCAAAAATCAGGGAATTAACCGAATTTAATGAAATTTTCAGTGTTGATATATTAATGAATTAAATATATAATGCACCCAATATTTTATGTAAAAACTTTTACATCTTCTCATGTCAGTTAACTTTGAACCGCGTGTCTTTGAGAATCTGTGTTACGCCTCAAAGATACGTGATTCAAAATTAACTGACCTGAAAAAAATGTAAATGTTTTTGAATAAAATAACCGGTGCATTATATATTTTATTCATTAATATAACAACACTGAAAATTTCATTAAATTCGGTTAATTCCCTGATTTTTTGGTATTTTTTCTTTCGGCGGGGGTGACATACGATGGAGGAATTTAGGTTCGTTCGATTTAACCGAAATTAATTTAAGGTGTATCACAACTCTATGCCAAAATATGTTTTAAAAATCTTTATATTCATACTCCTTAATTGTACGACCGTTATCACCTTGCAACTCCCTCTGGTTAAGATTTGGACCGTTCAAAACGTCTAAGATGAAATTCAAAAATGTAAATCCTAATTACCTGGTGTTGCTTATCCACTGAATTCTTATTTCTTATGAGTGTCATTACCTCAGCTACATAATGAACTATTCCGTCTTTTATTATAAATAGCAAAAGAAAAAAACGCCCACCGGGTAATGTAAAAATTATCTTTTGAAAAATATTGCCTGAGAGGGTGGGAGTTAAAAATTCAATGACAGAATGTTTGTACTGTAAGTAAGTAAAATCATCAAATTTATTAAAGGAGTAAAAGAAATAAAACAATTTGAAATGGAAACTTAGTTCTGACAACTTTAAATATATATTAAAATAAAACAAATTATATATAAATATATAATACCAGGTATGTCTTTATTAACATTTATTAAAGAAAATAATTAGGACCGTCTTAGGTTACATGCTCTGGTTTTGAATTTATTTATACTATGTTATGACGATTTTGGGTAATGTGACGTAAGCAGTGACGTAGTTTCGCTTACAGATAAATAGTTACCTAATCTCCATTATTAATAGATGAAAGAAAGGAAAGATAAGAACATGTTAAAATCCGCTCAATGGTTTGGGTACATTCTTCTAAACAAAAGTGTGTATTTCAAAACGGGAATATTCTCCCTGTTCTGAACTTCCTGAACTCTGACCCGGCAAATCCTACAAAAGTTTATTCGTGGACTAAAGTTCTGTCTTTCACTTTTCCGTCAATTGAAAAGAATTACATCTGATGAGCTAAACAAAATGTATGAACATCCGGTTCATGTCTATCACAAAGATTTTATAAATCAGATCATATAGCTGACCACTTAAGCGACACCAGGTATTGTAAGCAATAAAAATAACAACTTTAACTTGGGACCTCGTTATGGGATAATGGTGGTATCTGGAAGAAATAATTCAGAAATTTATGATGCCGAGTTGATTTATTTGGCTTCAAAAATACAGAGAAGAAAAGTCCCTTTTTTTTTCTTCTGTTTTTTCTTTTCTTTTTTTTTTTTTTTTCTTTGAATAATTTGATATTTTGAAAGTATTTTATTACTAACTTCTAGAAGTTTGTGTCTGAAAAACACGAAGTATTTATTCCAAATCATATATCCCCAACCTCAATTCTTTTTCAGGAACACCGATAGTGGTAAGATTGGGGTACTTACCACTCGCATAAATCCCCAAATGGATCTAAATGGGCTCTTTAGCCTTGGTCGGCAACCCATCAACTCAAGAAGTCCGACATGTTGAATTTTTAATGATATAAGGCATCAGGTAAATGGTCACTCCTACTTATAGACTCGACTATAAACACGTGACCTGAGAAGGATTCTTATTGTCCAATCACTGGCACTGCTGCTGCTGCTTCTGCTGTATTAATAGAGACCCCAATCTGAGATTATTTCATTGACATTTGGATTCCCTTGGACGACGGACTTACAAGGAAAACGTTAACACCGGATTCTTATTGGCTTGCTTACTTATTCATTACATCTGGAACGAAGGATGGCTGCCAGATACTTAACAGAACCTCTGTTGCCTTCAAGGAAAGGCTAAGAGAGTAAACCCCGAAAATAAATCAGGAGCTGGAGTCCCTAAGGTGGTGTGATGCTGAAATCCAGTGCTACCAATCAACTCCTGCGACACTACCGTTGCCAAACAGCATTGGTACATTACCATTCCTTTGAATCACAGCGGCAGTGTGGAGAGGGGGGATATGCTGCATGAGCAACAGCTCATCCTCCATATGAACCCGCCCAGTTAACAAAAACCTTGACACTACTCCATCGTCTCTCGTAGACGGAAGGATACCAACAACAATAATTTATTCCAAAAGATAAGCTTTATTCTTGATGGTGAAGTCGATGTTAAAAACGTTTCAGTTTTTGCAACCTTCATCGGGACTTGAGGTATGTGAAATGCTGTGGTGATTGTGGGTGATTTGCGAAAAAAATGGGAGAATTGTTGGTTGTGTATGAAGAATCACGACATAATCACCACACAACTTTTCACCTACCACAAGTCCTGATGAAGGTTGCAAAAACCGAAACGCTATAATGTCGATTTCACAATCAAAAATAAAACTCATCTTTTGAAATACTTTGTGTTTTCCTAATTTCTACATACTGTCGGATTTAATTCCCTATTTTCCTCCCATATATATATATATATATATATATATATATATATATATATATATATATATATATATACATTGTACTAAAGCTGAGCGAATCAATTTTTGTTTCCTAATGGATTTTTTACTGTTTAGTTTAATTATCCGAAAGTTATACTAAATTATTCCTTATTTTTAGGAAGGAGTTATGCATGAAAAAATCCATTTTAATTGGTTCTAATTAGTCATAATTTGCAATTCAGTAAAAAACTGACCCGTCCCTTACTTAACATTCTGCCTCTCACTATCTCCCTCTCTATTTATATCTTGATTACCTCCTCGTCATATATGTTAGTTTCTCTGTGTGAGTAACAGAGAGATAGGAGAGTGATTGAGAGAGAGAGAGAGAGAGAGAGAGAGAGAGAGAGAGAGAGAGAGAGAGAGAGAGAGAGAGAGAGACATACATTTAACTATTCACTTTTTTTGTATGTTAAGCTTCAGCAGAGCAGCGACGAGCTCGTAGATTAATAAAATTCCATGGTCCATTTCAATTTAATTTAGGTCAAATGTTTCTTTCTCAAAAATCTTACAAAATGATTTTAATGTTTTTTTTTTTTTTTTTTGTTTTTTTTTTTTTTTTTTTTTTTTACTCTCCGGCCGTATGTTTTTGTTTTTTAAATTTAAAATTTAATTAACTTTAAAACTCTCTTTTCCTTAATCCCACTTATCTAGCGAGAGGTCAATAGGTAACCCAACGGGTCATGTTTTATATATATATATATATATATATATATATATATATATATATATGTGTGTGTGTGTGTGTGTGTGTGTGTGTGTGTGTGTGTGTGTGCATATATATATATATATATATATATATATGTGTGAACTCATAAAAGAACCATTAAAAATGTCATATTGATCTTTAGTCGTAGGTGGTTGTTTCTAATTAAACCCGGGGAATTCCACGGGTTCAGCCAGTTTCTCAAAAATAAATAAATAAACATTTAAGAAAACACATGAAAATAAACCATAACAAAAAAAAAAAATGTAAAAAAGAAAAGAGAAGAAAATAAAAGAGAAATAAAAAAGTACCCAAAAGACCAGAATGTCAAAGTATGAAAATTAGACCCTGATATATATATATATATATATATATATATATATATATATATATATATATATATATACCAGATGAAAAAACTTAGATTCCCTGTCAGAAAATAAAGAATAAAGACAAGATCTTTTTTTCTTTTTTAAACAAAAAGCAAAAATAAATGAAAATAAAAAGTGGTGGTAAGAGGCGGATAATAAAAATAAAATAAAAGATGAAATAAAAAAAAAATGCTGAGAATATATTTGTAATTAGGGATTTTCGTATTAGGTTGGACGAGTCCACAGTTAGTAAAAGGTCGTAAGTGGGCGTGGATGGGTGTTGGGTGTTGAGTAAATGGAGCAATTATAAAAAGATCGGAGCCAGCGTCGGTGTTGAGGAAATGGGAGTCATTGGGCCGAGGAGTCCTGGTGACGGGTCGGAAATAGTGTGACCCCCTTCGGTAACTGAGTGCTTTAATTCAGTACGGCATGTGTGTGGCTTTCGACAACAGAGACAAAAATAAAATAAAAAACTATGGGAGCGTTAGATCACTGAATATGTAGCTTCATGGTAAAACAAAGCCCACTATGTCGTCGGGGCATAGAATATACTGACTGTATCCCCTGCATAAGAGTAAGAATACCAGGCACTTCAAAGGGGTGTCGTGGGTATTTATTTACCACGCATCGCATTAATGCGAGTATGACACAAGGTCGTTTAATATGAGACCACCTACGAACCGTAGCTTGTGGGATGGCAGGCATAAAACTTGCGTAGATCCCGTCGGCATTCCTCCTCAAGGGGTCACCTCTGGCACTGGGTACTAAACCCAGTCCTGCCCCTTTAAATCTGGGATCACGCTGTCAATTAGTTTACCGGTCTAGAGGCCGAAGCCACTGAACCCCCATCCAGAGTATGACACTAAACTGTGTCAGATGGTGAAAATCTAGTTCTGGAGCTCTGGGAAGTGAGGATTCACCACTTCATTGAC
>CM042148.1:107659569-107667069 GCA_023376005.1 Doryteuthis pealeii
TTAAAATGATTTGTTTTGGTCAATTTCGTTCGCGTTCCCCAATTTGGCTCTTTTTAAATGGTATAAAGGGCTTGTTTACAAATTTAATGTAACATTCGCGATTGCAAAGAAAATTACCAAAAACCAGGGAATTATCCGATTTTAATGAAATTTTCAGTATTGATTTATCAATGAATGAATTTTATAAGCATCAATTATTTTATTTCAAAACTTTATTAAAATATTTTTTCTATTAAAAATTAATATATAAAATACATTTAAAATAAAAATATTCTGATGTTAATTTTAAAATGTTATATTTTTAGATTCTAAAAATAAATATCTATTTAATGCAAACCTTATTTTAGTCAATCAAAGTATACGTTTTGAAGAAAAACTCTATTGAAAGTGTATCCCCCCCCCCTTTTTAAGCAGAAAAAATATCGATGTGTAATTTTTTCTTTTATAAGATAATAGCTAGTTAAATAATTATCGAAATGAGTAAAAAAGAAATCTCCAAAACTTTTTTTTTTTTACATTTTATTTTCCGATTTTCGGTACTTATTTTCTCATAAAATATTCCCCTTAAAATTTTTTTTCTCTATTTACAACTTCGGTCTTTCATCTTTTTATTTCTACAGTAATTATTATCAAACAAGGAACAACTCACCGAAATTTTACACCCCCAAAATAAGGGGAGTCAAAATTAAGTGACCTGAAAAGAAAGAGAAAGTTTTGAAATAAAATAAATAATGCATTATAAAGATCATTCATTGATGAATAAACACTGAAAATTTCATTAAAATCCGATAATTCCCTGATTTTTGGTAAATTATTTTTCTCTAGGGGGGGGGCTAAAGTAATTTTGTCTAAAAACGAATTTTAGGCCAATTTTGGGTATACCTAGTAAACACACACACACACACACATATATATATATATGTGTGTGTCTGTGTGTGTTTGTGTGTGTGTATGTGTGTGTGTGTGTGTGTGTGTGTGTGTGTGTGTGTGTGTGTGTGTGTGTGTGTGTTGCATGAAACTATTTCGTTAAATTGAACTTTCAACATTAACATTTTCAATCTCTCTGAGGATGTTGGGCCCTCCGTGTTTTTACTTTTCGTTTGTTCTTTATTTTCATGTTTGCATTCTTCTTTCAACTTCCCTGATTTCGATCTTTTTCATACCATCTTTTCTCTACATCCTCTTCCTATCTTCTTCTTCATCTTTACCTCTCTTCTTCTTCTTCTTCTTCTCTCTTCTTCTTCTTCTTCTTCTTCTTCTTCTTCTTCTTCTTCTTTCAATCTATCAACGGATGTTAGTGAAATGTTTGCAAAATTTACAAGAAATGTTTCATCTTTTGTTTTTAAATACCAGCCGCCTTGTTTGATGAATAATGTTTGACATTTTCGGCGTGACGGAATCGGTACGAAAAATCCAAGACCCCCCCTCTCTCTCTCTCTCTCTCTCTCTCTCTCTCTCTCTCTCTCTCTCTCCAAGACGATCGGCCGAATTGAAATTCTCAACAGTCACGTGTTCAATAAGAAACACTGGAAACACTTGAAACATTTGAAAACAATGAGGATCGCTACAAACATTCTAGTGTGTGAATAGTTGTGTTGAATGCTTGTAAAATCCACTTTTGATGGGATGTGTTAGTGGAAATTAGAACGGTTTAGCTCAATCGGTAGAGCGTCGGACTAGGAACCACAAGGTTCAGGGTTCGACACCGGCCCTCACCATCTCAGCGTATGAGTAGCACAGGGATATGTGCGGTAAAGTGAGGAGCTGATGGTAGGTGTGGCGCTCCGCTTCAGACGCCAAAAAACAATCTCATTGGTCAAGAGCTAATGAAAAGGGGATAGACTTCCTCGCTGTCCGGCTGATACCGACATTAGGCTACCCCGACGACTTTACTTTACGTAAGTAGTTATTTACTTGGTATCCCACATATGCGGGTATGACACAAGGTCTTTTTAATGAGGGATCACCCACGAAACGAAGTTCATGGGATGGTGGGTGCAAAAATGCGTATATCTCATCGGCTTTCCCCCTCAAGGACACGACTCAGGCACTGGGCAATACACCCAGTCCCGTTCCTTTAACTCAAGGGTGTGTGTTGATTGGAGAATGGCCCATGTGGATCACGCCGTTAAAATTACTTTACCAGTCCAGAGGCTGAAGCCACTGTTTCCGAAAAAAACTGGGTAAGTAATAAAGGAAGGAATGAAAGTGCGAAACAATGGGAAGATGAAAAAGGAATGTTCTAAAGGAAGATGTTTCCCCTTAAAGCTAATTGGACTAGTCCAACCGAATACATATAAAAATACGAATACGTAGTCGAATATTCGTAGTCGAGTTAAGTAGTAATATTCGTAGTCGTGTCACTTCTCATTGAGTAGATAGTCATACTGTTGGAGAACCGCGCGTTGACTTATTGGTGCAAGGAGTGCCACAAACTCCATCAATAGCCTTTACGAGGATTTGAACTCAGGGCAAAGAGTCTATTTTCTACGACTCTAACCATTACACCACGCACCTCCATATTGGAAAACTACGCGTTGACTTATTTATATTCCTGTAATAAATCTTTTCTGTGTTTTCAATGTTTCATTTGGTATATTCAGTCACAACATGGAACTTAGGAAAGAAGGAAGAAGAAAGACCTGAAGAAAGTATCGAATCAGGAGGAAAAGAAAGAAAGAAAGAAAATAAGTGATTAGAGAGGTAGGTAGCAATGAAGAAAAATGTTGTATCGTTGGGGTGATAAAACGATACACAGAAATTTTATTCAGCACTTGTGTCTGGTGCTGACAGATACTTATTACATAAAAACAAGAAGTAGAACAATTCACAAAGACAAACTTACAAGAATGAGGAGGGTCAATTGTGTGTAGTAAAACGCAGTGATTTTGTCCAAATATAATTTTCGTTTCTATCACTGCTACTCCCACTATTATAGGCTATGGGCTAGTCCATCCTGTAGGGGTGTTAACTCCTCTACAACAAAAAATTAAGAAGAAAATGTAACAAGAAGGAAAGTAGGAATAGAGAAGAAAAGAAAAGAAACGATGAAGAAGGTGGGGAAAATATAAAATGTAAGAAAGACATTCACCAGGTCTGTTGGGACACAAGATGCCATCTAGAGGACTTGCCAAGATCGTAGGTTAATAGCGAGAGAGAGAGAGAGAGAGAAGAGAGAGAGAGAGAGAGAGAGAGGAAATATATATGGGAGTGTATATAAAAAATATATAGCACATTTCCCATCAATTCTCCTCCTTCCAGCCTCCACATCCATTAATATAATTTGAAAAACTGAACATATCACCCCTGATGATGGCACTTCGAAGTGCCGAAAGTACTCGGGACATGAACTTTGGTGGACTAATCCACGAATTCTACCCAAATATTAAAAAGTTGGCCAGAAAACTTGAAAAAATTACAAATAAAATTGTTAAACAGATGTGTCTTTTTTTAATTATATATATATATATATATATATATATATATATATATATATATATATATATACGCGGGTGAGTTATGACATTTTTAAGACAGGTATAATTACCAACACAGGAACATGTATCATGTATCAAAATGAAGCTAGTCCTCTATGGATCACATACCTACTTCTCCACATAGGCAAGTCAAAAAGTAATGCAATCTTGTTTAGGACAGGTATCTCCGCATATTTCACCGTTTCTCTCAATAGCAATGTTCCACCTTTGAATGAGAGCATGTATTCCTGCCCCGTAAAATTCTGTTGGCTCTTTTTTTAACCACTTCTTCACTACAGATTTCACTTCCTCGTCACGGGCCATATATGGTTGTAATGACCACACACACACACACACACACACACACACACACACACACACACACACACACACACACAACACACACACGTACACTCTATCACTGTCTTTTTCTCCTCTCCCTCTCTCTCTTTCTTTCTCTCTCACTCTCACATCTATGCATACACAACCAAACACACATACTCTCTCTCTCTCTCTCTCTCTCTCTCTCTCTCTCTCTCTCTCTCTGTCTCTCTCTGTCTCTCTCTCTCTCGTATGCATGCACACTCATACAGACACAGAAAAACACACGCTCTCACGCATGCACGGACACATGTTTGTATATCAGTGATTCATATTCCATTAAAATAAATAGAGATTTAATCTCCAACTTCCAGCAAGAAGATTCAAGTGGTTCTGCTGTATCATATATTATATACTAGAAGCGGCTACCCAATGTCGCCTGGGTTGGAGATGGGCACAAATGATACCTGGTGTATTGATTTGTTTCATTTTAAGATTTACAAACGATGGACATTTTAAAGTAGAATTCCAACGCTATTTCTATGTATCTTTAGATTTTCAAATATCTTCGAATATAAATAAAATTTTCATCATTTTTGCACAAAAAGCAAGAACCGAGAATATTATATATATATATATATATATATATATATATATATATATTTGTGTGTGTGTGTGTGTGTGTGTGTGTAAACCCGCCCAACGGGGTGGGGTCCAGTGGTTTTGGCCCTGGATCTTTACAAGTTAATAGCATCGATCCCAGGGGGCATTCCCCCCGGCAATACTTGCCCCCTTGACTTAAAGGGGCAGGGTTGGGTTTATTGTCCAGCGCCTGAGGCGCCCCTCTTGAGGGGAATGCCGAAGGGATCGACGCAATTTTTATTCTTTCCCACCCATGAGCTTCGGCTTGTTTATTTTTGATATGGCTTTTAGCCGACAATTTTAGAAGGATATGTGCTTAATTGAAGTCATACCTAATTTTGAAAATTAGTTAATTAATAATTAATCAAATTAGGCGGGCATATATGTTCAAATGTAACGCTAAACAAATCGAGAAAATGTTAATCACTGTATGTTCATTTCGACCTTGCTGATGAGACCTAATAGGTCGAAATGTACATACAGTGATTAGCATTTTCTCGATTTGTTTAGCATTACATTTGAACATATATGCCTGCCTAACTTCAATTAAGCAAATATCCTCCAATATATATATATATATATATATATATATATATATATATATAGAGAGAGAGAGAGAGAGAGAGAGAGAGAGAGAGATGAGAGGTATCCAAAACTTGGTTGTAAGGGATGATTCTATATGTGATTTCTAAAATACACTGTATTATTATTGTATGATCCAGTATGTACAAATACAGTGAATCTTTAAATCACTAAAGAGAGCTCAATGTATATAAACTTCTAAGATATATATATATATATATATATATATATATATGTGTGTGTGTGTGTGTGTGTGTGTGTGTGTGTGTGTTTATTTGATATGGCTTTATATATATACCTAATTATTATAAATAACTAAATAAATGTTCATTGACAGAAATTTGACAAAAAGTTAACCTTTGACTAATATGTAACACACACACACACACACACACACACACACACACATATATATATATATATATATATATATATATATATTTTAGCGTATATATATGTGTGTGTATGTGTGTGTGTGTGTGTGATGTGTAGAAGCACATGATCTTGTGTAGGTGTTTTTGTTTTTGTTTAATCTTCAATGTATACAAGATCACGTATGTATCAATATAATTAATGTTTAATATAAATATATGTGTGTGTGTGTGTGTGTGTGTGGTGTGTGTGTGTGTGTGTTTGTGTGTGTATGTGTGTCTGTATGTGCCATACCTATAAGCATGGATACTTAAAGGGGGAATCCACTTGCATACACTCCCGCCGTGGCACACATTGAATCCTCCGAACCCTGAAGAGCGCGTTTAATATTGTGCGGTAATTAAAGTTAAACTTTGGAGTCCATTTCACGTGCGGAAGTGACGTGGGTGGGAGTGAAATTAGTCAGTCAGGGTGGGGATTGAAGCAAGAAGGGCAAGGCATTGTGTGGTGGGGAAAATAATGTCAAGGTGAAGGTCACCAAAAACTCATAGAAACGGAAGGACGGAAAATGCGAGAGTAGGGGTGGGGGGCGCAATGTGGAAAAGAGAGAAGAGAACAAATTGAGGGAGTCAGTGATTTGAGGGAGGGAGGGAGAACGAAGAAAACGAAAGTGAGTGTGTGTATGAGAGAGAGAGAGACAGAGAGAGAGAGAGAGAGAGAGAGAGAGAGAGAGAGAGAGAGAGAGAGAGAGGGAGAGTGTGTGTGTGTGGAGGAGATTGGTGGTATATTTTTTTGTTTAAATCTGAGTAAAAAGTAAAACTTGCTGAGAGGGAAGGGGTGAGAATTAAAAAGGACATTTTTTCACGTGTGGTTTAAACAGCAGATTCCGATGATCTACTGGAATATATATATATATATATATATATATATATATATATATATATATATATATATATATTGGGGGGGGAATATCTGCTTAATTGAAGGCGTACGTAATTTTTGAAAATTAATTAATAATTAATGAATTAGGCTGGAATACCTATTCAAATGCAAGGCTAAACAAATCGAGAAAAATTGAATAGGTATTCACGCCTAATTCATTAATTATTAATTAATTAATTTTCAAAAATTAGGTACAACTTCAATTAAGCAAACATTCTCCCAAAAATTGTCGGCTAACAAAGCCATATAAACACATCGTCTGTTTGTTTTACTATCTATATATATATATATATATATATATATATATATATGGGAGATTTTGCTGACGAGCGCCAACTAAAGCGTAAACGCAACGCTCTCCTATAAGGGATGGAGCACTATATGGCAGCCTTTACATACATAGGGTGTGTGTATTAAAAACAGTTAAAATCCCTTTGCTTTTGTAGATGACTATAGCCTAGAGATTAAGGTGTCTGACTGATGCTGAACCGATCGGATTTCAATCCGGCTGTATGTAGCTTATAAATGGCTAGCTTGAAGAGACTTGATAAGTCGAAACACTTGTCTGTGGATGACTATATATATATTATATATATATATATTTTTTTCTTATGTACTATAGATAAACGAATCGAGAAAATGTCAATCGAGAAAATGTCAATCCCTGAATAGGTCGAAATGTACATTCAGGGATTGACATTTTCTCGATTCGTTTAGCCTTACATTTGAACATATATGCCCGCCTAAAATTCATTAATTATTAACTAATTAATTTTCAAAATTAGGTACGACTTCAATTAAGCACATATACTCCAATATATATATATATATATATATTATTATATATATATATTAATATAATATATTATATATATATATATATATGGATAGATAGATAAGAAACGAGTGAAGTAGATACATAGGAACATGTCCAGATAGATAGATAGATATAGATAGATATACAGATAGATAGGGACAGGTTGAGATAGCTATGAACAGGTTAGGATAGATAGATAGATAGATAGATAAATAGATAGATAGATAGATAATAATTACATGAATTAAGTATCTAATAAGATTTGGATTGCAAGTATTTTGCCTTCATATTGTATCTTTAATATGTTTGAATTTTAACCTTAATATGTATATATCACTAGTTTAAATC
>CM042148.1:107672069-107687069 GCA_023376005.1 Doryteuthis pealeii
AAAACTTAAATTCAAACCGTAGCGGATCGAATATCAACTCATTATTGTATATTATGATTTGAATTAAAAAGTGTACAGACATGAATCCCCTCTGAAAAGAAAAATTAATGTCTCCTTTTTAAAATATTAAATGCCCCCCCGCCGCCGCAAAAAAAAATTGGAAGCTTTTCTTTTTAAAAAGAATTTTGAATTAGGAATTTTAAAAAAATTTAAATATCAAATTACAGTACTTATTTATATACAGACGATTCTCTCCCCCCTCTCTCTCTCTCTCTCTCTCTCTCTCTCTCTCTCTCTCTTTCTCTCTCTCACACACACACACACACACACACACACACACACATACATACATACATACACACATGTAGGGTTTTGCAGCTCAGCTAACAATTACGTTTCCATGTGAAGGTGTCCACAGTGAACGTCACTTATGAGTTCCTCCTTGCTTCTCGAACATTGTCCAGCATGTCTTGTTCTTCCTACTAAGTAGGTTTGTGTGATAGGAGGTAAGTGGCCGTAAAGTTTCTTTTTGTGGGATGCTGCTCAGCAGATGTGTTCAAGTCAACACGCATCATCCTTGTGTAGTTTCCATCGAGCATTTTCTCTCAGCCTTTCTAGTCCACGTGGTGCACCCATAGAGTAGCACAGATACAGCCACAAATTGGAAGAATTCTCACTTTATCTTATCACAGAGATCATATTTCCATATGATCAGTCTATAGCAGTTCATGCCTTTCCTGAGTGTATGTTGACATAACTTTCAGTAGATGAGATATTATTACCTAGGTATGTGAACTGGTCAACTAATTTCAGAGGTTTGTCATCCATGGTTAAAATTCACTATTTAACTGAGGAGCCCTGTCGGCTGGGGCTTTAGAAGACACCTACTGCACCTCTGCAGAGGGTTAAAACTCTTCTGATGGGGCCACCTGTTGGATGTGGGTGGCAACCTGTGATGCTTAAAGGTGGAACCCTGGTGGTTGAGCAGTTTATGACGTGCTACACTCCGCTTTGACCTTTAGACGGGCGGTCGGAGAGGTCCCCTTTGATAAATTGGCTGGTCACCTCCAGCCCTAGGACCGATATAATTGTTCCAACCCAAATGCCCTTATGGCAAACCCCTAATCCTGTTTATCATATATGTGCTAGAAGGCAGTGGCTGAGGGTCTTATTGTCCTGGGCATGACGTCAACCTCTGACGTTGAAGTTACAATTCTGGAGCTCTGAGGAATGGGAATACTCTTTCATCACCATTACTCCCAGGTCCACTCTGACCCGGAATGGTAGTACCTATTAGCGTCCCATCTATAGGTTAAATAGAAAAAATGAATCTAAAAAATGTGTTTAAAAACTTGAGTTTGAAAAAAAAATTAAGTATCCATGAAGAATGAATAAAACAAAATGTGTTCGGCATAAAATAACCCAACAAGGGTTGACATACCGTAAAATAATAAACAACCAACTATCGAATTACCGTATTTGATGGTATATAGGACGCACTTTTTTTCAAAAACTTTGGCTCAAAAAATTGCCCTGCGTCTTATACATCGTAGGTAACGTTTGAGACATCACGTAGGCCTAGGCTAATCTCCTCTATGGTTATTTTATTATTTATATTATTAATATTCTTATTGTTTGCCTGTACTGCCAAATTGCTTTTATACAGCTATGTTTCCGCTAGACTGTTTTCAACAATATATGCTTAAATACACAAAAAATTTTTCCTGAATCTGATCTGCTGAAATAGGGGTGCGTCTTATATACCCGTGCGTCTTATATGCCGTCAAATATATTAAGTGCATTGACAAACGAAGAGACTCGATTGAAAAAATACGTAATTGTTGCTTAAACTGACTACTTATTTTTTTTCTTTGTCCATGTACTCGTGGATTAGTCGATTTTTTCTTTTCATTCTTCGGACGCAAATTTATAGATATCCCAGCGTATATGTCCACGCACGCACGCACATACACTCATACATACACACACGCATGTGTACACATACTCACACTTATATATATGCATGAAGTGGTAAATAAATTATTTATGTAAGTATTGTTTCTAAACTTATATTGTGTTATCGAAAGAAAATTTCTCAAAAATCGAGAATGTGTATTCATGATGTTATATCTTAAATATAGAATTCAGCCTTTTTTTTCTTTCAAAACACAATGAATTGTGGGAAACAATGGCTTCCTATATTTCTCAAGTCAAAACCGTATTTGTGTCAAAAATTTTTCATTTTATTTTTGCCGACCTATTTTTGATTAACTGCCTCTCTATTCTATATCCCCCCCCTCTCTCTCTCTCTCTCTCTCTCTCTCTCTCTCTCTCTCTCTCTCTCTCTAAGCCAGCTATAACATATCTGTGTATTTGCGTGTATATACGAGTGTATGTGTATATTTATGCGTCTGTACATGTAAGTATATGTTGCCATTTGCGAGGTTTTACATAGTTTGGCACAAGGTCATAGTTTGATTGATTAATTATTTGATTTTAAATGCATGTCAAGAATAAAACTCATCTTTCGGAATACTTCGTGTTTGTCTATTTTCTACACACACACACACACACACACACATGATATATATATATATATATATATATATATATATTATATATATATATATATATATATATATATGAAGTGGTCAAACGATGTGTTTGAAATAGCGAAGGCCGACAATTTTTTGGGAATTATGTGCTTAATTAAAGTCATAACCTAATTTGTTAATTAATTAATAAATTAAATGAATTAGGCGTGCATATCGGTTTAAATGTAAAGCGTAAACAAATCGAGAAAAAGTCGATCTCTGTATGTACATTTCACCATTAGGTCTCATCAGCAGAGCTATAGACATGGCAGTGCTTTGTCGTATTTGCCCAGTTTGCTTGTCGTGATTATATATATATATATATATATATATATATATATATATATATATATATATATATATAATGAATAAGATATAATGAAAAAAACAAACGATTTACAACTGAAATAGGCTCATCAGAAGAGAAAGTGTGCAAACCGTTTCGGGGCCAATTCTCTGACGGTTTGCACACTTCTCTTCTGATGAGCCTATTCAGTTGTAAACAGTTTTTTCATTATATCTATTCATACTGTCGGATTAATTTCCATTTTATTCATATATAATATATATATATATATATATATATATATATATATATATATAGAGAGAGAGAGAGAGGAGAGAGAGACACCAACGTAAGCCGACCAAGAAAGACCTACATCAACCAGCTCTTTATGGATTCTAGATACCGAGCAGCAGACCTTCCAAGGATGGTGACCGATAGGAATGGGTGGAGAGAGAGAGAGAGAGAGAGAGAGAGAGAAGAGAGAGAGAGAGAGAGAGAGAGAGAGAGGGGGGTCCGTGCTGTATGCACGACCTATGATAATGATGATGCGATCTCAAGTAATTATTTCCATTAAATAAGTCATTTTTTGCACACCGTTATAAGTTTTAAGTTACTAATAATGATACTAAGTAAAGAATTATAGCTTCAATTCACTATTCTTAATACAAATAATTTACAGTTATATGGCTTGAAGCATTCCTATCGGTAAGAAATACTTTTAAAACCTATTTGAACCATAAATGGGTCCCTAACAGGAACTACCACTTTGGGTAAGAGTGGACATGGGAGTAATGGCAATGAAGAGGTAATCCACATAAGCCAGATATCCAGAACTGGAGTCTGACCACCACATAACATTTAATATCATATGTGGGACACCTCTTTTTGTGTGGTGTTAGCCCTCTGCAGTGGATACAGCCAGGATATTATATGCATCTATCTATCTATCTATCTATCTATCTAAGTCTTTGGATGTCCCCATGACGTAGTATCTATATATTTACCAAGGATGTGACACAAGGTCTATTTCGTAAGCGTAGTTTAACAGGTTTGAATTCAGAGTTTTCCTTCTCCTAGTCTGGTTATCTTGCCAAGGTTAAAGAGCAAAGTCTGCCCTACTATTTACCCATAGCTGGAGAGAGAGAGAGAGAGAGAGAGAGAGAGAGAGAGAGAGTAATTGGATTCATACTTTTCCTAAGGGTATTAGCGCTATGTGAAATGCAAATCTCATCCAGGATTTGAACTCGGGTCGACGAGTCCATTTCCTACCACTCTAACCATTACACCACACACTTCGTAATATCTAACATGCTGGACTAACACTGTAATAACCAAGTTCAAACTCCAGTTACGCTATTAAGTTCACTTTCGGACTAATACCATTGGGAAATGTATGAACTCGTTCTTCTACCATCTATTCCGATGCAGAAGAAAAAAAATTATTTATCATATTTCTCATCTATTGTATCCTTGTTGTCAGACACCGACGGTCCGAGTGTGAAGCGATGAATTAGAAAAAATATAATTCAATTTAAAGAGAACTAGCAAAAAATGCAGCCTGCGGGCACACGTATTTAAGTTTTGATATGATTAAATATTATATTGAATTAGAAAGACTAATGAAATTAAATAAGAATACAAAAAGAATTATACATAAGATTGCTTTTAATATATTTGATAATAAAACAACAATATTCAAAATCAATAACACCAAGTAATTATTTATTAAACACGGTTTTGTTAAAACCGGTATGCAAATTATTCACACCATATATACTATATAAACATTTACTTATTAATGATTTATAACACACATTGCAGGATTTTAAACACATTAATAATAATGGTTACTTTGAGGCAAATCTATCTCAGATAGAATTAAATAGAGACTTTGTTAATAAATAAGATGCTAATTAACATTATGTAATGATTATTTAATAACCATTGACAATATAGCGTAAATAACTAAGGGAATTATGATGTTAGTGGTGACGTAGTTTCCGGTACAGAAAGACACATAATAACCATTATAACAAGATATTAATAAAAATTCATATACCAAGATGTTCGCAACATCAGCTCGTTAACCGTAACACCATAGCAGCCCCCCACCACCCACACACACACTGTAAGGAAAATTTTTCTAAGTATCTTCAAACTTGTACTGAGAAGTATACTTATTGAATACGCATTGAATGGAAACAGCCGAGGCTTATCATTAAACTGTCGAATCTATAAAACTCTGAAAGAGTTCGCAGTTATGTTTATAATAAAAACAAAAGTTCTACTTAATTACTATCATTATCATATACATATTTCCGCCCCCCCCCTCTTTTTTTTTAATGTGTTGTATTTTTTTTTTTTTTAGGGTACAGAGAATACCGGAGGAAAAGGGTCCTAAGAAGAAGAAGAGAAGAAAAGAAGAAGAAACATTAAAAATTCCTTTGTAGTTTTCACTTTTATTATCGAAAGTAAAAATCTCACAGATGTTTTTATCTCTTTAAAGACACCGTGAGAAAAATCTCAAGTCTAAGGGACAAGTCAAAAAAAAAGAAAAAAAAAAGAAAAAAGAAAGAAAAATTGTTTTTGGAACTCCATAAACAATAAAAAGGGGAGAAATTCAATGATTTATTAGGCATTCGCAGTAGTTCACAGCGAATATTTTTTGAAAACTCCAAACTGAATACAAAGTTGAAAAAAACCGGTTTCCCGCTGGAAAATTTTGCACACACATAATTCAATTAAAAGTATTTTTAAGTATACTAGCACGAATATCGACCTTCCGCCGGACATCAGTATTCAAGTTTTAATGTAATGAAATATATTAAATTAGAAAAACTAACGAAATTAAATAAGAACGTATATAAAAAGATTATACCTATTTCAATTGTCTTTTAATTGGTTTCTATATAAAATCATTCATAGGATTGATTGTAATACATTGGAGAATAAAACAATAATATTAAAGATCAATAACACCGAGTAATTATTTATTAAACCCGGTTTTGTTAAAACCAGTATGCAAATTAACCACACCATATGTAAGGTCCCGGATACTATACCGGTGCTCGCCAACTCAGTACATGATTAGCATAGCTTATGTGCGGTATTGTAGGGAACTGATGGTAGTTGTGGTGCTCCACTTCAGACGCAAACACGATAAACCTGGTCTAGCACAAGCGAAAGGGGGATAGACTCCTTCAATGTCTAGCTTATACTGACAATATGTTACTCCATGTACTTTATTTTATTACTACTGTGATAAAGTCAGTGTATTCTAACACCAGACAACCGGGTATTAGTTTTTATTTTATTTTATTTTAAGCTACACCCTACAAGAAGGAAGCTGTACGGCCACCTACCACCTATCACATAACCATCCGAGTGAAACGAACAAGACATGATGGACGTAGCTGGATAAGCGATGATGAGCTCATAAGTGACGTCTTCCTGTGGAAACCAGGAGAGGCCGCCCAGCAAAGACTTTCATTGATCAGTTCTGTGCGGATAACGGATGCTGCGCGGAGGACCTGCCGAGAGCGATGAGTGATAGGGACGTTGGCGAGAGATTGTTATGGATATTCGTGCTGCTGGCGCGACATGATGATGATTTTATTGCTAAATCAGCATATAATTGTATATAGACCTTAATTATAAAAAGAAATGGACGTTAGTGTGTGGGGAAGCTATTCTCTCTCTCTCTCTCTCTCTCTCTCTCTCTCTCTCTCTCTCTCTCTCTTTATTTTTTGAAAAAGAAAGTTGCCCACATACTTATACACGTAGCCAGGTAGTTAATTCCACATAGGTACAACGCCGGTGTATCCAGAGACGAATATATACGAGGGAAGTCAAAAATAGACGGAACGTAGCTTTTTTTTTCAACTGGTGTTCTGCAAGTCGATAGACGTGTAAGTGTCAGCTGGGGGCAAGGTAGATAAGTGCAGCGCCACCTAGCGGCAGTATGAAACAATAACAAAAAAAAAAAAAAAAAAACAAGGGAAGAAAAAAAAAGGAAAAAAAGGGGAAAAATCCTCCTCAGACGACTATTAGGAATTTATATGGGCTGTTCAATAAAATTTGTTGCACTTTTCTGGCATATGAACAATTTCTCTCTCTCTCCCTCTCTCTCCCTCTCTCTCCTCCTCTCTCTCTCTCTCTGACACACACACCCACACATACATACACACACATACATAGGAAAGTTATTCATGAGTCATTATATCTATCCATCTGCCTGCCCTTGATTTATCTATCTTTCAAATCAATTTCTGAATATAATATATATATATATATATATATATATATATATATATATATACAAGGTGTGTCAAAAAGTATCGAGATTTTTTGTACTTTTTGACACACCTTGTATTCGGAAAAAAAATTAACGTTCCATTCGGTGTTCATTTCTGTCTTGGTAAATACAGCTTCAAACTCGGCACTTTTATGACACACTTGGTATTCTGAAAAAAGAATTAATATTCCATTCATTGTTAATTTCTATCCTGGTAAATACAGCTTCAAACTCGGCATTTTTTTGGCACACCTTGTATTCTGAAAAAAAATTAGCGTTCCATTCATTATTCATTTCTATCTTGGTAAATACAGCTTCAGTCTCCATACTTTAATGACACACCTTGTATATATATATATCTTCCCTAATAAACACAAAAACATGGACGTTTTTGATTGCTATAAACAAGACTACAATTTATCTCTACACATACATTCACACACATACACACACACAGCTATATATATATATATATATATATATATATAACGTAAGCGTAAAATTCCTCTTTGTCTTATCACTTTTCATATGAAACTAACTCGGTCGCCATCTTCTCTTGACGATCTGTTATCTCGGGCTGATTCTTCCGGGGTTACTTTTCCGTGCTGGGCTGCATTCTAGTTTGAATAAATCGATTAACAAGACTTGGATGTTTTATGATAAAGCTTTTATTTCACAACCCTGCCAAGGATTCCGCCGCGGGGGGAGATGGGCACCAAGAGCTGACAACAACGTCCACGCTTCTCGAAAGTCTGGTCGTATCTGAATTAAACTAAAACTTATTCTCACGGCACTCAATTAGTAATTTGACCCCTGAGAGAGCCACGCTCTCTCAGGGGTCAAGTTACTAACCGCCAATAACTGTCAAGTAAGTTTCCATAGTAGCCCGTTATTTTAAATCAAATGGACCCTAATCAAAATATTCTAACTACAAGTGCGTACATAATTTATAAGCTGCTTATAAAATTATGTAACATGTAAAATCCAACAAAAGACCGCTCTACCGACTGGGGCGTACGAATCACCGACTGCACCTCTGCAGAGGGGTAGGACTCCTCCAATGGGGCCACCTGTTGGCCGTGGGTGGCGACCCGTGATGCTTAAGGATGAAACCCTGGTGGCTGAGTAGTCCATGACATGTAACACTCCACTTTGGCCCTTACTTAGGCTAGTCCTAAACCAGTCCTAGCACCTATATGATTGTCCTAACCTTATGGCAAGTCCCAACCCCTTTCACAATGTATATATTTACCAACCCCTCCACACGAGCAGGATGCGACACAAGGTCAATTTCTTAAGCGGAGTTCAGCAGGTTTGAATTCAGAGTTTTCCTTCTCCTAGACCGGTTGCCTAACCAAGGTTAAAGAGCCCAGTCTGCCCTACTATTTATCCATAGCTGGAGGGAGAGTAGGATTCATACCTTTCTCAAGGATATTAGTGCTAAATAAAATGCAATTACCACGTCCAGGATTTGAACTCGGGTCGACGAGTCCATTTCCCATGACTTTAACCAGTACACCACGCGCTTCCTACTTTTAGCATATATGTGCTAGAAGGTGATGGCTAAATGTCTTAATGCACTGGATTTGATGATTGTCTTGACTCTATTGCCCTTACACTTTTGATCACATATGTGCTAGAAGACAGTGGCTGAGGGTTTTAATGTCCTGAGCATGATTTTAAACTGCATCTAGTGGGAGGGTTCCAATTCTAGAGATCTGTGGAGAACCTTCATTGCCATTAGCCTAGAGTGTTATTACCTGGTAGCTCAGTCCGCAGAAGCGTTCGGCTAGAAACTACAAGGTTCATAGTTCGTTCCGGTCCTCGCCAACTCAGCGTTATGAGTAGCACAGGGTCTGTGCGTAAAAGTAAGGAGCTGATGGTAGTGTGGCGCTTCCACCCCGATGCAAAAACATCTCCTTGGTCTAGTGAAAGAGGAAGACTCCCTCGCTGATTGCTGATACCGACTTTAGGCCGCCCCGAACACCTTTTTATGGCTCCATCTATTAGTTAAATAGACTTTAAAGATGTGTTTAAAAAGAGTTTAAAAATGTGAATACACAACAACAATGTGTGTGTGTGTGTGTTTGTGTGTGTGGTGTGTATATGTGTGTGCGTGTGTGTGTGTGGGCGGTTGTGTGTGTGGTGTGTAAAAGTTGTCTCCCAAACACTTAAATTTTGAACTTACAATGAAATAACGCTGAATGCGCAAAATCAAGGAGTTAAGTGCAATAAGTCTGCTTAGCACTTAGGTGGTTGACTACTTCATCAGCTATTGTAAGATCTGGTTTGCCTACCCCCCCTCTCCAATAAAAATTTCTTCTTATCTACCAGATTAGATAGGGTCTGCATACTCCGCACCCACCTCCAATAAAGAAATTCCCCACGGGGGTCAAAAAGAGGAGTTTTCAAATTTCAAAAGAGGATACCCTAATCTTTCAAAAAATACCAAAATTAGCTTGGTAATATTTTTCCCGGTCCACCTTCTTATACACCAGACTAGATCTGTCTGCATACCCCCCACACACAATGAAAATTTCCCAGGGGATCAAAAAGAGAGTTTTCAAATTTCAAAAGGATATCCTTAGCTTCAAAAATACCAAATTTAGCTTGCTAATAATTTTTTCCTGGTCGACCTTCTTTATCTACCAAACTAGATCTGGTTTGCATACTCCCCCCACATATACAATAAAAACTTTTCCCCCAGGGTGTTAAAAAGAGGAGTTTTCAACTTTCAAAAGAGAATAACCTAAGCTTTCAAAAAATACCAAATTTAACTTGGTAACAATTTTTCCCGATTTTGGTAATAATTTTTTCCGATCCACCTTATTATCAACCAGACTAGATCTTGTTTGTATACTCCATGATAAAAAATATAATTTCCCCAGGGGGTCAAAAAAAAAAGGAGTTTCTCAAATTTCAAAAAAGGATATCCTTAATTTCAAATAATACCAAATTTAGCTTGCTAATAATTTTTTCCTGGTCGACCTTCTTATCTCCCAGAATATTAGGCCTTTATCCCAGACTAAGTAAATCTTAATAAATATCAAACATATTTTCTCCCTCGCATTTAAGTTTATTGTCAGTATCTAAGCCAAGCTTAGTATAGCAAACGGCTTCATGGTTGTTTAAAGACTTTATTACACTAACTAGCAAATATATGCACCCTCCGGGTGCAAGTATTTAAGTTTTAATGTAATGAAATATCGTATTAAATTAGAAAGTCTAATAAGAATGCAGATAAAAAGATTTGAAACAGTGGGGTTATAATAGAAAAATAGAAATGAAACTTACTGTTCCATCACTCCGTCTTCATTGCTGAATTTTACTTATTTAACTATTTAGTTAAATTAGGAAATAAAGAATAAAATTACACTTATTTTTTCTTGTTAATGGATTTCATTTAAGATTCATTGGAGAGATTTTTGCTTATATTTCATTAAAATAAACCAAACAATTAGAAATCAATAATACTAACACATATTTAATAAAATCACATTTTTAATATCAATATGCAAATTAGCCTTCCCGTTCACACTGTAAAACCGCTATTTTGTTGTATATAATACAATAGCATATTATTAGTATGTAGATATGGACAACACTAATAAAAAGGTGAAGCAATTTTATTAATAATTGAGGTTTAAATATAAATAAAATCATGAAGAATGTGATGAAAATAACTGTTAATTGTGACTCGATTAGTAATATAGTTTCGGTTACAGACAGAAAAACACACAATCTCCATTATAATAAGATATCTCAAGTCTTGTGAGAGGGTCGGGGAAAGGGTATGCCTAGAAATCACCTTTTTAATTCCTGACTGCTACCCGAGCTAAAACACCGATGGAAAGAATGTAAGTATAATATGTATGAGACAGACATTATCAGTTGGTTGGTTGGGGTTGGTTTTCCAACATGTCAAACATTGTTAGGTTATTTTCTACCAAAGTAAGTTTTGATATTATTTCCTCTATTTATATACAGTAGGGCCGGGTTCAGTCGGTAGAGCGTTCGGCTAGAAACCACAAGGTTCCTAGTTCGATACCCGCCCTCGCCAACTCAGCGTTATGAGTAGCACTGGGATCTGTGCGGTAAAGTAAGGAGCTAATGGTAGGTGTGGCACTCCACCTCAGATGCTAAAAACGATCTCCTTGGTCTAGCGCTATTGAAAAGGAGATAGACTCCCTCGCTGATTGGATGATACCGACTTTAGGCCGCCCCGTCGACTTTACTTTTACTTATATACAGTAGAAATATGTATATTTTAAATCATTTTAAATGAGGTAAATCTTTGTACTTATTTATAATATCAATATTTGAAGAGCCAGTGTGTTAGTGTAAGTCATCAGGGTGGCCTAAAGTCGGTACCAGCAGACAGCGAGGAAGTCTATCCCCTTTTCACTAGCGCTAGACCAAGGAGATTTTATTTTTAGCCTCTGAGGTGGAGCGCTACACCTACCATCAGCTCCTTAATTTACCGCACACATCCCTGAGTTATACATACGCTGACTTGGCAAGGGCCGGTATCGAACCAGGAACCTTGTAGTTCCTAGTCGAACGCTTTACCGACTGAACTCTCAAACAGATCTATTTGACCCATAAATAGGACCCTAGCAGGTACCTCCACTCCGGGTCAGAGTGGTCACCTGGTGTTAAGATCTTGTGGCCATTTTTAGGCTGCAGGTGAGAGCATTTACAGTGAAGATCCCTTGTGGCATTAAGTTTGATCTGTGTTGTGTAGTATCCAATAATGCTTTTCCGTTGGTCCGTGGATCTTGAATCCTATGATACCTGTGTTCCTCAGTGTTTTGCTATTTTTGTCCTATTTGTTATGGCAAAATCCTTTTTTTTTCATTAGCATTGTTAGTAGTACATTTTAGGATACCATCTATGGGTGAAATAGATCTGTTGGAAAAATATAAGTATTGAATAGGAATACAGGAGAACTGTATAACTGTGCAAACAAATCATTATTATTATTATTATTATTATTATTATTATTATTATTATTAACTCCTTTTCAGTTTTCACATCAGCATTAGCTGATGGTCTTCACTGGAGTTTTGAGTGACAGCAAGTCTCCCCAGTCTCCAGGACTCTTCTGAGTATTCTGGCAGATTGCAGCAGTGCAGTGTTCTGAATGCTTTCAACCCTTCCTCTGATTTCCAAACATTCCAGACCCTTTTCCAATCCTTTTGGGACTGTTCCAAGTGCACCAACCACAATTGGTATCACTTTCACTTTCATTTTCCATAACTTTTTATTATTATTATTATTATTATTATTATTATTATTATTATTATACTTTGTCAGTTTTTCACACCAGCATAAGCTGATAGTATTTCATTGGATTCTAGGTGACAACAAGTTTCCTCGTGTCTCCAGGATTCTTCTGAGTATTCTAACCGATTGCAGTAGTCTGGGTGGTCTCAATTCTTCCTTCGATGTCCAGATTCTCCAATCTTTTTTCCAAGTTTATTGGGACTGTTCCAAGTGCACCAACTACAGTTGGTATCCCTTTGTTGGTCCGTTCGTCCGTGTTAAGCACGAAAAACTGTACGCCTTTCCACCAGGAAAGCCTTAAAATAGTTAACCGACCACGTATTTGAGCACGTTGATTGACTGATTGAATCCACTCGGGCACGAAGAGTCTATAAATTTAAGTTGTGACTTCCAGCACACCTTAGATACCAAAAAATGCAACACCTGGTGTTACTGTACTCTTTCAAGAAGCCCGAAACATAAGGAGAGCATAATTATATGGAGAGCCGGGTCAGCTCAGCTCAGTCGGTAGAGCGTTCGGCTAGAAACCACAAGGTTCCTAGTTCGATACCGGCTCTCGCCAACTCTTTCTCTCTCTCTCTCTCTCTCTCGCTCTTTTCTCTTTCTTTCTCTCTCTCTATCTCTTTTCTTTCTTTCTCTCTCTCTCTCTCTCTCTCTCTCTCTCTCTTAAGTCAGCTATAACATATCTGTGTATTTGCCTGTAGGTTCCTAGTTCGATACCGGTCCTCGCCAGCTCAGCGTATGAGTAGCACAGGGATCTGTGCGGTATAGTAAGGAGCTGATGGTAGGTGTGGCGCTCCACCTCAGACGCTAAAATAATCTCCTTGGTTTAGCGCTAGTGAAAAGGGGATAGACTCCCTAGCTGTATGGCTCATACCGATATTAGGCCGCCCCGACGAATTTACATGAGTCAGACACTATCTACTTAGGTTTCACTCGAATGGTTCATCAGGATATTTCTGACACATGTAGGTCCTTATATATATATATATAATATATATGTATATTGGGAGAGACAAATAAAAGTATTCAGGCATACCCTAAACAAACAGGAATATCATTTCATTATAATGACTTACAAGAGAAAAAAGATTACAGCTTTCAACGAATTGATATACAACATAGAAGCAAAAACGACAAACCTAAATAATAACATAGTGTATCTTATGTTAAATCACAAATCCACACACATACATACACACACATACGTGTAGACACGTATTTGAAATGGTTACACACACGTAAAAAACGTACACACATATAACATTTATAACATAACACACACAGATAAGTACGCGTTCACACACACACGTATATAGTATGTATGTCTAAAATTTACGCAGATGTAAAACAAAAATAAGCACCCACCCACACACACACATACACACACACACACATATATATATATATATATATATATATATATATATATATATATACATGTGTCTGTGTGTTAAATATATGTATAAACAGATGGACTGGTCATGTTTGAACGTACGTTTTTCATGAAAGAATGTTTTGTCATTTTTTGTCATATTTAAATTTTTTGTCATAAGTAAATACACAAACGATGTGTTTTGATATGGCTTTTATTTAGCCGACAATTTTTTGGGGAATATGTGCTTAATTGAAGTCGTACCTAATTTTGAAAGTTAATTGATTAATAATTAATTAATTAGGCGGGCATACCTATTCAGATGTAAGGCTAAACAAATCGAGAAAAAGTAATCTCTGTATGTACATTTCGGCCTATTAGGTCTCATCAGCAGAGCTATAGATAGGAAGACCGCCTTGTGCCTGATTCGAACCCTGACTGTCAATTAATTAATTAACTTTCAAAATTAGGTACGACTTCAAATAAGCACATATTCCCCCCCCCAAAAAAAAAAACTTTTTAATGTTTGGGTGGAATACATCACTCCTGATGATAGCACTTCGAAGTGCCGAAAGTACTCGGGAACTGAACTTTGGTTGACTTATCCACTAATTCCACCGGAACATTAAAAAGTTGGCCAGAAAATTAGAAAAGATAAAAATAAAATTGTTAAACTGGAGATGTGCCTTTTGTTTAATTCTACATGTATATATATAATATATATATATATATATATATAATATATATATATATATAATCCAAAAGTCCAGAGAAGAAATCTTCCTTACGACATAGGTTTTTTTTAAAACAACTTGTCGCAGTTTGAGAGCTCAATGTGTGCTCTTATTGTTAGAGTCACAGAGCAAATTTATATTTAAATAAATAACAAAAGACTTAGAGATCTTGCATTATAGACTATTTCAGGGAGCTTAGACAAAAATGTCTAATTCTCCCGACTCATCAGATGCGAATTTTGCATCTGATGAGTCGGGAGAATTAGACATTTTGTCTAAGCTCCCTGAATAGTCTATAATGCAAGATCTCTAAGTCTTTTGTTATTTATTTTAAATATATATTATATATATATATATATATATATATATATATATATATATATATATACGCACACATAGCATATATAAGACATAAAATGTAAACACACGTG
>CM042148.1:107692069-107720686 GCA_023376005.1 Doryteuthis pealeii
AGAGGCAAACATTATTCCAGTGAAGAGGAAGTGAAACAAAGTTTGAAAATAGAGGTGTATAAAAGATAAAGGTGTATAAAAAACCGAGTGTGAATGGGCGTATATATATATATATATATATATATATATATATATATATATATATATATATATATAGTGTGTGTGTGTGTCTAGGTGTGTGTATGTGTGTGCATCCGTGGGTGGACGAACGTATATATGTGTAATATATCTTCTTGTCACCCGTGACACTATTGAGATTCCACTTGAAGAAGTTGTAGCATATTTCATAGTGACTCCTTGAACCTTGACCTCTATAAGTTTACAGAATTCAAATCTCCACACCAACAGTAAAAAAAAGTACTTATCGAATAGAGTTTAAATAATTTTTTGAGCATGACGGCCAAATGACCTGCTTTAACTTCTCTCAGAAAGACACACACACCATATATATATATATATATATATATATATATATATATATATATATATATATATATATATATATGTGTGTGTGTGTGTGTGTGTACTAGCAAGACCTGCGGATATATCAGACCATGATAATTTAATTATTACAACGCTTGATATGTTTACTTAAGAGCTATTGCGAAATACTTCAATATGTAAAAAGTATAATAATTTTGATTGAATTCTCTCTCACTCTTTTTGTTCTTTCCTCCTTCTTCTCATCTTTTCATTTTATTCAATTAGAACAGATTAGCATTATCGCTTCTGCGCAAACACCCCCTCTCTCTATTTTTCCGCTACTCATTCTTTTCTTCTTTCGTCTAATTATATTTTTTCTATGCAGCATGTTCTTTTTCTTCCCTTTCTTTCTTTATGATAAAAACGCAATTGTCCATTATTCAACTGAGGTGATTTTGACTATCCACGAATTATTATGAGTGTCATCACTTAATGTACCATATATATATATATATATATATATATATATATATATATATATATATATATATATATATATATACTAAATCCACTGCATTAGCTGGATGTCAGTCTATTTGTTAAATGGCCTTTAACAGTTTTGAATTCAGAGGTTTCCTTCTCCTAGACTGGTTGCCTAACCAAGGTTTAAGAACACAGTCTAGCCTATTATTTACCTATAGCTGGAGGCATAGTAGTTATATATATATATATAATATATATATATATATATATATATATATATATATATATATATAATATATATATACTTCTCCCTGTCTATCTGTCTGTCTGTCTGTAACTCTCTGTCTGTCTCTGTCTCTGTCTCTCTGTCTCTGTCTCTGTATCTCTCTGTATCTCTCTCTCTCTCTCTCTCTCTCTCTCTCTGTATATATATATATATATATATATATATATATATATATGTATGTAGGTATGTGTGTGTTGAAGTATATGCTCTGACGTATCCATATTTAAAACTAATTATCTTTTTCTATTATAGTTAATTAATTTAAGTCTGAAAAATGTCACAATCTATTTGTCTTCAGAAAAGTTTGCTGACCTCGTGGAATTTACCTTCCATCTTTCTTGGAACCATTCCTCATCTACCATCTTTAATATTTTGTTTTGTCTCTTTTGGTTTTCATTCTCTCTTTTGTTCATTTCCTTACATTCTTTTTCTTTCGATAATTTTTTTTCTTTCTTTCCTGTTTTTAACTCACATCTATTTCTCTTCTCTCTTTCTTTCTTTCTTCTTTTTTTCTTTAACTCACGTCTTTTCTTTCTTTCCTTCTTTTTTTCTGTCTTTCTTTTCTTTCTTTTCTTTTATTTCTCTCTCTCTTTCTTTCGTTAACTCATATCACTTTTCTTCTTTGTTTCATTATTTTTTTTAGCTCACGTCTCTTTCTTTTTTTCCTTCTTTTTCTCTTTCTTTCTTTAACTCACATCTCTTTCCTTTCTCTATTACCACATTTCTTTCGTTCATTCTCTTTCTGTCTCTAATTATTTCTTTTTCTATTACTAACAACTCTTTTTTCTTCCTTCCCCCATCTTTCTTTCTTTCTTTCTTTCTTTCTTTCTTTCTTTCTTTCTGTTCTTTAGGTTTTTTGCTTCTCTCTTTCTTCCTTTAACTCACATCTCCTTCCTTCCTTTCTTTCTTTCCTTCTTTTCTAACAGACGTCTCTATTTCTTCCTTCCCTCCTTTCTTTCTTTCTTTCTTTCTTTAATGTACGTCTCTTTCTATGTTCTTCTTTTTCTTTTTCTTTCTTTAACTCACATCTCTTTCTCTGTTCTTCTTTCTTTCTTTCCCTCTCTTTTTAACTTGCGTTTTTTTCTCTCTTCTTACTTTCTTTCTCTCTTTAACTCACATCTCTTTCTCTGTTCTTCTTTCTTTTTTCTTCTCTTTTTAACTCACATCTCTTTCTTCCTGCTTCTTTCTTTCTTTCTTTCTTTAACTCACATCTCTTTCTCTCTTCTTCTTTCTTTCTTTCCTTCTCTTTTAACTTGCGTTTTTTCTCTCTTCTTACTTTCTTCTCTCTTTAACTCACATCTCTTTCTCTGTTCTTCTTTCTTTCTTTCCTTCTCTTTTAACTCACATCTCTTTCTTCCTGCTTCTTTCTTTCTTTCTTTCTTTAACTCACATCTCTTCTCTCTCTTCTTTCTTTCTTTCCCTCTCTTTAACTTACGTCTCTTTATCTGTTCTTCTTTTTCTCTTTCTTTCTTTCCTTCTCTTTTTAACTTACGTCTCTTTCTCTCTTCTTTCTTTCTTTCTCTCTTTAACTTACGTCTCTTTCTATCTTCTTCTTTTTCTCTTTCTTTCTTTCTTTAACTCACATCTCTTTCCTTCCTTCCTTCCTTCCTTCCTTCCTTCCTTTCTTTCTTTCTTTCTTTCACTCCCTCTTATTTCACGACTTCTTCATTCCAAAGAATATTTCAATTCTTTTTATTTTCATCTATATTGACATTTTAATTCTCTTTTCTTTCTTCCGTCTCACCCCCCTCCCCATTTCCCACCTGTTCTTTCTCCACCCCCTCTCTCCACCTTCTTTTCCCCTACCCTCTTCCTCCCCCTCCTCCTCCTACTTTCTACACTCTCCTCCCCCCTGTCCTAATTTCTTTTCTTCCATTTTAGAATATTCTAGACGTCTCTTTTCCTTCTAATCTCTTTTAGACTTTGTTATAAGGTTTAATTCTTTTTAAAAACAACCAACACCGTGAGTATACATGTAACTGAAAATAATAGATTCGGTGTTTGTAACCGAAACTACGTCTCTGCTTACGTCATAATGCCCTCGGAATGGTGCAAGTTTATCAAAGATTATTTAATTTATTGTCGAAATCATTTCATATTATAAATATCTTATTTATTAACGATGTCTCCATGAAAATTTGAGTTAGATTTGCCTCAAAACAGCCCATGTTATTAATGCGTTATTTACCACGCATCCTATGTATGCGGGTATGACACAAAATCGTTTAATGTGGGACCACCCATGAACCTAATCTCATGGATCAACAGGGGCAAAAATGCGTAGAACCCGTCGGCATTCCCCCTCGATGAGGGCACCCCAGGCACTGGGCAATTAACCCAGCCCTGCCCCTTTAAGTTAATGGGGTATGCGTTGCCTGGAGGGAAGGCTCCCTGAGATTACTCCGTCAATTTAACATACCGGTCCAGTGGCAGAAACCACCGGATCCACGCTCCGAAGGTCGGGTTATTAGTGTGTTTAAAATCCTGCAATGTGTCTTATATATCACTAAGAGATAAAGGTTTCCATAATTTATGGTGTGGTTAATTTGTATATATTTTTTTAATAAAACCAAAATACTGATGTCAGAGCTCAAACTGAAAAGCGTTGGCATTTCCAGGAGACTTTTGTGAGTTTTCTAGGCTAACTTTAAGAATTTTCACCGCTGATTAGTAATACAAGATAATGTTGCATAGCATACTCCTATTACGTCGCATCTTACGCACAGTGCTATATAGTAGCGTAAACCTGTAGACCCGTTCTAAATCGACACGAATTATCTTTTCTCTAGAGTATATCTTCTAACATCGTATGTACGAGGCCTAGTCAAAAAGTAATGCCATTTTCTTTATTTCATGTGAAGGTCTTTTTATAAAACTAAGGCCCACATTGAGACCCTAACGAGGCTCAGAGCAAGAATCCGACGAATAAGACCCAACTTACCAATCGACAATGTCCTCCTTCTGCATGACAATGCTCGACCAGACACAAGCATCAGGACTAAGGAGAAAATCGCCTGATTCGGGTGGACAACTTTACCGTATTCTCAATAATCACTAGATTTAGCCCCTTCAGACTATCTTTGGTCCCATGAAAGAGGGTTTGAGAGGCAAACATTATTCCAGTAACGAGGAAGTGAAATCTGTAGTAAAGAAGTGGCTCAAAGAACAGTCAATATAATTTTACGGGACAGGGATACATGCACTCATTCGAAGGTGGAACATTGCTATTAGAGAAACGGTGACTATATGGAGAAGTAGGGATGTGATCCACATAGCACCAGCTTCATTTTTATGTATGATACATGTTCCTGTGTTGGTAATTATACATGTCCTAAACAAAATGGCATTACTTTTGCCTCACCCACTTTCACGGGGCAGAGATACAAACTCTCTGTCGAAGGTGGAACATTGCTATTGAGAGAAATGGTGATTATGTGGAGAAGTAGGGATGTGATCCACAGAGGACCAACTTCATTTTTGATGTATGATATATGTTCCTGTGTTGGTAATTATACCTGTCCTAAACAAAATGGCATTACTTTTTCACTCACGCTCGTAAAATAGAAAGAAAGAAAGAAACAGACAGAAAGAATGCAAATAGGGGGAAGAGGATGAGAAGGAAGTTAAGATCGGAAGCTTCATTGGAATAATTACAAAAATACAATGAAGTAAAAAAAGATAAGAAAGGGGGGTAGAAGATAAAAAATGGATTCTGTATGAATTTGGGGAGGGGAATAAGTCCAAGTAAAATATCGAATGAAATCTGAGAATCATGAAGTAAAGAAAAATGATGGATGAGTGGGGTGAGGGTAGATAGATAAATAAAACCCTGGGTGGAAACTGAACAAAAAACAACAAATCCACCCACACACGATGATACATATGGTACACATGGGGGGTGGGGCGGATATAAACCTTTCAGGAATTTTTATTCAAGATGCCATTAAAGTAACGTCAAGATTTTTTATCTATCAAAAAGAAAACACCATACGGGTCGGTGTAAAAATTAATTTTTTGAAAGATATTGCCTTAGTTAAAAATTCAATGTTAGAGGGTTTGTATCATAAGTAAGTAAAATCATTAAATTTATTAAAGAGTAAAAATATAAAACAATTTGAAATAGAAACGTACTCAAATAAAATGTTGCGTGCATCTATTAATTACTTATCAAATGATTAATTTGAATACTTTACACATAAATTTTACACAAAATCGTAAGTATTTATATATTTGTAAACTTTTAGTTAACCTGAAAAAAAAAAGGGCGAGAACTAAAAAGATAATTTTAAAAACTGATTACAGGGTTGTTATTCACTCTATGTATTGACGATTTTTTGGTATTGTGACGTATGCAGTGGCGGTGTTTTGGTTATAGACAAATGGAGACCGAATCTTCATTATTAATAGATATTATACAGGTTGTTTAAAAAATTGATATAATTTGTGATGTACGGGATGTTTCTTTTTAAACACCCAGTATAACTTACATTATATTGAATTTTTTGAAATCAATATTATTGGAAATGTACAGGGTATTTTCTTTTTTAAAATTAATATCATTTGAGATGTATTGAGTGTTTCAGAAAAATTGATGACATTTGATATTACAGGTTGTTTTCAACAAATTGATATCATTTGAAATTTACAGTGCTTCAAAAAATTCAATATCATTTGAGGTATACAGGGTATTTTTTTAATGGATATCATTTGAGATGTATTGAGCATTTCAGAAAAAAATATATCATTTCAGAATATGATAATTTGATCAATTTTTGTTCAAATGATCTCAAATTTTAACAGCCTGTGAAGAAATAACACAAAATTCTATATTCAATGTTTCAGCCTTTTTCTTTTTAAGTATAGAAATACCATTCACTGAAGACCCCCCCCCTCCAAAAAAAAAAAAAGAACGAAAAAAAACGCTCAAACATTAAACACGGAATTGTGAGTTTTTATTACGCTTGCTTTTAAAATTTGAGATCCTTTGAACAAGAATTGATCAAGTTATTTAGATTATGGAATGATACGATTTCAGTGGAACTGGGAGTAATGGCAATGAAGGATTGACTTCATATTCCACAAAGATCCAAACTAGAACATCATCACCGGATGCAGTTTAATGTCATACTCAGGACACTCTTTATTTGTTTTGTGGGTGTATGGGGGTTGCGGGGTTTTAATTCTCTGCAGGGTGTGCAGTATTCTAGGCCCCGGCGACAGAGAACTTGATATTTGGGTTAAATCATATATATATATATATATATATATATATATATATATATATATATATATATATGGGGGGGTGCGTACATTAACATTTTTAAAAGGATCGTTAGATTTATATTAAGGAAGTCACAATCAGTAGGCAAAGGGTTAAGAGAGAGACAGGGTGAGAAAAAAGAGATGAAGAGAGAGAGAGAGAGAGAGAGAGAGAGAGAGGAGAGAGAGAGAGAGAGAGAAATTGCTCTACTGGAGTGACGGTGGGGTTGTTGTTGTTGTTGTTAGTGTTATTGTTGCTGATGATAAGTGTCAAGACGCCCCCACCAACCCACCCAACAAAAAAAAAATTAGAAAAATGTGGAGGGTGGGATATTGGTAGGTTCAGTTAGTAGAGTTTACTGGAACGAAATTTATTTATATTAACTCTCCCTGTTTTATTGAAAGGGTGGGAGTGATTTTAAAGTCAAGAGAAAGTTCACGCATCCGGGCTTTTGTCATCGACTCAGCGAACTGACTGAATGTCTCGTCTCTCGTCTGGTCAGAAGGACGACAGGGGTTGGGCCTTTCCACCACTCCCTGCATCCCCCACCCCCGGAATTGGAAAGCAAAAATTTAAGATAGAAATTTGACCAAAATAATTCAGCAGTTTTAATTGAAAACGAGCCAAAAATGTTTGAATGGATGAAAAGTAGCTGGGAATAAAATAAGGAATAAATCCGACGGTATGTAAGTAAAGTGAAGTCGTCGTGGTAGTCTAAATTCGGTATCAACCAGACAGCGAGGGAGTCTATTCCCTATTCACTAGCGCTAGCCAAGGGATTATTTTGGCGTCTGAAGTGGAGCGCCATAGCTACCATCAGTTTGTCACTCTACCGCATAGTTCCCTATGCTATTTATACTCTGGGTTGGCAAGGGCCGGTATGGAACCCGGAACCTTGTGGTTCCTAGTCGGACGCTCTGCCGACAATCCCAAAAAGCTTCCAATTCCAATAATTGGCGGAGTCATGTCGCTTTTTAGCCCTCCAAATTTGATGGAGTTGGCGAAAAATGTCGACTTTTTAGAACCTATTTTTGTCTGTAAAATGAGTTCTAGAGCTTCCCTACTATTAACATTGGTTTATAAAAGCATTTTAACTGATGTTGTAACTTCGGTTCTGAGCAAGTATCAAACTATCTTTTTGGTACAAATGATTTTCAATATATGCGAAATGATAATAGAAACATTTTTTGTCATAGATGTAGTACCAGATGCTATAGAAAATCAATCATCAATAACTTAAAATTGTTTTGGTAGCATTTGTGGTTTCCTTGGCCAAAAATTTGGAGAGCTAAAATTCGACATAACTCCGTCAGTTTCTGGAATTGGAAACTCACATTTCGGGATTGTTTAACCTTATGATAATCCACACTTGAACAAAATTCCAGAAAAAATGAAGGGAGTGGGTGACATGGCCTGGAGGATTTCACATGGAATTACCTGTACCCAAATAATACTGAAATATCCAATAGCTTTTACTCTGGTGCCTAGACTATGGATTGAACCACTGACCTTTAAGTGACGACTTACACTCTATTATACGCTTTTCACCCTCCTCTTAAATGAGTTTTAAAAAATTGAACTTACCAAAAAGAATTGAGAACCCAACATGAGTAAATAAAACAAAAACATATTCGGCATAAAATAAGCCAATGGGTTGATATGCCGTAAATAACAAGTAACCAGCCGACCTACCTCCAGGTTCATTCTGAATCGGATTGGGAGTCCCTGTTAATATGTATGAGTCAAATAGATATCTTAAAAAATGATTTGTATTATATAGGAATACTTAGAATTGTTTGCAAACGAATGATTATAATTATTGAATAGATATACCTACTTATAATCATATAATTATACATAAATTATTAGCATTAGATGGGAATACTTGAAACCATGTAATGTAGAGAAACAAATGATTATTATAGACAAATATCATAAAGTGGGATTAATAAATGATTGCTATTGAAAGGTAAATATATAGTTATTATAAACAAAAAATAACAAATGAATCAAATCGAACATATATATATATATATATATTATATATATATATATATATATATATATATATATATATATATATATATATATATATATATATATATATATATATAATTAATTAAGTTCGTTAATGGAGCTCAGTCGGTAGAGCGTTGGGCTAGAAACCACAAGTTCCTAGTTCGATACCGGTCCTCGCCAACTCAGCATATGAGAAGCACAGGGATCTGTGCGGTAAAGTAAGGAGCTGATGGTAGGTGTGGCGCTCCAACTCAACGCCAAAACAATCTCCTTGTCTCGCGCTATTGAAAAGGGGATAGACTCCCTCGTGACTGGCTGATACCGACTGTAGGCCCCCGACGACTTACTAATTATATTAACTCTTATACACACACACCACACACACACACACACATATATATTATATATATATATATATATATATATATAGAGAGAGAGAGAGAGAGAGAGAGTAGAGAGAGAGAGAGAGAGAGGAGAGGGTGCATATATTTTCCGGGGCTCTCAGCAGGCTGGATTAACATTTTTATATGGAGAATCCAGACGAAACAAAGCTCTTGCGTAGCAAAAAAAAAAAAAAAAAAAAAATGGTGTTAGTGATGGCATCATCTTTCAGGGGCATCTCAGACACCTCGTAGGCGAGGCGGTAGGTACTGCACGGACGAATGCTTCCTGGTACCACGTAATTTATTTTTATTTCACTTACCCGATCAAAAATATTCAAATATGTTGTTTATTGCATTTTATACAATATTTCAACACACACACACACACATCCGCATGATGTAGCACGTGACAGCATACGAGTACAAAGAAGTAAACAAATAATTCACTTGGTTTGAAAATTACAAAGGTGAGAAACTGTCAGCTACCGAGCGCCGTTGATTTCAAGGCTTGCCACCCTATTATCTATCTATCTATTTATCTATCTATCTATCTATCTATCTATCTATATATATATAATATAATATATATATATATATATATATATATATTATATATAATATACAAAGAATTTTTCGTGGTACGTGCGTGTCTTCTTATAACCCAGAATCAATCTCGGGTATACCTTAAGATATTTATAATTAATAAATGCACATAATTTAGTCATTGTTTTTTATTGATTACGTGATATAGTTCAATAATTAAACAAAAATCAATCGATTTATAGAACTCTTCACAATAAGCTAAAGTAAAAAATGCACGTTTTCCGATGGCTAGTTTACGTAAATGAACCGTTCCTCCGCTTATGAGATGACGGAGCATTCGACAAAAGACAGGTTAATATTCCGTGATTATGACAAGTGAAAGGTTCTGATCTGAATTTCTTTGGGAGGTTTAATAAAAATTGCGCCTTTTTGAAAAAATGTGTTAACCCATCCTAGGTAAGTAAAACTGGTATATATACATGAGATATGCATATAGTGCATCATGGGCAGGGTCATTATATATTATGGGAAGGTTATATATATATATATATATATATATATAATATATATATATATATATATATATGAGAGAGAGAGAGAGAGAGATGAGAGTTATCCAAACTTGGTAGTGAGGGATGATTCTATATGTGATTTCTAAGATAAAATGTATTATTATGTATCCAGTTGTATAAATTGAATCTTTAAATCACAAAAGAAGCTCAATGTATAATAAACTTTTTAGATTATATACAGAGCAATATTTATCATAGAAAGGAAGGAAAAACTCAACACCGTTATTCCATGATAAATTTATTTCGACAAAACTATATAAATCTAAGTTGATTTAAATAGCTCCCCAAAATCCAGTCTCATCAGATGGAAGATCTGGATTTTGGAGCTATATTAAATCAACTTAGATTTATATAGGTCCCAATTTTGGTCGAAATAAATTTATTATGGAATTACGGTGTTGAGTTTTCCTTCCTTTCTAAGATATATATATATATATATATATATATATATATATATATATATATATACACGTTTGTGTGTGTGTGTTGTAAGGGAAGATATTTTTCCCTAAGAGAAAATTTGATTTGTCCAACAAAACCCATAAATGATACGGAATACACAGTCGAGTAGTCGATGGTTGTTAGAGAGAATTAATTACTGTTTTTGAAAAGCTTCGCGTTGGACTTTATTTTTGTTATATATTTCTACCAAAGGTAATAAACCTATGTTTTTCTGGGTTTCTTTATAATGTTTAATAAAGAATTTTGCCTTTTTGAAAAACGTCTCAACCCAGCCTATGTAAGTACAAATAGTATATATATACAAGAGAGGGGCACCTCACGTGGTGTAATGGTTAACAAGCTCGCTTCGCAAACCATTGTTAGTGAGTTCGATTCTCATTGGGAGCCCCATACTTCTGGCCTTGTGCCATATCTAAGCTAAGCTTAGTAAATAACTATATGTACATGAGAGAAATGTTTTATTTTTGTTATCTATATATTTATTTATTTTTTGCTATTCAAATATGTTGTTTACTTCTTTTCATTTCTTTTAATACAACTAGCAAATATATGCACCCTCCGGGTGCAAGTATTCTAGTTAAATTTTATAATAAAATATCATATTAAATTAGAAAGGCTAATGAAACTGAATAAGAATGTAGATAAAAAGATTTTGAACAGAGGGGGTATGATTGAAAAATAGAACAACTTTGAAACTAACTCTTCCATCATTTTCCGTTACTCCCGTCTTTCATTGGTAAATTTTCCTAATTAAACAGTTTAGTTAAAATAGGAAGTAAAGAATAATATTAGTTATTTCTTCTTGTTAATCGATTTCTTTTAAGATTTATTGAAGAGACTTTTGCTCATATTCAATAAGATAAAACCAAACAATTAGAAATCAATAATACTAAGCATATATTTATTAAAATCAATTTTTAATATCAATATGCAAATTAGCATTCCCCTTCACACTGCAAACCACTATAATTTGTATATATAAATACAAATGCATGTTAATAATAGGTAGATATGGTCAACAGTATTAATAATGTAAAACAATTTTATTAATAATTGAGGTTTGAATAAAAAAAAATGTGACGTAAATAACTAAGGGAATTGTGACTTGAGTAGTAATATAGTTTCGGTTACAGACAGAAAAACACACAATCTCCATTATAATAAGATATTTTTAAAAAATATATAATTTCATAAAAGCAATTTAGTAAACTTAAACTCTCAAACTTAAAGACAGGTTGTTTATTATTCTAGTTTTTTTTAAATTAATTTTCTTTTCACTGTTCTCCTCACGTTGAATATTACATTTTTTTTTCTTCAATAAGTAATTGGCAAATTTTTATATTGCTATCATGGACCAGGCACGCAAACATTTTTCTAGGTCGATATTTTTTAAAGCTATTAATAATAAAAAAAAAGTTTGTGTGAGTTGTGGGTGGGGATATGACCCCCTTACGACGCCCTTCCCGCTCCCTGTTACAGTCAACTTATCACGGTTCAGAGAATTTCAAAACATTTCTTTCTTTCTTTTTTTTATCTCTTCCCACTGAACCGTTAAGTCATTTGAAATTTCGTCAAATTTCTTTAAACCTCTTTATTAAGCTCGGCTTAGTTTCGGCACCAATCTACAATTCTGGGACACCCTGTGAGAAGCGAACTCATTTCGAATCTACTTATCTTAGTTTGCATTCGGACAACCCATGGGAAATGGTTGAACCCCATTGAACAGCAATTAATTAAAGAATGTCCCAATTGTTTTTTATAAGGATTTCTTTGGCATTAAATAGCCCACGAAGGTTGATAGGCCATTAAACAAAAATACTTATATACAGAGATGCTGATAGGTACGCGTCCTGCGTCACTGACGCATAAAAATCTAAAAGGACGCAGTAACATTGTGTCCATGCGTCCCATTATTTTTTTCTTCTCCCACCATTTCCAGTTTACTGTAAATATATTTCATTTTTTGTTGGAAATGAGTAACACTCTATGGGGTACAAAGTAGGGGTTTAATTCTTCATAGATAAAAACTCTACAATTTATTAAGAGACTTCAGTTGGGACCCATCAAATTTACCGGGGACTCATTTAAATTAAACACGTGTCACAGGACGCACTAAATTAAAAACTGCTATCAGCATCATTTTATATATACAAAATTGTTGAAGTGTATTTATTTGTGAGTGACAATGTATGTTAGACGAAACCCTGCGGCGTGTTTGGGATTGTCAGTAAACTGTATCCGATGGTGAGGCTCCTGTTCTGGAGTTCTGTGTTGTGTTGTGTCATCTGTTCTTCACCATTACTCCAAGGTAAACACTGACCTTTGGTGGGAATTGCAGTTAAGGTCGCAATTATGAGTCGATTGGATCTATTTGAAATTTATTATTATTACTTTAAAATATATTATTGTTTAAAAAACAATCTATCATTATAATTAAATCGTAATAATTACATGAAATCATTTTTAGTAAATTAGAATATTTGAAACCATATAAGCACCGATTCCCGCTTAATCACCGAAGTTAAGCAGCGATGAACCTGTTCAATAAATACTTAACTAGCAGGACCTGTGGATATACCACGGTATGATAATTTGATTATTACGAGGGTGAGTCAAAAAGTAATGCCATTTTAAAAAAATTTCATGTGAAGGTTTTTTTTTAAACCAAGGCCTACATTGAGACCCTAACAAGGCTCAGAACAAGAATCCGACGAGTAAGACCCAACTTACCAATCGACAATGCCTCCTTTCTGCATGACAATGCTCGATCACGCACAAGCATCAGGACAAGGGAGAAAATCGCCTCATTGGCTGGACAACTTTACCGCATCCTCCATACTCACCAGATTTATCGCCTTCATCTCTTCGGTTCCTTGAAAGAGGGTTTGAGAGGCAAACATTATTCCAATGAAAGGAAGTGACATATGTAATGCTCTCATTCGAAGGTGGAACATTGCTATTGAGAGAAACGCTGACTATATGTAGAAGTAGGGATGTGACCCAGAGAGGATCAGCTTCATTTTGTATGTATGATACATGTTCCTGTGTTGTAATTATACCTGTCCTAAACAAAATGGCATTGTTTTTTAACTTACCTATGTGGAGAAGTAAGGATGTGATCATGAGGACCAGCTTCATTTTGATGTATGATACATGTTCCTGTGTTGGTAATTATACATGTTCTAAACAAAATGGCATTACTTTTTGACTCACCTATATAGAGAAGTAGGGATGTGATCCACAGAGGACCAGCTTCATTTCTATGTATGATACATGTTTCTATGTTGGTAATTATACCTGTTCTAAACAAAATGGCATTACTTTTTAACTCACCTATATGGAGAAGTAGGGATGTTATCCACAGAGGACCAGCTTTACTTTTGATGTATGATACATGTTCTTGTGTTGGTAATTATACCTGTTCTAAACAAAATGGCATTACTTTTTAACTCACCCTCGTACATGGAAGGTGTGTCATAACTGTTATCACTTCCAGTAGATCTCTATTAAAAAAAGAGCGATCGTAATAGTTTTACTTTTTTCTAACTGCCAAAGGTTTTGCCAGTCAGAATAAAAAAAGTTGGTCCCGTCTTTCTTCTTCTCTAATCTTAATTATTAATTAAAATAAAGTATTTTAATTAATTTGAGGTGTGTCTCATGAAACCAGATGGTTTAGCTATTAACTAAAATAGTTTTTTGTCTCAGATTTGTGCTTAGTTCATTTTTTATAAAATCTTATTATAATGGAGATTGTGTGTTTGTCTGTCTGTAACCGAAACTATATCACTACTCAAGTCACAATTCCCTTAATTATTTACGTCACATTCTCCATGATCTTATTTTTATCTAAACTTCAATTATTAATAAAATTGTCTTACGTCCGGGTTAGCTCAGTCGGTAGAGCGTTCGGCTAGAAACCACAAGGTTCCTAGTTCGATACTCAGCGTATGAGTAGCACAGGGATATGTGCGGTAAAGTAATGAGCTGATGGTAGGTGTGGCGCGCCACCTCAGACGCCAAAAACAATCTCCTTGGTCTAGTGCTATTGAAAAGGGGATAGACTCTCTCGCTGACTAGCTGATACCGACTTTAGGCCGCCCCACGACGACTATTAATACTGTTGGCCTTATTTACATACTATTAACATGCAATTGTATTTATGTATATATAAAAAAATAGCAGTTTACAGTGTGAACGGGGAGGCTGATTTGCATATTAAACTTTGCGGTGAAGTGGCGCTCCACCTCAGCAAAAACAAGGGGATATACTCCCTCGCTGACACCGACGATAGGCCACTCTGTCAACTTTAGTTTTTGCTTTTATATTGGATCAAATTGAATCAAATTGGTTCCCTTGAAAATATTCGGAAAATAAATCTTTTAAAAACTATTTTAAATTACCGAGACCCTATTGACCCGTGATGTTTAAAGTGGCTGAACAGTCTATTATTTTCAACACTACACTTAGTCTAGACGGGCAGTCGGAAAGACTTAATCCGATCAATAAACTGGTCACGTCAAGCCCTCGTACCTATGTGATCGTCCCAACCTTATGGCAACCCCCAACACGTTTTATCATATATATGCTCTAAGCCGGTAGCGGAAGGTTTTAGTTTCCCGTGTATGACGTTAAACTGCATCTAATGGTGAAGTTCCAATTCTGGAGCTCTGGGAGTGAGAGGTACCCCTTCATCGCTATTACACCTAGTCTCTCAGAGCCGGAGTGGTAGTACATGTTAAGGTCCCATCTATAGGGTGAATAGATCAAAATGAGTTTTTAAAAACTTTTAAAAATTTAGGTTAAATTAATTGAATGCCGACAAGAATAGTATTATCTGCATTATTCGGACTATTGTCCTCATCTTCATTGTTATTTGTACAGCGTTTCGACCGATATGCCCTCCGGCCTTCTTGTCGGACTCGGGAACCTTCTTTTCCGACCTTCTTTTCGGACTCGGGAATTTTCTTGTCGTAATCGGGAGCCGTCACAGAACTTCGAACTTAACCCTTTATTCAGTTCACGGGCTATCCTGTTCTCATTCCGCTAACCATAGCTGGGGTAGGAGTTGTGTTAATTATTTTTCTATGTTACTGCCTCTACTCAGGATTGAACCCAGAATACAGAGATAACTGTCACTTAAAACTGTCTTAACATAACTACTTTATCCACTAGGCCATGTGTCCAATTCGGTAATTTATGAGGAAGTGCGCCCCGGCCCCCTGCCTCAAAAATTGCTACCCGGTGACTATTAAAATAACGACCCAGCTCAGTCTATTCAAAACTATCCATCTTCATATCTATCTCAATTTGTTCATATTTATCTATATTACTTTAAATACTAAGATTTTCTTTTATTCATGTTTGTTTAATGTCTTGTTTTTAGTTTAAATAAACAAGAATTACGACAAAAAAAGAAGCGACCCCCACCCAATACATTTACTTGTCGAAAATATATCTCCATTTGTTCATATCTATCTATATTATTTTGTTTGTTTATCTATCTATCTCAGTCTATTCCAAACTATATATCCATCTTCATATCTAAACAAGAATTACGACAAATTACGATAAATAAACAAGAATTACGACGAGCTGGGGTTGTTATTTTGATAGTCACCGGGTAGCAATTTTTGAGGCAGGAGACTGGGACGCACTTCCTCATAAATTACCTCCAATTGGATGATACAGACAAGAATAATTAAAACAAAACGTATTTGGCATGCCGTAAAATCCAACCAACCAGCCTGCACATTTTACCCCTGTTTTTCACGGAACTTCGAACTTAGCCCTTTATTTAGTCCACGGGGGTATCCTGTTCTCATTCCGCTAACCATAGCTGGGGTAGGAGTTATGTTAATTATTTTTCTATGTTACTGCCTCTACTCAGGATTGAAACCAGAATCTAGAGATAACTGTCACTGAGAACTGTCTTAACCTAACTACCTTATCCACTAGGCCATGTGTCTAATTGGAAGATACCGACAAGAATAATTAAAACAAAACGTATTTGGCATGCCGTAAAATCCAACCAACCAACCAACCTGTTCATCTTACCCCTGTTTTTCAGTCTTTTCTGTTTTCATTTAAAATAAATAAATAACTGAATATAGGACACAAAAAAGTTTCCTTCTCAGCCACAAAAGAAAAAAAGAAATGAATGACTAATGACTGGTTGAGTTGTTCTAAAAAAACATGGAAGTTCGGGTGAAATGACGGACGAGGGCGGAAGAAGAATAAACGAGGGGAAGAAAAAAGAAAGAAAAAATTAAAGCCTTGAAGTTATCAGAGCGTAGAATCATATAAATATGGTGGAGGGTTAGGGATGAGGAGTTCTGGGGTAGCAGTTTGGGGCACAGGTTGGTATTTTGAGGGAAAGGGAAGTCCTTCTTTAAAAAAATAAAGATTTTTAGGGTCGAAATTTTAATTTGGTGTTGAGCATCTTTGTAAGCACAAAATCAATCTCCTGCCTCTCTCATTTTTTCATTCATTTTCTCTCTCTCTCTCTCTCTCTCTCTCTCTCTCTCTCTCTCTCTCTCTCTCTTCCTCTCTCTCTCTCTCTCTTTCTCTTTCTCTCTCTCTCTCTCTCTCTCTTCTCTTCCTCTTAACACACATACACTCACGTACGCTTACATGAGGAGGCCGAAATGTACATACAGAGAATGACTTTTTCTCGATTTGTTTACGCTTTACATTTGAACAGATATATTTGCCTAATTCATTAATTATCAACTAATTAATTTTCAAATTAGGTATGACTTCAATTAAGCACATATTCTTCCAAACATTGTCGGCATAGCCATATCAAACAAACTGTTTGCGTACTTTCATATATATATATATATATATATATATGTATGTGTGTGTGTGTGTGTGTGTGTGTGTGTGTGTGTGTGTGTGTGAAAATGGAAAAGGAATTGAATCCGACAATATGAGGAAAAATGAGTAAAGAAAAGAAATGTAGATGGATAAAATGAATTTAATCGATATCACATTAATCGATATCACTTACACATGTGTTTCGGTCATTTTCACACACATAAACTGACCGAAACACATGTGTAAGTGATATCGATTAATGTGATATCGATTAAATTCATTTTATATTCATCTACATTTCTTTTCTTTACTCATTTTTCTCATATATATATATATATATATATATATATATATATATATATATATATATTCATTAAAGAAAGTTTCACATAAATAAAAACGAAAAGATATTGTGACTAACCCTCATGATAAGCATAAGGTAGTGTGTCTCAATAAAATGTATACACATTTTCAATACCTTAAAAGCAATAATTATTATTATACTCAGCGAGTAACCATATGAGAGAGGGCGTAATATCAAAATATCAAAATGTTCAAACATTTCTCACTACTATGAGTTTCCCGATTACTCAACCTTCAGGTGAGCAATAACACAGCTGAAAGTGCTACTAATTTTATAGCACTCTTCTGATTAGAAGGTACAAAAGTTATGCCTCACGACTTAAACTAGTTTGGTATTGTTATATGTCACTAGTGTTTATTTGAGGGCACTACCTGTGGTTCAAATGTTTATATGAACACAATCTAACCTAAATTTTTCTTATGACTAATGGATATAAAAAAATGTTTATCTCATTTTAACGATACGTGGTTTTTTATTTTTTTTTTTTTCATAAGTTCATTAAATGCAGATAAAATGATAAAGAAATCCATTATTATCAATGCGTAAATGAAATATGATTATGAGTCGTGCCCTTTGAATTTGCAAGCTGTGACTTTTAAAATGGCAAAGACCCTTAAAAGTTTCAGAGCCAATAAAAAATAAATAAATATAAATAAATAATAATAATAAAATATATGTCATATAAATTCTACAGTCACCAAGCTTTACTGAGTTTCTCATAAATATCTTAGTTTGATTACTGTATCTGCTCATCCTAAATTGTTCACCCACCCAAATTCTGACCAAATTCATCGTTGCTTAAATAAAACTTAAAATGCCGTAAATAGAAATAGAGAATGAAAATATAAAAATATTTGAAAGACTGTCATGTAATTATACAGGTCAACTTTTATCCAACAGTCACCAAGTTTTACTTAGTTTCTAATACATATCTTAGTCTGCTCGCTGTGTTGTATACCCTTTCTTTCCTTACTTCTATTTTTCTTCTGTTCATCTTTGGTATCTTACGTTCTTCTTCCAGCGTCTGGACCTAGTCTTGGAGACTTCGTGTCTGGTCTTCTAGGTCAGTCTAGTTGCCAAGATATTCATCAACCACAAAACCATGTTATTTTCGTAAGCTTTTATTTACTAACTAAACATTTAATGTAACTAAACATAGCGCGCGTATGCACGTGAGTCCCAGCTAAGCAGACAAATCTTCTCTGCCTGACGTCCAAGCTGAAACTGAAGACCCAACCAGGTCCCACGTGACTTCACGTATTTCGCGGGCTTTCTGTAATATTCCATGGAAAGTCCGCCCGTGATATGAAAAGGGGCCATCCCTTTAGAAATACAGGGGATTGACAATAATCTTATGCACCCGCATAGATTATGTAACAGCTGTATCTGCTCATTGTAAATGGTCACCCATCCAAATTCTGACCAGTTTTATCGTTACTTAACTCCCGTGTTCAAACGCTAACCAGTAATTTAAGCGTGACTTGATTATGTCCATAACAAAGATTTAAGGTTTCTTTGTTTTTATGGCATATCTACCTATGATGATGATGATGATGATGATGATGGTGATGATGATGATGATGATGATGATGATTGTAACAATTTCCCTATGTTAGCGTTTGGTCTCATGAGTCATATCTTTTTTTTTTTTTATAGGTACCGGTGTTTCAATTCGTTTAATTTTCGTTAATGTTGTTTTTCGTTCTGTTTAATTTGTCAGCGTTACTTACACACAAAGTTTCCTTAATTAAATTTTTGAAATTTAGATTTTGAATATTTTCAAATGTTTTTTCTTAATTAAGCTTTCACGCAATTTGTATATATATATATATATATATATATATATATATATATATATATATATCATCATCATCATCATAATGTCGCGCTATTAGCACGGATATCCATGACAATCTCTCGCCAACCTTTCCTATCATTCATTTTCCCAGGGAGGTCCTCTGCGCAGCAACCTGCATCTTTGCTTAGTTGGTCAATGTATATATATATATATATATATATATATATATATATATATATATATATATATATATATATAAGGGTTTTGTAATTTGCTTGAAGCATTCTGTTTATATTGGTTTGTTGGTTGGTTTTGAAGGCTATCACAATGCAAGTGTAAAGAAAAAAGAATGTAACTGTGGTGTTGTTTGTTAACCTGCGATTTATTCTCAATTCTGAATATTTCGGGATAAAAATCCCTTCTACAGAAGATTACTAGAACTGAATTTGTTGCTAGTGGCTGTTCATTTGTTCTGTCTCATGTCTTACAAATTTTTTGTGTGTTTGTGGGGGGTGCTTGTTTATGTGTGTGTGTAAGTGTGTGTCTGTGTGTGTGTGTGTAAGTGTGTGTGTGCGCGCTTATGTCTGTGTGTCTGTTCATTTCATTTCCTTTTTTTCTTAAATTATTATTCCAGATTTGTCCCGCCCTCTCTATATAGGCCTACGATTAAAAGTGATTATCAAAATAGAAAAAATTTGATTAACCGTTTTAAAAATATGAAATAGCCTTAATTAAACCCTAATACATAGAGCATTTTACATCTCCTCATCTAAAACAATATTTTACAAAAAAAACTTAGTAATATATAACTAATTTCTCCAACAAAATTGTTAATCAACATATACGACTATATCTTTATGCCATCCACAAAAATAACAATAACAATACCAACAACAATAACCGAATGTAATAGACTATATCATACACCAACACATCAAAACTGTTGACCAATTAAATAAGATAAAACTGATTATCTACTGCACTTAATTTAAAAACTCAAATCTCCTTGTCACAAATAACTCAAACTCATCTAAAAACTCCTTAAATCAAACTAATGTAATGTATAAATTTACTTGTCCATTTCGAGAGTGCTTCTCAGAAAACAAATCAAATATTGATACCTACATTGGTCACACTACCCAACTCTCTTCCTACGCCTGGCATACCATCTATCCGATACTAGTGCCATAAATAACAAAACACAGACAAATTCACCTCCTCCTATATAAGAAAAATCCCAACCGAAAATACAAAAATCCTCTATAGAAATAGCAATAAATAATGCCTTCAAATTCTTGAGGCGATTTGTATGAAAAACAACAAACCCAACATTAATAAAATAGCATTTAATATAGGTAAAAATATACTAAACATCTTCAATAACTAACAGACTAATCTTAGCAACCCCATAAAAATAATAGACTCTCCTAATTTGAAAATTTCAATATATAAAAGAACAAGGAAAAAATACCTAACGTACTACAAGCTACGATTCCCTGATGACGACCGACGAAACGGTTGAAAGCGCTAGGGTAAAGAATATGGGACAGTTCCTATACCAGCTGGATCCCAAACTAAGAAAAATAGCTAGACGACTAAAAAATTTCAGATAAAGATCATGAAAAAGAAATACTCAGTGGTTTTAACAATACTTGCCCAGATTATATATATATATATATATATATATATATATATATATATATATATATATATATATAATTTTTTTTTTTTTTTACTTCTTAACTCTACCGGTGTGAAAAAAACCCAGATGACTCGGAATTTCAAAACTGATATCGGGGAAAAAATGATTTGCACGCCCGTACTTTGTGAAAATGATCTTCATTGTCGTATTTAGTGGCCCAAAGAAAAAAAACAAAAAAAAAACAAAAAAAAACAGGAGCAGTTTGCTAAGTTATATATGTAAAAAGTGCTCAATACGCGAAGTAGAGCATAATTGTAAGAACCTACATAGGTTTCACCCGAATGGTTCTTCAGGATATATATATATATATATATATATATATATATATATATATATATATATATATATATATACAGAATTACTATGGGTAGAAATATTGAGATTTAGCAAATATTTCGGACATTTGCTGTAAGATCGTATGACTAAAAACACACGTTTTTATCTCTCTTGACAACTTGGTCTATATTGATTGATTCGAACTAGTACAGTGGTTATTGTTTCACTAAATGAAGACAGCAATCAATGAAAATTTCAATGAAGGAAATCCTTAAAACGTAAAAAACAAAAACAACAGTCCATATGGTGTAAATAGTTTAGCCACTTATAGCAAAGACTTAAAATAATTGCAATTTTTTTTTTCATGAAAGTAAAAGTTATTTGTAAAAGACAGGAAATGAAGTATTCGGTCGGCCGCGTTCTCGAAAATTCTCATTAAGATCTAAAAGTAAATGAATTGAATAAGTGAAGGTGAGGGAATTGACTGCATGAGTGAGAGAGTGAGTGAGAGAGAGAGAGAGAGAGAAAGAGAGAGGGAGATAGAGAGAGAGAGAGAAAGAGAGAGAGAGAAAGAGAAAGAGGAAGAAGGGTAGAACGTGTTGAATTTGTTGAAAACGACCTCATTTTAATTATATACCCACGTGTTTTAGAGTAAAAATGAAAGATCATATATATATATATATATATATATATATATATATATATATATATTATATTAGTGATTTATTCAAAATTGGCGAAGGAAATATTTATAAGTAAATCTGTTAAAACTATCTTCAACAGGTTCACTAATATATACTTCCGCCGTAATGTTATACACGGTTAAAAGTATTTTAAATGAATTATATTAGACCCATTTTATATCAGTACTGACATATATATATATATATATATATATATATATATATATATATATATATATATATATATATATATATATGTGTGTGTGTGTGTGTGTGTGTGTGTGTGTGTGTGTTGTTTTAATACAAAAACTGAAAAAAATGAAATATTTACAGGATGTAATTTTTTTATATACATAGAAATATGTCAACGTTTCGATTTTTTTATTAAACTATCTCCAGTTTGATTTACAGCAGATGTTAAAAATGTGCTTCATCCGAAAAATATTTTCTAATGAAATGATTAAATGGGAATTTACTATTATCATTAATAACGTTCCATTTCAAAATATATCGATGTCATGTGTGTTCTAAATATTTCTTTTCATTTTTAAAAAGATTTCATCTAATTAATAATAATTATAATTTTTAAAAATTTTGAATTAAGCAAAATGATATTAACGATTTTGTTTCATTTTTTAAGTTGAAAATATTTTTAGGGTGATGAATTTTTCAAAAAAAGCTGCAATAAACCACCCTTAACATACAAGTGACGAGGATAGCAACAGCCCAGCAGCCGTAAGACAGCTCAGCAACAGGCTAGCAGCCGAGAGACAGACCAGCACGGCCCAGCAGCCGAGAGACAGCAAAGAAAAATTATGTAGTAGAAGGACAAAGTTCAATGGCTCCAATGTTACTTTAAAAGCAACCCAGCACGAAGAGTATATAAGAAAAAAATGATACAAATTTGGAATGACGGGAATAATTTCCCTACAACCAGCAAGAGACTAGCAGATCAAGCAAGGATGATATTAAAAGAGAAAATTTTCTCTGATCCGAAATATTAGAAATATGTGGACAAGAAAACCAATGGATTATGCCCACTATATACCCCCCTTATAGTAGATGAAACTGTTGTGATGTTAGTCCCAACAGTAAAAAGAAGTCAAGTCGAGATGGGGTAAAATAAGACAAGTGTATTTACAATTACTGGTACATGTACGACTAGCTTGTCGTTAACGGGAACAGTGCTCCCTTTCCACTCGGTGTCTCACTATTTATAGTGAGAACCGGTGCATGTTCTCCACTGTAGGAACGGCCGGTACAACAGAAACTAAACCCGCTGACAATCAAAACACCACGGAACAAGATATCACAATTTCAAATATAACACAAGATGAAAAATATGGTAAAAAAATGATAAAACAAATCATGGGAACAAGGATACACTACCATCCCTAGGAAATTAGGACAAGAAAAAAGATCCAGCTAGAAACCGATAAGATAAATAAAATACAAAAATTATCCCAACAGAAAACATCATCGAATTAAACGACGTAATATATATATAGAAGAAAATCTAATCAGCGAAAGAATTGGCATACCACCATCTTGGAAAGCTAACAGAAACACAAAAGCTTGATGGGAAATGAGAATAGAAAGAAAAATAAAGAAACTAAGCCAACAAATGAAAGTATTAAGAAAAGGAAACATCACAAGGATTCAATGGAATTAAAATCCGACTATACAGTTGGGGAAAATCAACTAAAATATACTGGCAAAAGAAGGTAGACTCAAATGATACCGGAACAGAACGAAACTATATAATCTAAACTAAACTTTCCAAAATAACGAAATTTTAACAGTCATTATACCCAGGTCCACTCTGCCCGGGAGTGGTAGTACGTGTTAGGGTTCCGTCTATAGATCAAAAATGAATTTAAAAAATGTTTAAAGTCTGAATACCCAACAAGAATTAATAAAACAAAAAGTTATCTGCATAAAATCATCCAAGGGTTAACATGCCGTAAATCCAACCAACCAACCTGACATCTAGGTATAGGAAAACCCTGACGGGTTGACATGTCATTAAAATTAGTCAATTTAAAAAAATGTAAGGTGAGAACAGAGCTATTATTATTACAAATTCTTCTATCAGTTGCTACTTATCTGGCATTTTTGGCACTTCTAACATTTCTGGCTTGCAATATTGAATGCAAGTCATTCCTGAGTGGGAATCGTTTTCTGTGTTGCTTACCCAATATCGCCATTACTCCCAGGTCAACTCTGACCCGGAGTGGTACTACCTGTCAGACTACCATTTATGGGTTAAATAGATAAGAATGAATTTGAAAAAAAAATGTGCTAAAAAGATGGTTACCTAAAAAGAATGAATAAAACAAAAATATCTTCGGTATGGAATAATCCTGACGGCTTGACACCCGTAAACCTCAACCAACCAACCAACCTAACATCTAGGTGTAGAATAATTCTGACGGGCTGACGGGCTGACATGTCATTAGAATTAATCAATCTAAGATATATCTTATTATAATGGAGATTGTGTGTTTTTCTGTCTGTAACCGAAACTATATTACTACTCAAGTCACAATTCCCTTCGTTATTTACATCACATTCTCCATGATTTTATTTATATTTAAACCTCAATTATTAATAAAATTGCTTCACCTTTTTATTAGTGTTGTCCATATCTACATACAAATAACATGCAATTGTATTTATATATACAAAAAATAGCGGTTTACAGTGTGAATGGGAAGGCTAATTTGCATATTGATATTAAAAATGTGATTTTATTAAATATGTGCTTAGTATTATTGATTTCTAATTGTTTGGTTTTATTTTAATGAATATAAGCAAAAATCTCTTCAATGAATCTTAAATGAATTCCATTAACAAGAAAAAATAACTGTCATTTTATTCTTTATTTCCTAATTTAACTAAATAGTTAAATAAGTAAAATTCAGCAATGAAAGACGGGAGTGATGGAAGAGTAAGTTTCATTTCTATTTTTCTATTATACCCCCACTCTGTTACATATCTTTTTATATGCCTTCTTATTAGACTTTCTAATCTAATACGATATTTCCTTACATTAAAATTTAAATACTTGCACCCGGAGGGTGCATATATTTGCTAGTATATATAATGAAAATATCGCTATTTTATAACAAGTTAGTTTATCAGCGGTTTCCGATCCTATTGCCCTTATGGCAAGCCCCAACCTTTTTATCATATATGTGCTAGAAGGTGGTGGCCGAGGGTCTTCATGTCCTGGGTATTACGGTAAACTCTAATTGAGGTTCCAGTTCTGGCGGTCTGGGAAATGTGGAGCACCCCTTAATAACCATTGCTCCCAGGACCACTCTCATCTGGAATGGTGGGACCTGTTAGGTTACCTGTTCTCTGTGTTAGATAGAAAAATGTGTTTATGAAAAAGAAAATTGAGTATACATTAAGAATGAATTTATTTTAAAATTTTGTCGGCATTGAATGACCCACCGAGGTTGATATGCCATAAAAACAAAACAAACTAATCTATCAGCTGTTTAGTATAAACTATTCAGATTTCTGGCACTTCTAGCATTTCTGGCCCAGAAAATGAAATGCATGTCATTCCAGAGCGAGAATTGTTTCGTTTTCTGGGTTGGTTCCGATGTCATGTTGGGATCAAACAAGTAATTCATTATTTTTTCATTAATTACTAATTGGAAGAATAATAGACTCTCAATAAATTTTATTTCGCCTTCCTTTCATTAGAAGTTAATCTACTCAGTCGAAGGTAAAATAAATTTATTGAGAGTCTATTATTCTTTCCAATTAGTAATTAATGAAAAATAATGAATTACTTGTTTGATCCCAACATGACATCGGAACCAACCCAGAAAACGAAACAATTCTCGCTCTGGAATGACATGCATTTCATTTTCTGGGCCAGAAATGCTAGAAGTGCCAGAAATCTGAATAGTTTATACTAAACAGCTGATAGATTAGTTTGCTTTGTTTTTATGGCATATCAACTCGGTGGGTCATTCAATGGCCGACAAAATTTTGAAATAAATTCATTCTTTAATGTATACTCAATTTTCTTTTTCATAAACACATTTTTCTATCTAACACAGAGAACAGGTAACCTAACAGGTCCACCATTCCAGATGAGAGTGGTCCTGGGAGCAATGGTTATTAAGGGGTGCTCCAGCATTTCCCAGACCGCCAGAACTGGAACCTCAATTAGAGTTTACTCGTAATAACCCAGGACATGAAGACGCCTCGGCCACCACCTTCTAGCACATATATGATAAAAAGGTTGGGGGCTTGCCATAAGGGCAATAGGATCGGAAACCGCTGATAAACTAACTTGTTATAAAATAGCGATATTTTCATTATATATACTAGCAAATATATGCACCCTCCGGGTGCAAGTATTTAAATTTTTAATGTAAGGGAAATATCGTATTAGATTAGAAAGTCTAATAAGAGGCATATAAAAAGATATGTAACAGAGTGGGGGTATAATAGAAAAATAGAAATGAAACTTACTCTTCATCACTCCGTCTTCATTGCTGAATTTTACTTATTTAACTATTTAGTTAAATTAGGAATAAAGAATAAAATGACAGTTATTTTTTCTTGTTAATGGAATTCATTTAAGATTCATTGAAGAGATTTTTTGCTTATATTCATTAAAATAAAACACAACAATTAGAAATCAATAATACTAAGCACATATTTAATAAAATCACATTTTTAATATCAATATGCAAATTAAGCCTTCCCATTCACACTGTAAACCGCTATTTTTTGTATATATAAATACATTGCATGTTATTTGTATGTAGATATGGACAACACTATAAAAGGTGAAGCAATTTTATTAATAATTGAGGTTTAAAATATAAATAAAATCATGGAGAATGTGATGTAAATAACGAAGGGAATTGTGACTTGAGTAGTAATATAGTTTCGGGTTACAGACAGAAAAACCACAATCTCCATTATAATAAGATATATCTTAGATTGATTAATTCTAATGACATGTCAGCCCGTCAGCCCGTCAGAATTATTCTACACTAGATGTTAGGGTGGTTGGTTGGTTGAGGTTTTACGGGTGTCAAGCCGTCAGGATTATTCCATACCGAAGATATTTTTGTTTTATTCATTCTTTTTAGGTAACCATCTTTTTAGCACATGTTTTTTTTCAAATTCATTCTTATCTATTTAACCCATAAATGGTAGTCTGACAGGTAGTACCACTCCGGGTCAGAGTTGACCTGGGAGTAATGGTGATCTGGTAAGCAACACAGAAAACGATTCCCACTCAGGAATGACTTGCATTCAATATTGCAAGCCAGAAATGTTAGAAGTGCCAAAAATGCCAGATTTGAATAGCTCAGAGTAGTAGACAACTGATAGAAGAATTTGTAATAATAATAGCTCTGTTCTCACCTTACATTTTTTTTAAATTGACTAATTTTAATGACATGTCAACCCGTCAGGGTTTTCCTATACCTAGATGTCAGGTTGGTTGGTTGGATTTACGGCATGTTAACCCTTGGATGATTTTATGCAGATAACTTTTTGTTTTATTAATTCTTGTTGGGTATTCAGACTTTTAAACATTTTTTAAATTCATTTTTGATCTATAGACGGAACCTAACACGTACTACCACTCCCGGCAGAGTGGACCTGGGTATAATGACTGTTAAAATTTCGTTATTTGGAAAGTTTAGTTTAGATTATATAGTTTCGTTCTGTTCCGGTATCTTTGAGTCTACCTTCTTTTGCCAGTATATTTTAGTTGATTTTCCCCAACTGTATAGTCGGATTTTAATTCCATTGAATCCTTGTGATGTTTCCTTTTCTTAATACTTTCATTTGTTGGGGCTTAGTTTCTTTATTTTTCTTCTTATTCTCATTTCCCATCAAGCTTTTTGTGTTTTCTGTTAGCTTTCCAAGATGGTGGTATGCCATTCTTTTCGCTGATTAGATTTCTTCTATATATATATTACGTCGTTTAATTCGATGATGTTTTCTGTTGGGATAATTTTGTATTTTATTTATCTTATCGGTTTTCTAGCTGGATCTTTTTTCTTGTCCTAATTTCCTAGGGATGGTAGTGTATCCTTGTTCCCATGATTTGTTTTTATCATTTTTTACCATATTTTATCTGTGTTATATTTGAAATTGTGATATCTTGTTCCGTGGTGTTTTGATTGTCAGCGGGTTTAGTTTCTGTTGTACCGGCCGTTTCCTACGTGGAGAACATGCACCGGTTCTTCACTATAATAGTGAGACACCGAGTGGAAAGGGAGCACTGTTCCGTTAACGACAAGCTAGTCCGTACATGTAGCCAGTAATTGTAAATAAGCTTGGTCTATTTACCGCATCTCGACTTGACTTCTTTTTAAACTGTTGGGACTAACATCACAACAGTTTCATCTACTTAAGGGGGGTATATAGTGGGCATAATCCATTGGTTTTCTTGTCCAAAGCATATTTCTAATATTTGCGGGATCAGAGAAAATTTTCTCTCTTTTAATATCATCCTGGGCTTGATCTGCTAGTCTTTGCTGGTTGTAGGGAATTATAC
>CM042148.1:107720786-107735786 GCA_023376005.1 Doryteuthis pealeii
TTTTTGAGATGTGACATAAGGTGTCAGGTAAGGGGCCGCATTAGCTCAGTCGGTAAAGCATTCGGCTAAAAACCAAAGGTTCCTAGTTCGATACCGGCCCTCGTCAACACAGCGTATGAGTAGCACAGGGATCAGTGCGGTAAAGGAACTGATGGTAGGTGTGGCACTCCACCTCAGACACAAAAAACAATCTCCTTGGTCTAGCGCTATTGAAAAGGAGATAGACTCCCTCGCTGATAGGCTGATACCGACTTTAGGCTACCCCGATGACTTTACTTTATGGGACAGGCAGTGAAAATCGACTTCACTATTCAGTAGTAATGGATCTGTGAGATTAGCTTGCTAACCATTACACTATTATGGTCAACTCACGCTGAAAAAAAAAAACCGGTTTGATATTGTCAGTGAACTGAAAAAAAAACTGAATAAGATGAAAGTGACGGTGATACCATTTGTAGTTTGCACACTTGGAACCGATGGAGGATAATAGCAAAAAATGTACAAGATTTCCACAGTTTTGTTAGATATTAACCCTTATAATACGACTAGAAGCAGCTACCCAGCGTTGCCTGGGTTGAGGTCGGGAGTTACAAAAGGTAGTCTTGCAAATCTATTTTGTTCAATCGCGAGTTGGACCCTCGCAGATGCCCCATTAAAATCCTACGTAAAAAGATTTTGCATTGATCCAGATACTCTGAAAAAAAAATTAATACTTCCCAAACTAAAATATCAAATGCAAAAAAAAAAAAAATCCATGCTGTTATTATTTCAATTTTATCTTCTATTCATTATATAAATAAAATTATTTTTCCTCAAAAGGCAAGATCTGGTGATAGTGAATGTGTACATATATATTTACTTAGTCATTAATTATTTTATTTTCATAGTTTCCTCCGGGCATACATGCACACATACTGCCCTTTATATATGCATAGATGGGACGTCCTAGCATTTGTACTATTTAACACATAGCTGAGGGGATGATGAGGCTCATGCCTTTCTCATGGTTACTTGTAATATGTTAAGTTTTCACAAACGGATGCTCAAGAAAATTGGGTGAATGTTGAAAATGCGTGTTTGGGGGGGGGCTTCTTTTTTTTTTTTCAAATTCTCTCTCAAAGAAGGAAGTGACCTATTATGCTGCTGCCATTCCCGAGAAAAACGTGTTTAAATAAAAACCATTCGTAAATTCTCAAAGCGTCGAATAAAGAATAACAGAAAAATCTTTCAGTGGAAGCGACGGTTGCAAATGCCACCGGCTTCTTGAAGTTCATGGCAAGGTTAAGTAAATAAAAAGAAAAATGTAACTGAAAATTAAACAAAAGAAAACATAATAGGAAGGGGGAGGAGGAGGAAGAGAACGAGGGGGAGAGAGGAGAGGAAGAGGAGGGGGTGAAAAGGAGAGGAAGACCCCGTCCCCCAGATTTTTCCAATTTGGTGTAGGTGGAATTTAAAACTTACCCCCCTACACAGTCGCGCGTTACCGGTACGAGAAAAATGGAGAATTTGGAAACTATTTCCATTGTTGATTCTATCAATTTCTACAATGAGAACGGCCAGTTTGGATTTAAGCACAATGGCTATATATAATTATTTTAAATTTTAAAAGAATAGGAATAGCGAAAATGTGCTACAAGTGTAGTATAATTAAAACAAAAAAAAAATTAATTAAAACAAAAAAAATAATTAAAACAAAAAAATTAATTAAAACAAAAAATTAATTAAAACAAAAAAATTAATTAAAACAAAAAATATTAAATTAAAACAAAAAAAATTAAAGTAATAGAATAAAAAATATAAGAGGATGATAAACCGTCCTCAACACTCACGGCACACCCACGGAAGCTTCACGGTACACGTGTGAGCCATGGCCCACCGGTTGAAAAACTCTGCTCTTGATTAATACATTAGTTATATTAACGTAAACTTATTCCCAGCATTTAATGATTTTAGGCACCACCAATTTTTTTTAAATTTACCCCCCTATATTAATACAATAAAATTTGCATAAAGGTTAATATTATCTTTTTTGTCTATTCGAAAGAAGAAACATTAAAAACACTCCTGATGATTTTCTTTTAGATTTAGCTTACGGAAACAATGAAAATTATGAACAAACAACAATGTTTACATTTTTGCACCAGTAAATCAATTGAAATTTAACGTAGCCAAAAACAAGTTATGACAAGAGGCTTTTTTTAGAATTCTATGAAAAATCAATTAATGGTCCAATTTTCACGACAATTTCCATAATTACTTATCTTTTGATGAAAATATGTTTGAAATAGCGTTTACCTAAAATATATTGAGGAAATATTTTTTCACGAGGTCTACCCCTCCTATTATGTTTCATGAAATATGAAAAAAATTACCAAAGAAAAAATGATTTTTACTTTTTTTTATAAAGATAAGAGTCTGAATAATTATATCAGAAGATTTTTATAAGTTTTAATACCAGAGGTTTTAGTAAAAGAATTATGAATACAGAATTCTGCTAAAAAATATCAATGAAGAAACTGACCGTGTTGTAAAAAAACGAACTGTTTTACTTATTAGTAATTTTTCTCCATTGGGATAATTTGATCTTTGAATTAACTGTTTTTCTTTGTAACAATTTATGTTTGCTATTTCTTGTTTGCGAGATTCAAAAAATATGTTAAAAAATATTTACGTTTCTTCCTTCAATATGGCCTAAACTGATCACATGACACATTTTGGTGGTACCTATATATCACTATTTAGTTGTAATCATATAGGTGCTTGGGCTTAACGTGATCAGACGATTAATCCGAGGAGGCCTCTCCGAGCACACGTCTAGCCCGAGTAAGGACAATAGGGAATGTTACATGTCATGGACTGCTCAGCCACCTGGGTTCTATCCTTAAGCATCACGGGTCGCCAACCACGACCAACAGGTGGCTCCATTGGGGGGAATCTTACTCCTCTGCAGAGGTGCAGTCGGTGTATTCTAACGCCCGAGCCGACAGGTCGGAATGATTCCCAATCTCAGAAATTCAGAAATTGATAAAAAAATATATGAAAGTAGCTATATAATGAGATTGCAAAGAAAAGAAGAATAAAAAAAGAAAAAATATTTGAACTCTAAAAATGTGGACAATGTTTTGCACTTATTCGGTTATTGGCTTAAATCATCTTTGTCAACCAATATTCTTTGTGTATTATTCGATGAAACTTCAACAATAGATCCTCAGATTATCAACCCCTTTGAACATGGAACAAAGAGGAATTAAAATAGAAAGTTTTTTTTCTTAAGAAAAACGACTGAAAGAAATTAACATTTTTTTTATGTTTTCTTTTTCTTTTCGTTAAGAAGTAGAAAATAAATAAAGATTTAATAATGCTTAACTATCCAACAATTACAATAAAGAGAAAATACAATCATTTTTGACGCAAAAAAGGAATACAAAATTTAAAATAATGAATATAATAATCTTGAGTTTTATTTTTTATTTTATTTATTTGTCTATTTATTTATTTATTTATTATCTTTTATGAAGAGAAATCACCATCATTTTTTTACGCAAAAATAAAAGAATGATACAAGATTTAAAATAGTGAATATGATAATAATTTTGACTTTTTTCTTTGTTTTTTTTTGTTTTGTTTTTTTTTTTTGTTTTTGTTGTTTTTTGAGGGGGTTGGATTTTTTTTAGTGAAGACGAAGTTCTGAAAATATGAAGAGAAGACACCATCATTTTTGACGCAAAAATAAAAGAATGATACCAGATTTAAAATAGTGAATATTAATAATAATTTTGACTTTTTTCTTTTCTTTGTCTTTTCTTTGTTTTTTTTTTTTGTTTTTTTTTTTTGAGGGGGCTGGATTTTTTTTAGTGAAGACAAAGTTGTGAAAATATGAACAGAAAACACAATGATTTTTTATGCAAAGAAAGAATAGAAATTTAAACTAATAAATATAATAACAATCTGTACTTTTTTCTTTCCTTTTTTTCTTTCTTTCTTTCTTTATCTTTATTCTTTTCTTTATTCCTTTTTTTTTTATTGAAGCCGAAGTTCTGAAAATCTGAAAACTCTTAATTAATGTTATTGCCAAATCAGCGCCATTGCGTGGTTTCACATCTATTCATTTTGGAGTAAAACGGAAGTCAAACAAAGCGCGGGAAAATTAGAAACATTTTCGCACGTGTAGCGTCTCACAAATCTGTATCGATTAGAAATCTAAACAAAACCCAAAAAGTACAAACACATCTATTCTTACCCAGTTTGTATTTGAAACGGAGATCAAGAAAACAAAACATGAATCAGTCGGCCATATTGGGAACATGTATTTCTAAATCAATTCTTTTATTCAAACGTCTCCTTTCTTCTAAGTTACTAAGATCGGCGAAACACAAGGAAAATAGTCAAGAAATGTATAAATACAAAATATCCAACGAATCAGACAAAATCATATACAAGATGTTTCATAAAAACATTTAACGAAAAGGTGACTCAACGAGTCTAGGTGAAAAAAGGGCTGACTTTTGATTTAAGTCGGAAAATTAAAACGGAAAGTTTTTTCGTGGTACCCAATGACAGTTTAACTACAGTCTATGAATTAACATTTTGCGAACTGGGTTACGGTTTTAGGGGATTAAGGTTGTTTTTAATTACGTATTGCTTAAAAAAATAAACAACCAAAAAACCAAATTACTATACATTTAATTAACCATAGAAATTAATTATTGAATCTATTATTGAGACAGTTGTTTGTGTTAGTATTGCAATGTATAATTTCATTTAAACTTAGTTTAAAAAAATACTTTTCAACATTAAATGTATAGTAATTTGTATTTTTGTTTTTTAATTTTTTTAAGCAATATGTAATTAAAAACAACCTTAATCCCCTAAAACCGTAACGCAATTCGCAAAATGTTAATTCATAGACTGTAGTTAAACTGTCATTGGGTACCACCAAAAAACTTTTAATTTTCCGACCTAAATCAGAAATCAGCCGAAAAAAGTTACAGGAAAAAAAAAAAATCTTGAACTGAAAGTGTTTACCTGATAAATGCATTACGTCTCACTTGAATTAAAAACCTATTTCTCTACAAAACTTATCGCCCATAAATAGATACACCGTCTATTTAATAAAAAGTTAATTTCTTAGTATTGTTTATTATAAGAACTAGCAAATATATGCACCCTCCGGGTGCAAGTATTTAAGTTTTAATGTAATGAAATATCGTATTAAATTAGAAAGTCAATAAGAAGGCAGATGAAAATATATGTAACAGAGTGGGGGTATAATAGAAAAATAGAAATGAAACTTACTCTTCCATCACTCCCGTCTTTCATTGCTGAATTTTCCTTATTTAACTATTTAGTTAAATTAGGAAATAAAGAATAAAATGACAGTTATTTTTTCTTGTTAATGGATTTCATTTAAGATTCAATGAAGAGATTTTTGCTTATATTCATTAAAATAAAACCAAACAATTAGAAATCAATAATACTAAGCATATATTTAATAAAATCACATTTTTAATATCAATATGCAAATTAGCCTTCCCATTCACTCTGTAAACCGCTATTTTTTGTATATATAAATACAATTGCATGTTATTTGTATGTAGATATGGACAAAACTAATAAAAAGGTGAAGCAATTTTATTAATAATTGAGGTTTAAATATAAATAAAATCATGGAGAATGTGATGTAAATAACGAAGGGAATTGTGACATGAGTAGTAATATAGTTTCGGTTACAGACAGAAAAACACACAATCTCCATTATAATAAGATCTATAGAATTGAAACAGGATGTTCATAGTCTTACAGCAGTTTTAGAATTGAAAACTTAATACATTACGTTGTGCAAATGATAAAATCATTTAGTAAAAACCATATGAGAGTTCAACTATTATAGTTTTAATTTTATGTACATTTTTATAATCACATTTCAAAATATGATTTGATAAAATGTAAATTACATTACGAACACCCTCATATACTAAACAAAATTATTGATTGATTGCATTATACGTATAAATAGCATCAGATTACGGAAACTCCCGAAGTAGCTTAACCCTAATCCTAACACTAACCCAAATACTAACCCTAATACTAATCATAACCCTAACATTAACCCTAGCCCTTACGCTAACTTTAACCCTAGCATCTGAAAGGTTTAGGGTATTTCCATGAAACATAATGTAATGTAATGCTTTTCATACGTAATGATATTATCTCTTGCGCGCTATTCTGCCTTAGTACCCAATTTCTAAGCGGTGTATATTTTGTTTAAATTCAGAGTTTTCTTTTTCCCTAAGCTGTTTGCCTTACCGAGGTTAAAGAACCCAATATGTCCCCCTATTTTACACATAGCTGAATAGAGAAAAGATTTGTATTTTTACCAAGAGCAATAGTGTAAATTAAAACATACTGCTTCATCGAGGATTTGAACTCGAATCACCGACTCCATTTCCTAAAACGATAACCCTTGCACAGGCACCTCCCTTTTGGGCTGTGTAGTCTAGATTTTCTTAACCGATTTTGGCCGTGAGCCAAAAATCTTATGCAATATTTTTCCAGGAAACCCACGTTCTCATAAGTACAGTATACCTTTAAGTATAATTTGAAAATATTGGTTATTATCTTAATTGCAATGTATCCTAAAGGGATAATAATCGTTCCTTTCAATGGGGCATTTGTGAGCGCGTGCGTGTGTTTGTGTGCGTGCGTGCGTGCGTGTATGTGTGCGTCTGTTGTGATCTGAAGTGGGTATATAGACCAATGCTTGAAAGGCATTGCTTGCCACACACTTGACAAGTAAGGGTTGGTCGGGATGCAGGGGCATCACTTACCCTGCGGCACTTCCTATATCGTTCCAGAATTGCCTCTCTGAAATTGTTTTCTGCGATTTTCACACCGTTTTTTATTGTTTATTTTATATTATTTTTTCTTGTGATGGTCCTCCCTTGTGAACGGTCAACGACCAGCATCTCCCATGTTGATCGGACAATGTCAGCCTTCCCGAGGTTCCTTTTTTTGAAAACCTTTTCTAGCGTAGCCGCTGGCCTTCTCGTTCACGGACACCACTACACAGTTGGCCGTAGTCGACAAGCTCCTTGGGCAGTTTTATTTTTTCACTAGCTATTCGGACTACGTGCCCTGTCCAGCGCAGAGTTTGAGACAGCTGTCATCTCGACTGGGGTGTGTGTGTGGGGGGTCTTCTGTATTTGAGACCCTCAAGAGGATGGACATCAGGAGACGTAGATGTCGCTGTTGAAGTTGGTTCAGCTGGTGTAAGTGCACAGGGTCTCACATACTTACAGCAGGACTTATATGACCCCCCCTCCTCTGTATACGTTGCACTTTGTGGCGATACTTATGTATTGTGGCCGTGCTCGATTCATTCAGCTGACCAGGAAGGGTCAGCATCTATTTAGGATTTCTCAGGTAACAGAACTCGGTGACAGTGTTGAGTGGAGTGTTTTCGAAAAGGATGATTATTAAAAAAAATAAAAATAAAATAAAAGTAAAGAATAATGTACAATCATTTTTTCCTTAGGATATTAGACTCGGGTCCCTTACTTACGCCACAATAAACCTATATGTATATATATATATATATATATATATATATATATATATATAATTATTATTATTATTATTATTATTATCATGCTGGGAAAAATTGCAAGGAGTGAAATAATAATAATAATAATAATAATAGTAATAATAATAATAAATGAAAAAATTGACAAACATCCGGACCTTGTCAGAGAACTGAAAAAGTTATGGAATATGAAAGTCAAAGTGATACCAATTGTAGTTGGTGCACTTGGAACAGTCCCAAAAGGATTGGAAAAGGGTTTGGAAAGTTTGGAAATCAGAGGAAGGATTGATACCATTCAGAACACTGCACTGCTGCAATCTGCCAGAATACTCAGAAGATTCCTGGAGATTTGAGGAGACTTGCTGTTACTCATACTCCAGTGAAAGACCATCAGCTAACGCTGATGTGAAAACTCAAAAGGAGTAAATAATAATAATAATAATAATAATAATAATAATAATAATAACTCAGACAGATTGACCAAAGGACGAGAAAATGACCATGCACAAGGCTCTACACCCGAGAGACGATAGAGATAGACTATATGTATCAAGAAAGGAAGGTGGAAGAGGTCTTGCCAACATAGAAGACTGTCTAGACGCCACAATCCAACAAATCAAAGAACACTTAAAAAGAGCAAAGACAGATTACTTATCCCAGGCAACAATATCAGAAGTAATATATGGACAAACAGAAAAGCAGCAAAAACTAGAAAATAAAAATGGGAAGAAAAACAATTATATGGACACTTCAAACGACAAATCGGAGAGGTTGTACATGAAAAGACTGGGACAAAGTTTAGAAGAGGAAACCTCAAAAGAGAAACTGAATAACTAATAATTGCTGTACAAAATAATAATACCATTATGACAAATTATAACAAAGCAAAAATTGACAAGACGCAAGAAAACAGTAAATGTTGACTATGCGGTGACAGAGATGAGACTGTAAACCACGTACTAAGCGAATGTAGCAAACTAGCACAACGGGAATACAAAACTAGGCACGACTAGGTTGGGAAAGTGATCCACTAGGAATTATGCAAAAAAATAAATTTTGACTAAACAAGAAAATGGTATATGCATAAACCAGAATCTTTTCTTGAGAATGAAACGCATAAAATTCTCTTGGACTTTGAGATAAATACGGATCACCTTATCCGAGCAAGGAGACCAGACCTAGTGTTGATTAACAACAAAATAAAGAACCTGTCAACTGGTGGATTTTGCAGTTCCAGCAGATCACAGGATGAAGATGAAGGAAAGTGAAATGATGGAAAAATACCTGGACCTTGCCAGAGAATTGAAAAAGTTATGGAATATGAAAGTCAAAGTGATACCAACTGAAGTTGGTGCACTTGGAACGGTCTTAAAAGGCTTGGAAAGGAAACTGGAAAATCTGGGAATCAAGGGAAGAATTGAGACCATCCAGAATACTGCACTGTTGCAATCTGCCAGAATACTCAGAAGAGTCCTGGAGACCAGAGAAGACTTATTGTCACCCAGACTCCAGGGAAATACCATCAGCCAATGCTGGTGGGAAAATCTGATAAGGATAATAATACCGATCGATCACCGAGTGAAAGTGAAAGAAAGCGAAAAGATAGACAAATACTTGAATTTTGACAGAGAAATAAGAAATCTGTGGAACATGAAAGTAAAGGTTTGGCCAATTGTAATTGGGGCCCTTGGGACGATCTCCAAGGATCAGGAAAATAGTCTGGATGAACTGGAAATCTGAGGAAGAATCGAGCCCATCCAGACTACAGCAGTATTGAGATCGGCTGGAATACTCAGGCGTGTCCGGAACCTGGAAGACTTGCTGTCACTCAGCCCAGTGAACCACCGCTAAGGCGGGTGAAAAACTCGAATGAAGTGAATAAAATAATAATAATAATAATAATAATAATAATTAAATGTTATATGCGGTAATGAGATGAGACTGTAACCATACTGTGCGAATGTAGCAAACTAGCACAAAGGGAGTTCAAACTAGACACAACTGGGTGGAAGGTGATCCACTGGGAATTATGCAAAAAATTAAATTTTGACCATACAACAAAGTGGTATATGCATAAACCAGAATCTGTTCTTGAGAACGAAGCGCATAAAATTCTCTGACTTTGAAATAAAACGGATCACCTTATCCCAGCAGAAGACCAGACCTAGTGTTGATTAACAAAAAAAGAAAGAACTTGTCAACTGGTGGATTTTGCAGTTCCAGCAGATCACAGGGTGAAGATAAAAGAAAATGAAAAAATGGATAAATACTTGGACCTTGCTAGAGAACTGAAAAAGTTATGGAATATGAAAGTCAAAGTTGGAACTGTCCCAAAAGGATTGGAAAAGGGTTTGGAAAGTCTGGAAATCAGAGGAAGAATTGATACCATTTAGAACACTGCGCTGCTGCAATCTGCCAGAATACTCAGAAGAGTCCTGGAGACCGAGGAGACTTGCTGTCACTCAGGACTGATGAAAGAATCAGCTAACACTGACGTGAAAAACTCAAAAGGAGCATAATAATAATAATAATAATAATAATAATAATAATAAGAAGAAGAAGAAGAAGAAGAAGAAGAAGAAAATATTTAAAGTGCCCGTGTCTCTGAACCAAAAAAAAAAAAGAAGTTGCGTGATGATTATATGTAAGTGATGAGAATAAAATGAAATAAAATAAAACGCCACTATTAAATTACACAAAGTCAAATAAAAAGACAAAATATCAGACAAATTGATGCATAACACATTAAATTCAATTCTTTCTTCTGAGTTGGGCTTTTTTTTTTCGATGAACATCAATTATTTATAAGAATAAAAAAAGTTAATAAAATGATGAAAAAAACAAAAACAAACAAAAACAAAAACAAACAAACTGAAGCATAATATAATTTTTTTAAATGTCTTTTGTTTGTTTATTTGTTTCTTTGGCATTGATTTTTCTTTTTTGTTTTTTTTTGTTGTTTTTTTGTTTGTCGTTCTTTTTTTTTTCATTTAGAAAAAATAATCGTCGAATTGAGTCTTTAAGCTTAATGTTAGATTAAGTCGAGAATAACTTTGTTTAATTTTTTTTAATATCATTTCCCGGAAACATTTTGCAATTTTTTTCTGTTTATTTCACATTAAAAGTTTTTTTATTATTTTTTCCGTCTGCCATTTCGTCTCTTGTTTTAATTCGTATAAAAAATGAAACAAATGAACAAATACACATCATTATACCCACCCCATATATATATATATATATATATATATATATATATATATATATATATATATATATATATATATAATTCAATATATTAATATATGCATGTGTCTATGTGTGTGTGTGTGTGTGTGTAGTGTTGCTTAAAATGATGAAATTTTAACATACGGGAAAATCAAGAATGGCTTCATCTAATAAGTTAAATAGGTATAACACGGAAAACTTTAGGTAAAATTAAGTTACCCAAGGTTTCCCGTGTCTCGCCAAAACTCTCTCACGAAATCACTCCATTACAAAAATGACTCATTTTCTGTAATTTTTCTTTTTTACCGGAATCCTGTTGTGTCTGATTTGGTCAATTTTCTTTTGGTCTTTCTTTTTGTTTTGTCTGGAACAACTTGTTTCTTGTCTTTGTCTGAGCATCAATTTATATTTAATATAGAAAGACGTGTATCTAAACAACAGATAACTTATAAAAATGTAAATACAAAAAAGAAAAGTATAATGAAAGTCTTATGATGCTACTTGGGCAGATTTCACCAGCCGTTCGACTCTCTTCAGTTTACCTCGGTATGTTATATAGCGCCTTCTTTACCGTCACTAAATTGTGTAAGTAACGTTGTGATATATATGGTCACGTAGTGAAGTAAGTAGTAGTCAGCTACTACCGACTACTGGACTTCAATAAACAACAGATACGTATGTACAACGATTGGAACCTTCTTTATTCCTCTTCGGTGTGTTGGTAGGTGAGGCGTCGAGCTTCACAATGAAAATGCCGGTGGCTGGCGAAGAGAGCAGTGTTCACAATGAGTGCCCGAGGGGTGTTTGCTGACGAGAGACGTGAAGTGTCCTTTTGGCTGTTGGCTGGCGTCTCTGTCGGCTCGAATCTTCTCGCCTTTATATTGATAGATACGCCTCCGCATCTTTATCTTTTGATCTGATGACGGACATTTGTTATATATTTTTTTATCTTCTCCCTGCTTCCTTGACTGGAAACCCTCTCTTCCGCTTTCTCTTTCTTTTTAAATATATATTTTTTATCTTTCTCTTTGTCCCTCTGCCGGGAAGCTCCGTCTTCCGGGCGAGGACAATACAACAGGTAGACATTTGCACAACTTCCATTTTCATCGACTTGACTTGTGTGTTCGCAGTCCGAAAATTTGTTCGACAACTGAGGCTTTTTTTAATAAAATTTTTGTTCGAACTCTAAAGTAAAAATGAGTGAAATTAGAACTGAGACCTTTTCTGGTAGCGACCATCCTAAGAGGATTAAACAGCTTTGCATTCAGAGTTTTCCTTCTCCTAGTCTGGTTGCCTAACCAAGGTTAAAGAGCACTGTCTGCACTACCCATAGCTGGAGGAATAGTATTTGAATTCATACCTTTCCCAAGAGTATTAGCGCTATGTGAACTGTAGCTTCGTCCAGGATTTGAACTCGGGCCGACGAGTCCATTTCCTATGACTATAACCATTACACCACGTAACTCTAAGTGTTCTAGTTTTAAAATTGAGGTTCTACTGTGGACCAAACTAAACGAACATTATGTAAAAAAAAACTACCCCAGTCAAAATTTGAACTCAGTTCGCCAAATTCACTTTCCGTGCTATCCACGCATTATAAACAAATGGAAACAAATACGTATTTAAACTCGTAGCAGGCTATTTAAAATGTAATCTTTTTACAATGCTATTTGTGCAAACAATTAGAAAAACTGATATTAAAAGACAACAAAAGAGAAGAAGAAAAAAATTGAATGCTAAAAGCGACGAAGTCAAAACACAATGAACTAAAAGGAAACAAGAAAAAATGTTTTATTAATAAATAAAAAAACAAAACAAAAAAAAACAACAAATGAATTTTTAAAAAAATAATACAGAGAGGAATTTTCTTAAGAATACTTTTCCTGTCAAAGATAAAAATGAAAAACATTAACACAATTTTATTTGATCTATTTACTGTGGTTATTACCTCCCTTTACTTCCTTCTCGCTTATTTTTTTTCTCCCATATTAACAAAGGTTAGTTCAGTACAACTCAGAGCTAAATATATGTCCGGCTGGTAGGCATCTTTCATGGTGCAAGCTAGATTGGCAGGCCATTATTAGTGAGTTCGATTCTCATTGAGCGCCCCATATATCTGGTCTTGTGCCACATCTAAGCTAAGCCTAGTAAATAACTATATATCCGGCTGGTGGGGGTGGGATAGAAATTGATGTCAAGAAGATTATTTACGCCAATCTTTCAAGTGAGATGTCATCATCATTATCATGTTGCGCTAGTAGCACGTCTATCCATGACAATCTCTCGGCAACCATCCTTATTACTATTCCTCTCGGGAGGTCCTCTACGCGGCATCTAGTATCCTGATCAATGTAGGTCTTTGTCAGGCGGCCCACACTGGCATCCCCATGTGCAGGTTTCCATAGGGAAATGTCACTTCTCCAACTGTGTCCAACATGTCTTATTCGTCTCACTCTGATGGTCTGTACGAGAGGGGGCAGGTGGCCGTACAGTTGCTTTCTTGTAGGGAGCTGTCTCCACCATTTTTTTATATCTTGTGCAACTCCCAACTTCCAAAAAAATCAATTTTCCATACCTATTTCTTTTTACCTGGTCTCATAAATCGTGTTAGGCACCATTCGTCCATTTTAGTAACTATTCATTAAATAAAAGGAAGGTATATGCCAAGGGCCGAGTTAGCTCAGTCGGTAGAGCGTTCGGCTAGAAACCACAAGGTCCCTAAGTTCGATACCGGTCCCCGCCAACTCAGCGTATGAGTAGCACAGGGATCCGTGCGGTAAAGCAAGAAGCTGGTGGTAGGTGTGGCGCTACACCTCAGATGCCAAAAAATCTCTTTGGTCTAGCGCTATAGAAAAGGGATAGACTCCCTCGCTGATTGGCTGATACCGACTTTAGGCCGCCCGACGACTTTAACTTTTTACTTTAAATGCTAAGGTCGCCTGATGACATGTGATACTGCGAATTCTTCTTCCCTTTTCTCGTAGAAACTGGAGTGCTGGTTGTGTAACTGTGGTGCATTTTATAAACTGTACGAAGGAACGAAACGATCACTGAATGAAAAAGGAATGAAAAGATCATTCAGAATCCGGTAATGCTGAATCATGAGAAAAAAAAACCCGTAAGATTAAATTTGCAGGTCTTGCCTTTCGCTGATCTTGTAGCTGGTCCCTGGTTGGTCAAAACGATTCCGGTTATATAGGATGTAAACTTAGAAAATATAGGGTTTACTATATGTTGGAAGAAGACAGACGCATCTCTGAAAACGTGCATTTTTTTCTCGCACGAGTGATAGTTAACTTGGGCTAAATAAAGACGTCTTTGAAATAGCTAAACATTTGTGTTCATTAATAAGAACAACAACGGAAACAGAGACGAAGAAGACCCAAGAAATCCCAAGAAAACGGACCAGTACAGAGAGAACCAACCCAGATAGCCAAATAGACAATTGCCAAATAGACGATAGTAGAGTAGACGATCTAGCCAAGAAGACAGAATAAGATAAGTGCTATATGATAAGAAGAAGTAAAAAACTATAGATTTTATGCACTAGAAAAGTTTGTGCTAAGGTAAAACAAAAGCCCTGTTGAATATATTGTTTTGTATACAAATACACATTTTAAACGGCATATAATGGTGAAGTTCCTATTTTAGGGCTTTGGTGAGTGTCCATTACTGCTATGTCTACTGTGGAGGAGTAGTAACGGTTATGGTCCTATCTGTGGGTTAAATAGATCAAAATGAGTTTAAAAAAACGTTAAAAATTAAGTTTTAAAAATATATATATGATTGTCCCGACCTTATTACCCTATGGACGAACCCCCAACCCATTTTTATTATATATATATATATATATATATATATATATATATATATATATACCAACCCCTCCGCATGAGCAGGATGCGACAGAAGGTCAATTTCTTAAGCGGAGTTTATCGGGTTTGAATTCAGAGTTTTCCTTCTAGACCGGTTGCCTAGCCATGGTTAAAGAGCCCAGCCTGCCTTACTATGTACCCATACCTGGAGGGAGAGTAGGATTCATACCTTTCCCAAGGGTATTAGCTCTAAGTGAAATTCAATTAGCACATCCAGGATTTGAACTCGGGGTGACGAGTCCATTTCCCATGCCTTTAACCATTACACCACGCGCTTCCCATTTTATCATATATGTGCTAGAATGCAGTCGTTGAGTG
>CM042148.1:107740786-107747284 GCA_023376005.1 Doryteuthis pealeii
ATAAATCAAGGTATAAGATAATAATTCACAGGTTGACATGCCATTGGAAGCAGTGAGTAAACAAGTAAGAGCCATCATCTCATCTATCTGTCTGTCTGTCTGTTTGTCTCTGTCTCTGTCTCTCTGTCTGTCTGTCTGTCTCTCTCTCTCTGTCTCTCCCTAGTAAAGGGGTATACAACATAAACACAAGGTATAAGATAATAATTCACAGGCTGACCTGCCATTAGAATTAAAATTTGAAAATAGAATGAAGGCTACCTAACTTAAATCACGTGTGAAAAACTTGGTCCCACGATTCAATCTTCTGCCAAAGTTATTTCTTTAATGGCAGCATTTTGGCATCAATTCTTATATTTTATTGAAATGATTAATTAGATGAGCAAACCAAAAGCGTTTCATTCTTCTTCGAGGTGTAAATTTAAATTGGTTCAACACCTCATTACAAGCATTGGCGGAATTGCCTAGTGTTACTATCAGCTAGACAGCGAGGAAGTCTATCCCCTTTTCGCTAGCCCTAGACCACGGATATTTTCTTGCTGAGGCAGAGCGCCACACATACTGTCAGCTCCCCACCACATAGATCAGATTGCCCAATCTGTGCTACTCATGTGCTGAGATGACGTTAACGGGTATCGAACCCGGAACCTTGTGGTTCATAGATAAACATTCTACCGACTGAGCTAAACCGGCTTCTGAATTGTCATAAACATGTATTGGGTTTAAAAATTTGATTTTTAAAGTTTGGAGGAAAACATGTACCAACCTAAGCAAATTATATATATATATCTGCTGTCTCGTTCTTTCGTTCTCTCTTTTTTCTTTCTACCACCCCTTTCTTTCATTCTTCCTTTCTTTCCTTTCTGCTATCATTTTTCTTTTTTTCTCTTTTCTTTCTGCTATCATTTTCATCTTTCTTTCTTTCTTTTCTTTTCTTTCTTTCTTTTCTTTCTTTCTTTCTTTCTGTTAATCAATTTTTTTCTTTCTTTCTTTCTTCTTTTCTTCAAATAACTTTTCTTTCTTTCTTTTCTTCTTTCCATTCTCTTCTTTTCCTTTCTGCTATTATTTTCTTTCTTTCTTTTCTTTCTTTCTTTCTTTCTTCTGCTGTATCGTTCTTTCGTTCTCTCTTTTTTTTCTTTCTACCACCCTTTCTTTCATTCTCCTTTTCCTTCCTTTCTTTATCTTTTCTCTGTTTTTTCTTTCTACTTTCTGTAAAGCGTTTTCTTCTTTCTTCTTTCTTTATAGCAAAATTAAGCAAGGGTTTTAAAGAGTTTCTGCATTTAGAAAGTCAAAAAAAAAGGAAAGTAAGTGTTTTCCAAGCTGTAGTTGTATCAGTGCTACTGTATGGCTGCACCACTTGGACCTTAACGAAGATCATAAAGAATAAGCAAGATGGGGATTGCACAAGAATTCTGCGTTCGATCTTAAACAAATCGTGAAAAAACCAATGAAGGAAGCAGCTGTACGACCACCTGGCCCCTATCACAATCCTTCCGAGTGAGACATGCTGGACACTGATGGAGAAGCAAGGATGAACTCATGAGCGACGTTCTCTAGTGGAAACCAACACATTGGTACCCCAATGTGAACTGATCAGCAAAGTCCTATATTGATCAGCTCTACGCGGATACTGGATTCTCCGAGTGCAATGAATGATATGGAGGGTCATAGATACCCGTGCTACTAGCGCGACATGAGGACGATGAAATATTTATTAAATATAACTTTTCTTTGGTTTTTGTGTGATGTGTAGTGCATTCCTTATTTTTCTGATGTAATGAATATATAAATACCTTGGTACCTCCTCACGATAATCTGATTGGATAGTGTCCTCTATAAATATTCGACACTGTGGTGGTACAAGCGCATAAGCTTACTCGCCTACTAGCCAGACTACCACTACGAATACTCGTAAGACGTACTGCTAATCGATGCACCAGCTACTACTGCGATAATATACCTTACTACCAATTTCATAATATATCTCTTAAACCGGATATATCATTTTCTAACGAGGCATTCAAATGTATTGCGTCTCCTTGATATATTTCTGGTTTTTCTCTACTTTCTTTTGTTTTTGATCTAGTTCAGCTGTTTTGTTACATCGTTGTGGTTCATTAAATATGTTTTAAGACAGGGAGATCTATCTATCTATCTATCTATCTATCTATCTATCTATCTATCTATCAATTTTCATGCTTTTATTCATCTATCTATCTATCTATCTATCTATCTATCTTAGTGTGTTCGTATCTATCAATCTCTCTATCTATATCTCACTATCTTCATATATAGTAGTATGTCTATAAATCTTCATGTTTATTTATTTTATCTATCTAATCTATCTATCTATCTCTTTGTCTGTATGTCTGTCTGTATGTCAATTTTCTTGCTTTTATTCATCCACCTATCTATTTATCTATCTATCTATCTTAGTCTGTTCGTATCCATATATCTATCTATCTATCTATCTATCTCTATCAATATGGTAACATATCTATATCTATCCATGTTTTGTTTATCTATTATCTATCTATGTGTCTGTCTGTCTGTATATTCTGTCAGTCCATTTTCTTGCTTTTATTCATCCACCTATCTATCTATCTATCTAACTAACTAACTCTCTCAATGTTCATATCTATCTATCTATCTATCTATCTATCTATGTTTATTGATTTATCTATTTAGCTATCTATCTACTTATCTATATATGTGTCTGTCTGTCTGTCTGTCTGATATAACTGTCATTGCCATTTTCTTAATGTTTTTATTCATTTATCTATCTTTGCTATATCTTTTATTGATATTGGTCTACTCTGTTACGTTTTCGGATTTTAATTAATATGAAGCATGAATGAAAAAACAGAAGTATGTAATAAAAACAACGATGATTTATTTTAACGTAAGAAGAACAGCACCTAAAGATTCTACCTTAAAAGAGTCATCTTCACTTTGAAACTGTTTGGTATCTAAAATACAATTATTCGTTTCGTGTATCATGGCGACCCTTCCTCTCCGTTGCAATCTTGTTCCCATAATGCACCGTGTCCAAAACTCTCTGACCTAATCGTCGAAGGAGAGAAAATCTGGATCATTTTTAGGCTAACCCTATCATTATGGACATAGCGAGATACAACGTTCTTTGCTGTGAATTCCTTTTCTGGTGCCAGCCAATAAAAGAAAAACACAATAAAAATCCAGCTACAGTTGCACAAAATAAATATATCACAAATCATTAAAAAAACACAAACAAAATGTTAGAAAACCACCAAAACATCACGCGACCTAACAAACAATGCAACTGCAGGATAAGGATTCGTGTCCCCCTACAAGGAAACTGTCAACAAACAAATGTAGTGTACAGATCCGCAAACACCTCAGTCAAACAGTATATAGGAGCAACGGAAGGAACCCTAAAACAAATGATTTACAATCACATTTGAGAAAACAAAGCATGCTTGATTTGAGTGGAGCTTTGTACCGCGGCCATTCCTTTAGTCCTTCATGACCTGTGATAAAAAGTGGCCCATTCTGATCTTTTTTATTATTATTTGGATTTATTTAACTATTGTTCTCATCTTTCTTGTTATATGCACAATATTTTGCTCGATGCGCCCTGGGCTTCCTTCTGTGATTTTCTATCGACCCACTGAACTTTTTCCTGAAAACTCAGGAAACTTCTCCTTGACTTGGACCCTTCCTGTCAACCGAGGAGACCTCATGTAGCAATTGGGAAGCCTTCAGCGAAACATCGAATCCGAACGCCTTTATAACAACTTTATCCCAATAGTGCTTGCACATTATTAAAACCAATAAACTAAAAAAGTATAAAATTATAAAATGCACACATATTTAACTTCCTAACTGTTAGTTGACATGACACAAACCCCAGACGGGTTGAATTGGCCGTTAAAATCAATCAACTAACCAGCCAACCGGACCCTTTATTCAATCCACGGAGGCAGACTGGTCTCATTCCGTTAACGATGAAAGAGGCATGAGGACACTTCGGCCGAAACGTTGTTTCTATAGCGATAAAGATGAGGACAATAGTCCGATGAATGCAAATATAATGAATTATTAAGTCTAATCTAAAAAAAATCACACAAATAATTTTTCTTCTTGTATGAGAAATAAAAAATGTCTTCATCCACTACCAGCTTGATGAGAAACCAACATGTTAGCTGTCCCTTTTTGGTCCTTGGCTCGTTGAGGCGAATAGGATGTATTTCGTCAGTTATCTGTTTGTAGAAACAGAATAGAGACAATTGTCTCCAACTTTCCTCACCAATTTATTACACTTCACAACGGAAAACCAAATGAAGGCCATGTAAGTATTTATACCCAACTTGAAAATACTAAAATTATTAGCATTAAAGAGGAATAATTGAAAATTATTTGTAATTGAATAGTTTACTTGAAGTTAATATATATATATAATATATATATATATATTATAGTTATATACCTATACTATAAGGAGAAAAGCTTATTATACCAACAAGAATATTCTTTTATGTTTTTTTTTATTGTTCTCAACTAGTTTCGACCTTAGGTCATCGTCAGGAAAACATTTCTGGCGAAAGAAATTGTTTTTAGAAAGCTTAAAATTTTTTTTGAGAGTTTGACAAGCCACAAATATTCGAGAAAAAAATGTTTATAGAAGCGGCTAGTCCATCTGTTCAGTGAAAACCATCTTTTTAGTTGAATTTGTTTTGAAATTTTCTTATATATGACGGTGAGGAATTTTTTGAAACTTCGGATACATATATACTATGTACATACATACACAGCACACACACACATATACATCACAGCAGCATATTAATGGAAGCGTGTGGTGTAATGGTTAAAGTCATTAGGAGTGGACTCGTCGCCACGAGTTCAAATCCTGGACGCGGTACCTGCATTTTCACTCGGGCTAAATACCTTGGGCGAAAGGTATGAATTTACTCTCTCTCCAGCCTATGGGTAAATAAGTAGGGCAGAACGCGGGCTCTTTAACTTGGTTAGGCAACCGGTCTAGGATGAAGGGGAAAAACTTGAATCAAAACTCTGTTGACTCCGCTTCAAGTAAAATTGACATTGAGTGTTTTACATCCTGGACATCGTGCAGAAGGGGTGTTGGTAAAACTATATACTAACAGACAGGATCACACATACACATACAGTAATACTCTATTAAAGGGTAGAGAGCTCAAAGCGAAACTGATAGAATTCTAAATTAACTTTTGCGATACAGCATATGGAAAACATAATCTTTAAATTTCAAAGGAAAACAGTTTTTCGATTTCAAGACTAAAATTTTATATTAGAGACAAGGAGAGACAAAATACAATTTTAAACAGACAAGTCTATTAATAATGGAGTTCGCTTTCCGGTTTTTGTCTGGTAACAAAATTACGTCACTTGCTTCTTACGTCACATTACCCAGGTCAACATTCGTCATAACATAAATGAATCCATCAAATTTGGAACATGCAACATTTAGATCAGTCTCGTTGGTTTTTTAATAACAAGTTTTTAATAAATACATGACTGGTAATTATATGTATAGTTGTTTTATTTTAATCACATATTTAAAAGTTTACAATTTCAAATTGTTTTATTTTTGAATCCTTTAATGAATTTGATGATTTTACTTACTTAGGGTACAAACTCGCTGACATTGAATTTTTAACTCCACCCATGCAGGTAATATGTTCAAAATCTATTTTTACAATCGCCCGAGGTGTTTTTTTATTTTGTACTACTATATATAAAAATTAGCTTACCTATAATTTTTGAGTTCTCATAAGGAATAGCTGTACCTTGAACACCAAAAACCGTGTAGAGAGAGATGTTCTAATATATATATTATTTATTAGTTATATTATTGATGTATTGAGTTGGTTCCCATAGTACGTATAATTTTAGCAAACCGGATTCCTTTACTGACTAATTAATTGAAATTTGTAATTTCCACGGTAAATACATTGAAGATGGTTAAGAAAATAATTTTTTTTAGATTATAAAATAAAAGAAATAAATCGTTTATAAATTGTGAATTAAAATAAATTACCAACGAATGTTTCTGATAATATAAAGCCCTAAAGGCACGTCTTAGAATTTAAGAAACGGCGGTTTTTTAAAATGTAGGAAAGAAATAAAATACAGAAATCGGGAGGGCGGGGGGTGCTAGTGCTGACTTGCATGGGAAAATAATTTATTTCGACGAGGGACTTTATTTTTTTAAAATGAAGAAAATTTAAAGGAAAAGAAAGAAAGATAAGAACAAAAGAAGAACGGAAGAGAAGAAGAAGAAAAACAAAAGAAAGCAAATGAAGAGGGATTAATAGAAATGTAAATACAATGAAAGAAAAAATACAAAGGAATACATTTTCTTTAAAAATGAGAGAAAACTTAAAGGAAAAGAAAGAAAGAAGAACGGAAGAAGAAGAATAATAAAGAAAACAAAATGAAAGAGGGATAAGAGAATGTATACAATGAAAGAAAACCTAT
>CM042148.1:107747384-107764884 GCA_023376005.1 Doryteuthis pealeii
ACATATCACCTATAATAAAATCGCCGGGCAGACTGGGCCCTTCAGCATTGGTAGGGTAAACCAGTCTAGGAGAGGGATAAACCTGAATTCAAAATTCCTGATTGTCGTCGTTGATTGGGTTTTGTGGCAACTCTAGATGCACCAACTCTATCGATGGCCAAACAGCGTGTGGATGGTCCAACACAAGCCTTCACCACTATAAACAAATCAACTTTGTGGTGTCATTGTGTGTGTGGAACTCATGCGTCGAAAATCGAGGAGAGTCCTAATTACTTTACCGCTCTCTCTCTCTCTCTCTCTCCGTCTCTCCGTCTCCTCCTCTCTCTCTCTCTCTCTCTCTCTCTCTCCTCTTCTACATATATATATATATTATAATAGATTGGTGTGTAATAAGCTAATAATTATATATATACATTTATATATATATATATAATAAAACACTGCTGAAGTAAGTGTGACCTCATTAGGTTACATTTCTCCTGTGGACACCTGCATATGACAAGTCATTATGAACATTTTTCTAATATAATTCCATCTTGTCACCAACCACTTCTATTATACTGGCTCTCGGCGATCCCAAGCACAGATCCAGATATCAGCGAAGGTGGTCAAATGTAGGTCTTTGCTCGGTTCGTCCACACCTGGTACTCATGAGCTGGTTTTCATAGGAGAACGTCACTATTAGTTTTCGTCTTCTTTTCTCCAGTTTTTTATTACCTAAGAAAAAAATTAATTGCATTTTAATTTATCTCATTAGTGTGTGTTACTATTTAAAGCAACATGTACGTTTTATATCTGATTAATCTTTCCTGTCGTTAGTGAGGTCGAGAACTTTTCGGCACACAATCAATCATAATTAATTTCTTGACTATACCAATCTTTTTCTTCTCATATTCTTTGTGATTTTCATTACTTATATCTATATTTCTTTATACGTAAAGGACTTGACTTTTATTTTGATAACATTTCTTTTCAACCCTATCAAAAAACTAAATATTGCTCCCTCTCTCTCTCTCTCTCTCTCTCTCTCTCTCTCTCTCTCTGCTCTCTCTCTCTCTCCTCTCTCTCTCTACTGGTTAATCTTTTTTTTTCTTTGTGACCGCCGTTCCTACAGTGGAAGAACATGCACCGGTCTCACTATAAATAGTGAGCACACCGAGTGGAAAGACACTGTTCCGTTAACGACAAGCTAGTCGTACATGTACCATTAATTTGTAAATACACTTGTCTTATTTTACCCCATCTCGACTTGACTTCTTTTTACTGTTGGACCTAACATCACCAAAATCTTTGTATGCTCCCCTTCTTTTTACTACTTTCTTTCTTTCTCCAATTATTCAAATATCTCTTTTCCTTCTTCTCTCTTTCTATTCTTTCTTTCTTTCTCTTTCATTTTGATCTTTCTTGATTTTCTCTGTATGCTCCTTCTTTTTTCTTTTTTTCTCTCTTTCTATCATCTATCTTCTTCTTTCTTTCTTCTTTGCACCTATCTTTTCCTTTTTTCTTTTTGCTATTTATTCTTTTTTCTTCACCCTCAATTTCATTCTTTATTATTATTTCTTGTTTCTTCGTTACCCCTCTCTAACTCTCTCTCTCTCTCTCTTCTCTCTCTCTCTCTCTCTCTCTCTCTCTCTCTCTCTCTCTCTCCTTTCTATATCTTTCTTTCTTCTTTCTTCTTCTTTCACTCTTTATTTTGTCCTTACCCTTCGTTTTGCGTTCTTCATTTAGTTTATTGCTATTTTCTTTCTATTTTTTTCTTCTGTTCTCTCTCCTTCTTTTGTTTTTCTTTTGTTTGATTCATTTCTTTCATTTCTTTCTTTTTTTTCTTTTAGTTATTCTATTTTTTCCTTTTTAAACACTTTTCAAGTTTTTTATTCTTTTTTTTTTCTCGGTTGCTTTTCTTTTCTCGTTTGCATCTCTACACGTCCCCCCTCTCTCTCTCTGTCTCTTTGTATGTCCCTCTTTCTCTTTCTCTCTCTCTCTTCCCTCTCTCTCTCTCTTTCCTCTCTCTCCTCTTTTCTCTCTCTCTCTCTCTCTCTCTCTCTATTATATATATATATATATATATTTTTCTCTTTTGTTTCCTTCTTTTTCTCTTTCCTTTTTCATCTTCGTTCTTTTTTCTTTTTCCATTCTCATTGTTTTTCATCCTTTTCTTTCCGTGCTCTTTATTCATCTTTTTATATTTCTTTTTCTGTTTCCTTCCCTTTGTACCCTCATCTTTCTTTTTCTTCGTTTCTTTCTATCTTTATGTTCTTTCTTCCTAAATTGTATTTTTCAAAATTTTCTTTTTTTTTCTTTCTTAAACCTGAAGTTTAACATGATAGTTTTATTTTGGTGTTGTTTACCTCTTCTTTTTACCCTTTTTTCTCTTTTTTCTTTTCTTTTCTCTTCTGTAATTCTTTCATTTCCTTCAAAGAAAATTCTTATCCTTTGTTTGATTTTTCTTTCTTTGATCGTTCTTTTTTCAATCTTTTTTCTTTTTCTTTTGGTTCTTTCTTTCTTTATTTATTCTTTTATCTTATTTTTTTTTTCAAAGAATATTTCTTTCTTGTTTTCTTTCTTTCTTTTTGTTTTTTCTTTCTTTCTTGTCATTCTTTCTCTTTTTGCTATTTTTCTTTCTTTGTTCATCTTTCTTCTTTTTGCCATTCTTTTTTCTTTTGTTCATTGCTTTCATATCCTCCTTCATTCTTTCTCTTTTGTTATTTTTATTTATTCTTTTTTATTTGCCTTTTTTCTTTTATTTTTTCGGAGAAATTTATTTTCTTTGTTTGATTTACTTTCTTTAGAATTCATCTTTTTTCTCCCTTCTTTCTTTCTTTCTTTCTTTCTTTTCTTCATATTAATTTAATTTATTTTGTTTTTACTTGTTTTTATCTTTTTTATTTTCTTTCAGATTTTAAAGAAAATGTATTCCTTTAGTAGGTTTTTCTTCATTGTATACATTCTCTTATCCCTCTTTCGTTTTGGCTTTCTTTTATTATTTTTCTTCTTCGTTCTTCTTTGTCTTTCTTCTTTCTTTTCTTTAAATTTTTCTTTCATTTTTTAAAGAAAATGTATTTCCTTGGTAGGTTTCCTTCATTGTATTAATTCTCTATCCCTCTTTCATTTTTTTTCTTTATTATTCTTCTTCTTCCCGTTTTTCTTTGTTCTTTCTTCTTTTCTTTTCCTTTAAATTTTTCTTTCATTTAAAAAAAAAAATGTCCCTCTTTCGAAAATAATTATTCTCCCATGCAAGTCAGCACTAGCAACACCCCTCCCGCCCCCCCCATTTCGTATTTTATTTCTTCCTAAATTAAAAACCGCCGTTTCTTAATTTAAGACGTGCCTTTAGGCTTATATATTATCAGAAACCATTCGTTGGGTTTAATTTATGTTTATTTCACAATTAATCCGATTTATTTCTTTTATTTTATAATTAAAAAATTATCTTTACCATTTCATGTAGCCGGGAAATAAATTCTCAATTAAAGTCAGTAAGGGAATCCGTTTGCTTTGTTAGAAAATATACTTACTGTTATATGGGACAACTTCATATACATTTAATTATATTATATATATATATTATATTATATATACTATACTATATATATATATAATATTAGAAACATTCTTTCTCTCTACCACGGTTTTGGTGTTCAACGTACACTTTCCTTAAGAGAACTAAAAATTATAGGTAGCTTAATTTTATAATATACTAGTACAAAATAAAAACAACCCTCCGGGCGATGTAAAATAGATTTTGAAACATATTGCCTGAGGGGGGAGTAAAAAAAATCAATGTTCAGCGAGTTTGTTACCTAAAGTAATAAATCATTTCAAATCATTAAAGCGATAAAACAAAAACATTTGAAATGTAAACTTTAAATATCTAATTAAAATTAAAACAAACTATATATAGATATATAATTACCAGTCAGTATTTATTAAAACTGTTAAAAAAAACCATGAGACTGTCTAATGTTGCATGTTCAAATTTGAGTGTATTATTCTATGTTATGACATTTTTGGTAATGTGACGTAAACCAGTGACGTAATTTTTGTATATAGACAAAAACCGGAAGCCGATCTCATTATTAAACAGACTGTCTGGCTTTAGAATTATTTTATTTCTCTCCTTGTCTTCTAATATAAAATTTAGTCTTTAAATCGAAACTGTTTTCCTTTGAATTAAAGATTAGTTTTCCATATGCTTATTCAGCAAAAGTATTCTGGAATTTCTATCAGTTGTTTGAACTCCTATCCTTTAGTTACATCATATGTATGTATGTGTGGGGGGTTTGGTATTTATATATATATTTACCAACCCCTCTGCACGAGCAGGATGTGACACAAAGGTCCAATTTCTTAAGCGGAATTCAACAGGTTTGAATTCAGAGTTTTCCTTCTCCTAGACCGGTGCCTAACCAAGGATAAAAGAGCCCGGTCGCCCTACTATTACCCATAGCTGTAGGAGAGTGGATTCATACCTTTCCCAAGGGTATAGCGCTAAAGTGAACAATGCAATTACCGCGTTCCAGATTGAATCGTGGCGACGAGTCCATTTCCCATGACTTTAACCATTACACCACCACGCTTCCATTATGGTGTGTATATGTGGTGTGTTGTATGTATGTACAATATATATGTTTCCAAGTTTCAAAATTTCTTATATATATATATATATTATAAGAAAAATTTTTCAAACAATTTCAACTAAAGATGGTTTTCACTGAACAATGGACTCGCCGCTTCTATAACATTACTTTACTCGTAATATTTGTGACTTTGTCAAACTCTCAAATTCTTTCACCAGAAATGTTTCCTGACTAATGACCTAAGGTTGAGAACAAATAAAAAAACATAAAAGAAATATTATTGTGGTATAATAAACTTTTTTCATATTGAGGTACCGTTGAGCTGGTTTCACTAGAGAACGTCGCTTCATGAGTTCATGCCTGCTGCTCTATCAGATCTAGCATTGTCTAACGGAAGGATTGTGATAAGGACCAGGGGTTCGTAAAGCTGCTTTCCTTCATTGTGTTTTCACGATTTGTTTAAGATCGAACTGCAGCATTCTTGTGCACCCCCACTTGCTTATTCTCTATGATCTTTTAAGGTCCAAATGTGCAGCCATACAGTGCACTGATACAACTACGGTCCTGGAAAAGGCTTACCTTCCTTTTTAAGACTATAAATGCAGAAAACTTAAAACCCTTGCAATAATTTTTCTATAAAGAAAGAAAGAAGAAAGCTTTACAGAAAGTAGTAGAAAAAAAAAGAGAAAAAAATAGCAGAAAGTAAAGAAAGTGAAGAATGAAAGAAAGGGGTAGGTAGAAAAGAAAAAAGAAGAGAACGAAAAACGATGACAGCAGAAAGAACAAAAGAAAGAAAAAAAGGAAAGGGAGAAAAAATATAGCAGAAAGAAAAGATTAAAACGAAAGAAAAGAAAGAAAGATAGAAAAGAAAGAAAGAAAAAAGACGATTAGCGCAGAAAGAAAGAAAAGAAAGAAGAAAGGAAAGAAAGAAAAATTATTGAAAAAAGAAAGAAAGAAAGAAAGAAAAATGATAGCAGAAAGAAGAAAGAGAGAAAGGAAAAATTATTTAAGAAAGAAAAAAATGATAGCAGAAAGAAAGAAAGAAAGAAGAAAAATGGCATAGCAGAAAAGAAAGAAAGAAAGAAAGAAAGAAAGAAAAGAAAGAAAAAGAAAATTATTGAAGAAAGAAAGAATGATAGCAGAAAAGAAGAAAGAAAGAAAAGAAAGAAAAAAAGAAAGAAAAAAATTGATAGCAGAAAGAAAGAAAGAAAGAAAGAAAGAAAGAAAGAAAAAAGATAGCAGAAAAGAAAGAAGAAAGAAAGAAAGAAAGAAAGAAAAAATTATGAAGAAAGAAAGAAAAAATGAAAAAGAAAGAAAGAAAGAAAGAAAGAAGGAAAGAAAGAAAAAATGTTGAAGAAAGAAAGAAAAATGATAGCAGAAAGAAAAGAAAGAAAGAAAGAAGAAAGAAAGAAAGAAAATATGATGAAAGAAAGAAAGAAAAATGATAGCAGAAGAAAGAAAGAAATTAGAAAGAAAGAGAAGAAAAATTATTGAAGAAAGAAAAAAAATGATAGCAGAAAGAAAGAAAAGAAAAGAAAGAAAGAAAAAAAAGAAAGAAAAATTATTGAAGAAAGAAGAAAAAGATAGCAGAAAGAAAGAAAGAAAAATATTGAAGAAAGAAAGAAAAAACTGATAGCAGAAAGAAAGAAAGAAAGAAAGAATAAAAATTATTGAAGAAAGAAAAAAAAATGATAGTAGAAGAAAGAAAGAAAGAAAGAAAGAAAGAAAAATGATAGCAGAAGGAAAGAAGAAAAAAAAATATTGAAGAAAGAAAGAAAAATGATAGCAGAAAGAAAGAAAGAAGAAAGAAAGAAATATTGAGAAAGAAAGCAAAATGATACAGAAAGAAAGAAAGAGGAAAGAAAGAAAGAAAGAAAAATTATTGAAGAAAGAAAAAAAAATGATAGCAGAAAGAAAGAAAGAGGGAAGAAAGAAAAGAAAAAAAATTATGAAGAAAGAAAGAAAGATAGCAAAAGGAAGAAAGAAAAAAAGAAGAAAGAAAAGAAACTGATATCAGCAAAGAAAAGAAGAAAGAAAGAAAGAAAGAAAGAAAGAAAGAAAATTATGAAGAAAAGAAGAAAAATGATAGCAGAAAGAAAGAAGAAAGAAAAGAAAGAAAGAAAGAAATATTATTGAAGAAAGAAAGAAAAATGATAGCATGAAAAGAAATGAAGATAAGAAAGAAAAATGATAGCAGAAAGAAAGAAAGGAAGGATGAACGAAAGGAAGATAAATAAAGGGTGGTAGAAGAAAAAAGAGAGAACGGAAAGAACGAGACATTCAGATATATATATATATAATTTGTTAGGTTGGTACATGTCTTCCTCTAAACTTTAAAAAAATCAAATTTTTAAACCCAATACATTTTTTAGCACACTTCAGAGCCGTTAGCTCAATTGGTAGAAATGTTCATCTATGAACCACAAGGTTCCGGTTTCGGGTACCGCGTTACCGTCACCTCAGGCACATTGAGTAGCACATATTGGGTAATCGATCTATCGTGGTGGGGAGCTGAGGTATGTGTGGCGCTCCGCCCAGGCAAGAAAATACGTGGTTAGGACTAAGCGAAAAGGGGATAGACTTCCTCGCTGTCTAGCTGATAGCAACACTAAGCAAATCCGCAATGCTTGTAATGAGGTGTTCGAAACAATTAAATTTACACTCGAAGAAGAATAAAACGCTTTTGTTTCATCAATCTAATTCATTATCATCATGTCCGCGCAAGCTGCACGGATATCATGACAATCTCTCGCCAAACTTCCTTATCACTCAATTCCCTTGGCATCATCCAGAACGCTAGTTTGGTGTCCTACGTTAGCATGTCCATGTGTTGGCTTCCACAAGAGAACGTCGCTTTATGAGCTCGCCCCGGCATCCCAGCAGTGTCCTACATGCCTAGTCCGCTCACCCGGGATGCGTTTGTGAGATGGGGCAGTGACCATTATAGTTGCTTCTTTGTGGGGTGCTGCTTCCACGGACTTATTTCCAGGACTGCACGCAACATTCTTTGCAGTCCCATCTAGCTTATTCCCAAGGCGCTTTGTTAGGGTCCGGTAGTGCAGCCATACAGCATACTGATAACCACATCCTGGAAGAATTGTCGCTTAGCTGTCAGTGAGATCGCGATTTCCATATTACTGATAATTTGTTTTGTGGACCGCCCATGCCTTTCCTATAGTGTATTAACATCGCTTTCTTAGAGTAAAGCCTTTTTTATTATGTATCTAATTATGTCGAGTGCATAGTCTAGGCATATTATAAACTATATATGGGTGGTGATGCTAATGTATCTCTTTGTAGGGACTCCTTGCGCGATGTCAAAGAAAATCGTGTCCCATGAGGTGAGCGTACCATTGCTTTAGTGTATTGTAGAGCATCATTATAGTGGCAACCGTTTTCTTTGGGGAGACCGTTACAGTAGTAGTATTTGTCTCAAAAATTACTGTTTATTTAAAAATAACTTTGCAGAAGATTAAACTTTTGACAAGATTTTTATCACGTGATTAAGTTAGGTAGCCTTCATTCTATTTCAAATTTTAATTCTAATGGCAGGTTCAGCCTGTTGAATTATTATTTAACCTTTTTGTTATGTGGATACCCCACCCCAACACCCAAAATAACCACCCTTTACTAGGAGAGACAGAGAGAGACAGACAGACAGACAGACAGACAGGAGAGACAGAGACAGAGCCAAACACCAGACAGACAGACAGACAGATAGATGAGATGATGGCTTTACTTTGTTACTCACTGCTTCTAATGGCAGGCATGTCAACCTTGAATTATTATCTTTATACCTGCATTTTATGTGGTATACCACTTTACTCGAGAGAGAGAGAGGACAGACAGAGAAACAGACAGACAAAGAAGGAGATGAGATGAGATGAGAAGATGAGTGATGGCTCTTATTCTCACTGCTCTAATTGATTCCAACTCGGTTCTTCTTGAGCGTGTTTTCTCCTTCAGAGCTTTCTGTTGGTTCTTCTTTATTTCTTCGGCTTGGTCATTTATTGGTTTAATATTTAAATCAACAAACAAGAACTTGTTTTTTTCTTCCAAAACTTTATTACAACCCAGCCCCAATTCATTCCACCGCCTGAGGGGGTAGGAGGCAGACCGACCTCTAGATCAGCAAAATGGAATCACTCATCTGTATTTTCTGGTCACATTCTTTGAAAGTTAAAACTATTTCACGCCTAATCCCGATCTACCCCTAATGTTAACGGAATGTCACCCTTGCAATCATCGGCCATTGTAACTTTCCATGAAACCCGTCTTCTTTTGAATCAACGAACTTTATTCAATATTCTTATACAGGTACGTACATAAATCATAATCTGCTTAGGAATATTTAACATTAGTCACAACCTACATTCTACATTTATATTACATTTTTGTGTAGTTGTTTATTTAAAAGGTTTTGCGCATAGTTACAGATCAAATTATAGTTGGAGTATGTATATTGATTTGTACATAATGAACACAGATATGACGAGTTTCAAATTCACTGACGAGGCTGTTTGCAATTTCACATAGCGCTAATGCCCCTTTGGAATGTATAAATCCAACCATTCTTCCTTACAGCCATGGGTAAATTTTAGAAGAATGGTGCCTTTAACCTTTGGTTTGGCAAACTAGTCTATCCAGTTCTAACCCGAAGTTTTGAAAGTACCTGTTAGTTTCCATCTATGGGTTAGGTTAGAAAAATGGTTAAAAAATAAATTAAAAAATTGAATTTTGAAAAAAAATTAATACTATCAAAATGAATAAAACCAAAACGCTTTCGGCACATGAAATAACCCAACAAGAGATGAGACTGCCATAAAATCAAACAAACCCAACCAATTCAATTGACCAAAACCAACCAACTTCTATTGACACAATAATTCAAAAAAATAACTAAAGCAAATTCCAGTCCATTGCAACACAATTTCTAATCTCTCTTCTCAGAACCAGGATTCCTATCAATGATAATAATAACTATTCACTTCCTCCCAAATTGAAGCAACAATATCATCATGGACAATGCAACAAATATAATCTTAAATAAATACATACATACCACAGACTGGCATTCATCGTCGCAAGCATGCGCATTGGAAACCTTTAAGAAGAAATACCACAATTATTTAAAAGATGAGATTTTAAAAAACGTAGTACACGCGTTGGAAAACGCCTTGAGCGACATCCTGTCACGATTTAAACTGCCAAAAATCAACTTTTCTTTTTACAATTTTAATAAAATGCCTTGTTTCGATAGATCAGTTTTTGAATTTCTTCTTCTGGCTGGCGATTATCTTAGTTAAGGTTTTTTTTCTTTATTTAAAAATAACCGCAATTTTTTAAAGTCTCTCTCCTTTACCACATTGGCCTCCGGTTTGAAATGTCTACCATCACCCTTGGGAAGCGTTTATTTAATTGAAATAAACATTTTATATATTTTTTCAATAAGATTTCAACAGTTGCATGCAAAATACGGAATTATATTATATATATATATAATTATATATATATATATATATAATTATTATATATATATTATGGTAGATTTTTGTCAAAAATATATTACATCTATACAATGTAATATATTTTGACACAAAAAATCTATAATCTATCTTATCTATCTATTCTATCTATCTATCTCTCTCATCCTACTCTCTCTCTCTCTCTTCTATTTATTATATATATATATATTATATATACATATATATATATAATATATATAAAATTGAGAAGATAGATAAAAGCAAACTATTCAGATTCTGAATTCAATCAACAAAACTCTGTAAAATTTAAATTTGCGAATAAAAATAACAGATGGAGAATATATATATATATAATATATATATTATATATATATAGATAGATAGATAGATAGATAGATAGATAATAGATATAGATTTTTGTTCAAAATATATTACATCTGTATAGATGTAATATATTTGAAAAAATCTACCATATATATATATATATATATATATATATATATATATATATATATATATATATATTCCGTATTGCATGCACTGTTTGAAAATCTTACTTGAAAAATGAAATAAAATGTTTTTCAATTAAATAAACGCTTCCAAGTGATGGTAGAATTTCACCGGAGGCCAATTGGTAAAGGCAGGGAAGAGGTCTTTAAAAAATTGCGGTTTATTTTAAATAAAAGAAAAAAAAACTTACTAAGATATCGCAGCCAAGAAGAAGAAAAAATCTAAAAACTGATCTAAATCGAACAAGGCATTTTATTAAAATTGTAAAAAGAAAGTTGATTTTTGCATTTAAATCGTGACAGGATGTCGCTCAAGGGCGTTTTCCAACCGACTACGTTTTTAAAATCTCATCTTTTAAATAATCTGTGGTATTTCTTAAAGGTTTCCAATGCGCATGCGTTGCGACGATGAATGCCAGTTGTGTATGTATGTATTTATTTAGTATATTTTGGTTGCATTGTCCATGATGATATTGTTGCTTCTATTTGGGAAGGAGTGAATAGTTATTATTATCATTGGATAGGAATCCTGGTTCTATTAAACACTCGGTTGATTAGAAATTGTGTTGCAAACTGGACTGGAATTTGCTTTAGTTATTTTTTGAATTATTGTTGTCAATAGAAGTTGGTTGGTTTGTCAATTGAAATTGGTTGGTTTGTTTGATTTTATGGCATCTCATCTCTTGTTGGGTTATTTCATGCCGAAAGCGTTTTGTTTTATTCATTTTTGATAGTATTCAATTTTTTTCAAATTCAATTTTTTAAATTTATTTTTTAAACCCATTTTTTCTACCTAACCCATAGATGGAACACTAACAGGTACTTTCACTTCGGGTTAGAATGGATAGACTAGTTGCCAAACCAAAGTTAAAGGCACCATTCTATTCTAAAATTTACCCATGGCTGTAGGAAGAATGGTTGGATTTATACCATTCCCAAAGGCATTAGCGCTATGTGAAATGCAAACAGCCTCGTCCAGGATTTGAACTCGTCATACTGTGTTCATTATGTACAAATCAATATACATACTCCAACTATATTTGATCTGTAACTATGCGCAAAAACCCTTTTAATAAACAACTACACAAAAATGTAAATATAAATGTAGAATGTAGGTTGTGACTAAATGTTACATAATTCATAAGCAGATTATGATTTATGTACGTACCTGTAGTAAGAATATTTGAATAAAGTTCGTTAGATTCAAAAGAACGGGATTTCCATGGAAAGTTACCATGGCCGATGATTGACAAGGGTGACATTCCGTTAACATTAGGGTAGACGGGATTAGGCGTGAAATAGTTTTAACTTCAAATGTGACCAGAAAATACAGAGTGAGTGGATTCCAATTTGCTCGATCTAGAGGTCGGTCTCCTCCTTCAGGCGGTGGATGAATATGGGCTGGGTTGTAATAAAGTTTTGGAAGAAAAAAACAAGTCTTGTTTGTTGATTTAATATTAAACAATAAATGACCAGCCGAAGAAATAAAGAAGAACCAACAGAAAGCTCTGAAGAGAAAACACGCTACAAGAGAACAGAGTTGGAATCATTAGAAGCAGTGAGTAAACAAGTAAGAGCCATCATCTCATCTCATCTCATCTCATCTCCTCTTGTCTGTCTGTCTGTCTGTCTGTCTCTCTCTCTCTCGAGTAAAGTGGTATACAACATAAAATCAAGGTATAAGATAATAATTCACAGGTTGACATGCCTGCCATTAGAAGCAGTGAGTAAACAAGTAAGAGCCATCATCTCATCTATCTGTCTGTCTGTCTGTCTGTTTGTCTCTGTCTCTGTCTCTCTGTCTGTCTGTCTGTCTGTCTGTCTCTCTCTGTCTCTCCCTAGTAAAGGGGTATACAACATAAACACAAGGTATAAGATAATAATTCACAGGCTGACCTGCCATTAGAATTAAAATTTGAAAATAGAATGAAGGCTACCTAACTTAAATCACGTGATAAAAACTTGGTCAAAAGATTTAATCTTCTGCCAAAGTTATTTTTTAATAACAGTATTTTTGAGACAAATACTACTACTGTACGGTCTCCCCAAAGAAACGGTTGCCACTATAATGATGCTCTACAAATACACTAAAGCAATGGTACGCTCACCTCATGGCGACACAGATTTCTTTGACATCGCCGCAGGAGTCCTACAAAGAGATACATTAGCACCATATATATTTATAATATGCCTAGACTATGCACTTCGAACATAATTAGATACCATAAAATAAAAAGGCTTTACTCTAAGAAAGCGATGTTAATACACGTATAGGAAAGGCATGGGCGTCCACAAACAAATTATCAGTAATATGGAAATCCGATCTCACTGACAAGCTAAAGCGACAATTCTTCCAGGATGTGGTTATATCAGTACTGCTGTATGGCTGCACTACCTGGACCCTAACAAAGCGCCTTGGGAATAAGCTAGATGGGACCTGCACAAGAATGTTGCGTGCAGTCCTGAATAAGTCGTGGAAGCAGCACCCCACAAAGAAGCAACTATATGGTCACCTGCCCCCATCTCACAAACCATCCGGGTGAGACGGACTAGGCATGTAGGACACTGCTGGAGATGCGGGGACGAGCTCATAAGCGACGTTCTCTTGTGGAAGCCAACACATGGACATGCTAACGTAGGACACCCAAACTATGCGATTCTGGATGATGCGCAGGGGCAATGAGTGATAAGGAAGGTTGGCGAGAGATTGTCATGGATATCCGTGCAGCTTGCGCGACATGATGATAATGAATTAGATGAGAAAACCAAAAGCGTTTTATTCTTCTTCGAGGTGTAAATTTAAATTGTTTCGACACCTCATTACAAGCATTGGCGGAATTGCCTAGTGTTGCTATCAGCTAGACAGCGAGGAAGTCTATCCCCTTTTCGCTAGTCCTAGACCACGGATATTTTCTTGCTGGGGCGGAGCGCCACACATACCGTCAGCTCCCCACCACATAGATCAGATTACCCAATATGTGCTACTCATGTGCTGAGGTGACGGTAACCGGTACCGAACCCGGAACCTTGTGGTTCATAGATGAACATTCTACCAATTGAGCTAAACCGGCTTCTGAAGTGTCATAAAAATGTATTGGGTTTAAAAATTTGATTTTTTTAAGTTTAGAGGAAGACATGTACCAACCTAAGCAAATTATATATATATATATCTGCTGTCTCGTTCTTTCGTTCTCTCTTTTTTCTTTCTACCACCCCTTTATTTCATTCTTCCTTTCTTCCATCCTTCCTTTCTTTCTTTCTGCTATCATTTTTCTTTCTATCTTTCTTTCTTTCTGCTATCATTTTTCTTTCTTCTTCAATAATATTTCTTTCTTTCTTTCTTTCTTTCTTCTTTCTTCTGCTATCATTTTTCTTTCTTTCTTCAATAATTTCTTTCTTTCTTTCTTTCTTTCTTTCTTTCTTTCTTTCTTTCTTTCTGCTATCAGTTTTCTTTCTTTCTTCAATATTTTTTTTCTTTCTTTCTTTCTGCTATCATTTTCTTTCTTTCTTCAATAATTTTTCTTTCTTTCTTTCTTTCCCTCTTTCTTTCTTTCTTGCTATCATTTTTTTTCTTCTTCAATAATTTTTCTTTCTTTCTTTCTTTCCCTCTTTCTTTCTTTCTGTTATCATTTGCTTTCTTTCTTCAATATCTTTTCTTTTCTTTCTTTCTTTCTGCTATCATTTTTCTTCTTTCTTCAATATTTTTTTTCTCTTTCTTTCTGCTATCATTTTTCTTTCTTTCTTTCTTTCTTTCTTTCTTTCTACTATCATTTTTTTTTCTTTCTTCAATAATTTTTCATTCTTTCTTCTTTCTTTCTTTCTGCTATCAGTTTTCTTTCTTTCTTTCAATATTTTCTTTCTTTCTTCTGCTATCATTTCTTCTTTCTTCAATAATTTTTCTTCTTTTTTCTTTCTTCTTTCTTTCTTTCTTTCTGCTATCATTTTTTTTCTTTCTTCAAATAATTCTTTCTTTTTCTTTCTTTCTTTCTTATTTTCTTTCTTTCTTCCTTTCTTTCTTTCTTTCTTTCTGCTATCATTTTCTCTTTTCACATTTTTTTCTTTCTTTCTTTCTTTCTTTCTTTCTTTCTTTCTTTCTTGCTATCATTTTTCTTCTTTCTCATTTTTTCTTTCTTTCTTCTTTCTTTCTTTCTTTCTTTCTGCTCATTTTTCTTTCTCTTTCTTTCTTCTTTCTTTCTTTCTCTATCATTTTTTCTTTCTTTCTTTCTTTCTTTCTTTCTTTCTTTCTTTCTGCTATCATTTTTCTTTCTTTCTTCAATAATTTTCTTTCTTTCTTTCTTTCTTTCTTTCTTTCTTTCTTTCTTTCTTTCTTCATTCTTTCTTCTTCTTTCTTTCTTTCTGCTATCATTTTCTTTCTTTCTTCTTTCCTTCTCTCTTTCTTTCTTTCTGCTATCATTTTTCTTTCTTTTCTTTCTTTTCTTCAATAATTTTTCTTTCTTTCTTTCTTCCTTTCTTTCTTTCTTTCTGCTATCGTCTTTCTTTCTTTCTTTCTTTCTTTCTTTCTTTCTTTCTTCTTTCGTTTATCTTTTCTTTCTGCTATTATTTTTCTCCCTTCCTTTTTTTCTTTCTTTTTTCTTTCTGCTGTATCGTTCTTTCGTTCTCTCTTTTTTCTTTCTACCACCCCTTTCTTTCATTCTTCCTTTCTTACTTTCTGCTATTTTTTTCTCTTTTTTCTTTCTACTAACTTTTCTGTAAAGCTTTCTTTCTTTCTTTCTTTATAGAAAAATTATGCAAGGGTTTTAAAGTGTTTCTGCATTTATAGTCTTAAAAAAGGAAGGTAAGCCTTTTCCAGGCCGTAGTTGTATCAGTGCTACTGTATGGCTGCACCATTTGGACCTTAACAAAGATCATAGAGAATAAGCAAGATGGGGGTTGCACAAGAATGCTGCGTTCGATCTTAAACAAATCGTGAAAACACCAATGAAGGAAGCAGCTTTACGACCACCTGGTCCTTATCACAATCCTTCCGAGTTAGACATGCTAGATACTGATAGAGCAGCAAGGATGAACTCATGAGCGACGTTCTCTAGTGGAAACCAGCTCAACGGTACCTCAATATGAAAAAAGTTATTATACCAACAATAATATTTCTTTTATGTTTTTTTTATTGTTCTCAACCTTAGGTCATCGTCAGGAAAACATTTCTGGTGAAAGAATTTGAGAGTTTGACAAGTCACAAATATTCGAGTAAAGTAATGTTATAGAAGCGGCGAGTCCATCTGTTCAGTGAAAACCATCTTTTAGTTGAATTTGTTTGAAATTTTCTTATATATATATATATATAAGAAAATTTTTGAAACTTGGAAACATATATATATGTACATACATACACACACACACACATATACACACACATAATGGAAGCGTGTGGTGTAATGGTTAAAGTCATGGGAAATGGACTCGTCGCCACGAGTTCAAATCCTGGACGCGGTAATTGCATTTTCACTTAGCGCTAATACCCTTGGGAAAGGTATGAATCCTACTCTCCCTCCAGCTATGGGTAAATAGTAGGGCAGACCGGGCTCTTTAACCTTGGTTAGGCAACCGGTCTAGGAGAAGGAAAACTCTGAATTCAAACCTGTTGAATTCCGCTTAAGAAATTGACCTTGTGTCACATCCTGCTCGTGCAGAGGGGTTGGTAAATATATATATACACCCCACACATACATACATATATGTACTAAAGGATAGGAGTTCAAACAACTGATAGAATTCCAAATTACTTTTGCTGATAAGCATATGGAAAACTAATCTTTAATTTCAAAGGAAAACAGTTTCGATTTAAAGACTAAATTTTATATTAGAGAGACAAGGAGAGAAAAAAAATAATTCTAAACCAGACAAGTCTGTTAATAATGGAGATTCGCTTCCGGTTTTTGTCTATAACAAAAATTACGTCACTGTTTACGTCACATTACCCAAAATCGTCATAACATAGAATAAATACACTCAAAATTTGAACATGCAACATTAGACAGTCCTCATGTTTTTTTAAAACAAGTTTTAATAAATACATGACTGGTATTATATATCTATATATAGTTTGTTTTATTTTAATAGATATTTAAAGTTTACATTTCAAATTGTTTTGTTTTTTAATCCTTTAATGAATTTGATGATTTTACTTACTTAGGGTACAAACTCGCTGACATTGATTTTTTTACTCCCCCCCCTCAGGCAATATGTTTCAAAAATCTATTTTTACATCGCCCGGAGGGTGTTTTTTATTTTGTACTAGTATATATAAAATTAGCTACCTATAATTTTTAGTTCTCTTAAGGAAAGTGTACGTTGAACACCAAAACCGTGGTAGAGAGAAAGAATGTTCTAATATAATATATATATATATATATATATATATATATATATATATATATATATATAAATGTATATGAAGTTGTCCCATATAACAGTAAGTATATTTTCTAACAGCAAACCGGATTCCCTTACTGACATTTAATTGAAATTTAATTTCCCGGCTAAATACATGAAATGGTTAAAGAAATAATTTTTTAATTATAAAATAAAAGAAATAAATCGGATTAAATTGTGAAATAAAATAAATTAACCCAACGAATGTTTCTGATAATATAAAGCCCTAAAGGCACGTCTTAAATTAAGAAACGGCGGTTTTTAAATTAGGAAAGAAATAAAATACAGAAATGGGGGGGGGAGGGGTGTTGCTAGTGCTGACTTGCATGGGAAATAATTATTTTCGAAGAGGGACATTTTTTTTTTTAAATGAAAGAAAAATTTAAAGGAAAAAGAAAGAAAGAAAGAACAAAAGAAAGAACGGAAGAAGAAGAAAATAATAAAAGAAAAAAAATGAAAGAGGGATAAGAGAATGTAATACAATGAAAAAAAACCTACCAAAGGAAATACATTTTCTTTAAAAAATGAAAGAAAAATT
>CM042148.1:107769884-107784884 GCA_023376005.1 Doryteuthis pealeii
GATAACAGAGTGGAAGCAAAAAGAAAAAAGAAAAAAAAGATGGGGTTAGATTTTATAGAGATAAGGGTGGCAGGTTGGGGTGGAATTAATGGCCAAATCAAAATGCAAATAATTTTAAGGGTACGAACACGTCGAAAACGTTTGCAATATTAATTTAACCCTTTTCATATTGTTATTTTTATTGCCCTGATATTTAAGGTATACAATGTTTCTCCAGCGTTACTCTTCTTCTTCTTCTTCTTCTTCTTCTTCTTCTTCTTCTTCTTCTTCTTCTTCTTCTTCTTCATTCGCTTCACGCTCATTTTTTTCTTTGCAGTCAATTTATAACCTTTCTTTTTTTTCTTTTTCTTTCATTACATCATTTCCCTTTCTTCTTCCTTTCTTTCGTTCTTTCTTCTTTTACAATATTTTCCCCTTTCTTTCTTTCATTCATTTCTTTCTTTCTTTCTTTCTTTCTTTCTTTCTTTCTCTTCATTTCTTCTTTCATTTCTTTCTTTTTCTTTTTTTCTTTCTTTCTTTCTCTTTCATTCTTTCTTTCTTTCATTTTCTTTCTTTTTTCTTTCTTCTCTTTCTTCTTTCTTTCTTTCATTTTCGTTCTCTTTCATTCTTTCTTTCTTTTCATTTTCTTTTCTTTTTCTTTCTTTCTTTCTTTCTTTCTCTTTCATTCTTTCTTCTTCATTCTTTCTTTTTTTTCTTTCATTCTTTCTCTTCATTCTTTCTTTCTTTCATTTTCTTTCTCTTTCATTCTTTCTTCTTTCATTTTCTTCTTTTTTCTTTCTTTCTTTCTCTTTCATTCTTTCTTTCTTTCTTTCTTTTTCTCTTTCATTCTTTCTTCTTTTTTCTTTCTTTCTTTTTTCTTTTTCTTTCATTTCTTTTCTTTCTTTCTCTTCTTCTTCTTTCTTTCATTTTCTTTTTCTTTCTTTCTTTCTTCTTCTTTTTTCTTTCTTTCTCTTTCATTCTTTCTTTCTTTCATTTTCTTTCTTTTTTTCTTTCTTTCTTTCTTCTTTCATTCTTCTTTCTCTTCATTCTTTCTTTCTTTTTTCTTTCTTTCTTTCTTTCTCTTTCATCTTTCTTCTTTTCTTTCTTTCATTTTCTTTTTTCTTTCTTTCTTCTTTCTCTTTCATTCTTTCTTTCTTCATTTTCTTTCTCTTCATTCTTTCTTTCTTTAATTTTCTTTCTTCTTTCTTCTCTCTTTCATTTCTTTCTTTCTTTCATTTTTCTTTCTTTTTTCTTTCTTTCATTCTTTCTCTTCATTCTTTCTTCTTTTCATTTTCTTTTCTCTTTCATCTTCTCTTCATTTTCTTTTCTTTCTTTCTTCTTTCTCTTTCATTCTTTCTTTCTTTCATTTTCTTCTTCATTTTCTTCTTTCTGTCTTCTTTTCTTTCTTTCTTATTCATTTTACAGTTCTTATTGTTCTTTTTGTTCAGTATTCAAAATATTGGTTTGCTATTATTAATTTTCCTTTCTTTCCTTTCTTCTTACCTTCATCCTTTCTTACTAATTTCATTCCTATAATTTTTATTCTCAGCAAAATAGAAAGAAAGAAAGAAAGGGTACATTTGATAATGTCGAAAGAAAGAAGGAAATAAAGAAAATAAGAAAGAAACAAAAGCGAAAGAGAAAAAAGAAAGGAAGAAAGAAGAGGAAATGTTTTTTTGTTTATCTTTCTTTTTATCTATTCTCTACCTATCTATATATTGATAGTCGTGTTCCTTAAAAGTACGACCGTTATCAACAACACCTTCTGGTTAAAAATCAGACCGTCTAAATCGTCCAAGATGAAAAGCAAAAATGTTCATCCTGATTATCTGGTGTTTCTTATCCGTTGACTTCATATTTAATTTGGGTATCATCAACTCAACAAAGTAATGGGCCAGTTAGTTTTTATTAGAAAGAAAGAAATGAACGAAAAAGAAACGTTCTACAGAGAAAAATATAATAAAGAAAGAAAGAAAAGATAATTAAGGAAATATAGAGAAAAGGAATGAGCGCGCGGAAGTGATTACGTTAACCTGTTTCAATTGAACATAGAGAAAAGAATATAAAAAAGTAAAGAAAGAAAAAAGAGTGAGACAGATAAATGAAGATTATTATACATTTAGCTCAGTCGGTAGAGTGTTTGTCTAGAAACCACAAGGTTCCTAGTTCGATACCCGGCCCCGCCAACTCAGCGTATGAGTAGCACAGGGATCTGTGCGGTAAAGTAAGGAGCTGATGGTAGGTGTGGCGCTCCACCTCAGATGCTAAAATAATCTCCTTGGTCTAGCGCTAGTGAAAAGGGGATAGACTCCCTCGCCGCATGGCTTATACCGACATTAGGCCGCCCCGACGACTTTACTTACTTTTACTTACATATTGAACTCTTAAGTAAACATACCAAGTGTTTTAATGATTAAATTATCATACTATGGTATATCCACAGGTCCATTAGTATTACATATTAGTGTAATTTAATAATAATAATAATAATAATAATAATAATATATAAATATATATATATATATATATATATATATATATATGTGTGTGTGTGTGTGTGTGTGTGTGTGTGTGTGTAAAAATGGAAAAGGAATTGAATCCGACAATATGAGGAAAAATGAGTAAAGAAAAGAAAAGTAAATGGATAAAATGAATTTAATCGATATCACATTAATCGATATCACTTACACATGTGTTTCGGTCAGTTTATGCGTGTGAAAATATTTCGCACACATACAAGAATCGACCTTCATCAGAGTGAACATTTATTTATATATATATATATATATATTTTTATATATATTTATATATATATTATATATATATATATTTTATATATATATATATAATATATATATATATATATATATATATATATATTAGTAGTAGTAAAGGATTGGGTAAATACGACAATATATGGTTGAAAAATAGAGGGAAAATGCGGATAAAACAACACAACAACTAAATGCAAATGATATTGCATCGCGGAAAGTTTTTCGAATTTATTCTGAAGACAAAATAGGCTCTATAGTCTACTTTTATGCTGAAGATGAGAAGAACACCATACACCGAAAATAAACCCATTACCCCTTTTTCCTCAATTCTTCAGTCACACATCCAACCCTCTCCTCTTCCTTTCCCTTTTCCTCTCATCTTATCACTCTGTACGCCCTCACTCATTCTGTCCGCCCCGAATTATAATGAAGATTCGGTGTCTGTTCTTAACCGAAACTACGCCACTGATGACGTCACAATATCCCCAGGAATTGCCTAAGTTTAACAATAAGTATTTAATTTATAGTCAAAATCGTTAGTATATGAATTAAATTTTATTTATTTAAGATGGCTCAATGACATTCTTGAGTTAGATTTATCTCAAAACAGCCCATATTATTCGTGTGTTTAAAATCCTGCAATGCGTGTTATATATATATCACTAAGAAATAAACATAATATATGGTGTGGTTAATTTGCATACTGGTTTTAACGAACTGGGTTTAATGAATAATTACTTGGTGTTATTGATCTCTAACATTCTTGTTTTATTCAATTGGAAACATGGCCTAGTGGATAAGGTAGTTAGGTTAAGACAGTTCTAAGTGACAGTTATCTCTGGATTCCGGGTTCAATCTTGAGTAGCGGCAGTAACATAGAAAAATAATTAACACAACTCCCACCCCAGCGATGGTTAGTGGAATGAGAACAGGATACCCCCGTGGACTAAATAAAGTGTTAAGTTCAAAGTTCCGTGATGGCTCCCGATTACGACAAGAAAGTTCCCGAGTCCGAAAATAAGGTTCCCGAGTCCGAGAAGGTTCCCTAGTCCGACAATAAATACCTGAAGAAGGCCAGAGGGTATATCGGCCGAAACGTTGTACAAATAACAATAAAGATGAGGACAATAGTCCGAATAACGCAGATAATACTAATCATCGAGCCTCATCTCAAACATTCAGAGAAATAAAATCAATGAATATGAATAACTTTATATAGAAACTAATTAAGATATAATCAAAATAAACGTAATTCTTTTATATGTGTTTTTATTTAATTTCGGTAGTCTTTCTAATTTAATATATTTAATTAAAACTTAAATTGTTTCTTGGTCACCATTGTATTAACTATTGGCACTTCCTGTTAACCTCTTGTAAAGCTATGTCCTTGTACGTGAATTCTCAGTTGACAAAATTATCTTACAAACTAGAAAACACATTACAGTGCTTTATTTCTTTATATGTGCATACATTGTCACTCGTTTGTTATTTGAATGTAAGTATATATTTTTATTTATTTCCTGACCTCTCACCAGGCCGGATTAACATGAAATCATTTCAACAAGGCAAGCCAAATTTCATGCAATGGCAAAAATGTGTGGTCTCGTCGGTATTACCCTTGAGGTGCGCCTAAGGCACTCGACAATAAACCCGACCCTTTTAGATACGGGGCAGGTACACGTCCCTTTTTGATAATAAATTATCTTGGTCTACTCTCTCGTTTACATTAAAGCCTTAGTTGTATTCCTCGAATATCATTGTATACAGATTATTTGTATTTGGCAGGAATACTTCAGACTATATCAATCTATATTCATGGACCGGGTTAGCTCAGTCGGTAGAGCGTTCGGCTAGAAACTGCAAGGTTCCTAGTTCGAAACCGGCCCTCACCAACTCAGCGTATGAGTAGCACAGGGATCTGTGCGGTAAAGTAAGGAGCTGATGATAGGTGTGGCGCTATACCTCAGATGCAAAAACCATCTCCTTGGTCTAGCGCTAGATTGGCTGATACCGACTTTAGGCCACCCCGACGACTTTACTTTTTTTTAATATCAATGTATTCAAACAAATGATTCTTTCTTTCTTCTTTCTTTCTTTTTTCTACTCCATCATTACTATATCGTTTTTTTTTTTTCGTTTTTTCTTCAACATCTTTTTTCACCCATTCTTTCCTTTCCTTTTCATTCTTCTCTCTTTCCTTTTTCTTTCTTTCGTGAATTTTTCTCTTTCCAGTATCTTTTCTTTCTTTCTTTTCGCTTTGTCATTCTTCTTTCTTTCTTCCTTTTTTCTTTCGTAATTTTTCTCTTCTAGTATCTTTCTTCTCTTTTCGCATTTGTCATTTCTTTTTTCTTTCTTTCTTTTTTCTTTTTTCTCTTTCCAGTATCTTTCTTTCTTTCTTTTCGCTTTGTCATTCTTCTTCTTCTTTCCTTTTTTCTTTCTTTCGTGAATTTTTTTTCTTTCAGTATCTTTCTTCTTTTTCGCATTTGTCTTCTTTCTTTCTTTCCTTTTTTCTTTCTTTCGTAAATTTTTTCTCTTTCTAGTATCTTTTCTTCCTTTCTTTTTCGCCTTTGTCATTCTTTCTTTCTTCTCTTTCTTTTCTCTTTCCATCACCGTTTCTTTCTTTCTTTCTTCTTTTCAAACTTTCTCTTCCATCATCATTTCTTCTTCATTATTTTTTCTTCCTTCCTTCCTTCTTTTTAATTTTTTCTCCATCAACGTTTTTTTTTCTTTTTACTTTCTTTCTTTTCTTCTCTTACTTTCTTTTTTTTTTCTTTTTAATCTGATTTCCGTCGCTTGTTCTTTCTTTCATTCATTCTTTCCTTCTTCTTTCCTCTTTTCATTCTGACTTTTCTGCCCTTCTCTCTTCCAATTCTCACCCCTCTCAATCTCCCCTATCATTCACCACTATATTTCCTTCTCACCCCCCCACACTCTCCATCTCCACCCCTCAACCTCTCACTCACTCGTATTTACTCCCATTATCTTCTTTTGTCATGACCGAGGATGCATCTTTTATTTTTGGCACTTTTTATAATACTATTGTTTTTTGGGGTCTTTTTATTCTTTTAATTTTTTTCAATAAAATTTCTTTATTTTCCGAAAGATTTATTTATTTATTTTCGAGAAGAATCGGCTGACATGCCCTTTTTTATTTTTAGACTTTGTTTTCTGAAATTATATTCCCTTCGGTCTTCTATCAACTTTTGACACAGAAGCATATGTAAATATAATTCAATTCTGAAATCTGTCCCCTTTTTTTGAAAATTTTTTTGTCTAATACTTAAATGCCTTTTGAAAAGCACACAGCAGACACCCGCACACGTATAATGTCACAATCACGTGCCAATGTAAGAGTGTGTGGTTATACGTTGTAAGTGGCATAAAAAATGAGAGCTTTAAAAGAAATATATATATATATATATATATATATATATATATATATATATATATATATATATATATATATATATATATAATATATAATGTTGTTATGGGTCCGACGGAAAAAGAATTAGATATTCTATAAAAAAGAAGTCCACAAAATGGTTTGAATTTTTTTTTTGAAAAAACAATTAATTGAAAACAACATTTTGTGGACCTTCTGCCTTATAATATATATATATATATATATATATATATATATATATATATAGAGAGAGAGAGAGAGAGAGAGAGAGAGAGAGAGATTATATATATGTATAGAAATTATTTTGATTTCCCATCTGATGAGACTTGATTTTGGGGAGCTTTATTAAATCAACTTAGATTCATAAAGGCCCCAATTTTGGTCCAAATAAATTTATTATGGAAAAACGGTGTTGAGTTTTTCCTTCCTTTCAAAGATAAATATTGCTCTGTATGTAATCTAAAAAGATTATTATACATTGAGCTCTCTGCAGTGATTTAAAGATTCACTGTATTTGTACATACTGGATAATACAACAATAATACAATGTGTCTTAGAAATCACATATAGAATCATCCCTTACTACCAAGTTTTGGATACCTCATATCTCACTCTCTCTCTCTCTCTCTCTCTCTCTCTCTCTCTATATATATATATATATATATATATATATATATATATATATTACTTGGAATATTAATATAAGGGCATAATATATATTATAAGATTGAGGTCTTAGCTTTATTCCTATAGCATGCACATATGTCAAAGTGAAATTGTCTAAGAACAGGATAGTGTATGGAAAATTATAGTTGAGGGTTAAAGTCGACTAATATATCTAAGTTTAAACAAAGTTAAATTAATAAAATCGGCACCTAAAATTTGCACGATAGTAGGTGCTTTTTAAGGCATAATTCGTAGACTTTTGAACCCGCTTATCTCCGTCAATTCCCAAAATCGAGCAATTTCTTTGGTATCATATTAATCGACGCATCAAATTCTATCCGAAAAGCAATAAAATCGGCATCTAAAATTTGCACGAAAATAGATGATTTTGAGGCACTGTCAGGGTTTTTTAAAGGCTCATATCTCAGCCAATTAATAGAATTGAGCGCTTTCGTTAGCATAAATGAAATCTTCGCATCAAAATCTCTCAGCTTATCTAAGCAGAAGATAGAATAATGTTACACCTGGAATTGTCCTCTATGTCTGCACTTGGTTATCAGTTCATTGTATTTATTAAGTAGTTTTCTAGTGTTCTTAAATAACAATATTTTCACTTATTCTGATATGCAAAGTGAGTATTAACCTTTGAAGTTTGTGGCCAAGTTCGAGGTTCGGACTATTTTCCATTTCACCACCACGAGGCACACAAAATTTTGTTTATAGTGGTGAAGGCTTTTGTTGGACCATCCGCACATTTTCGCACAGTCGATAGGAAAGAATTGGTGCATGAGAAATGCCACAAACCCAATCAACAGATTTTTGTTCTCCTTGATTGATTACCTATCCAAGGTTAAAGAGCCCAGTCTGCCCTACTATTCAACCCAAATATGGAGGGAGAATATATGGACTCATACCATTCCCAAGGGTATTAGCGTTATGTGAAATGCAAACAGCCTTGTCTATGATTTGAACTCGGGTCGACGAATCCATTTCCTAAGTCTCTAAACATTATTCCACGCGCCTCGACATCTGCTATAGGGATAATAAGATTCCTCATTTTGCATCTGATGAACTGGACCGAAAGGTAATACCTGAAAGAGGCTAAACTGCGACATCTTAGTAAACGATTTTGAACTCCAGGCTCACTATTACGTTCACCTTCGAACTATTACCCATGGGAAAGGTCTGAACCCCTCATCCCCCCAGCCATGGGTAAAATAGTAGCACTACTGTTCTCTCGCAAGAAGTGGCTCGTTATCTTCAAATGAAATGGGCAAGGCGACACGAGTTTAAATCCAGGACGAGGCTGGTAGCATTTCACATAGTGTTAATACCATTGGGAAAGGTATGGATCCCTCCAGCTATGGGTAAATAGTAGAGCAAGCTTAGCTCTTTAACCTTGGTGTGACAACCGGTATAGGAGAAGGAAAACTGAATTCAAACGTGTTAAGCTCCGATTAAAAACTGATCTTTTGTCGGATCGTGTTCGTGCAGGTAAATACCTGTGAAAATGTTTTTTTGCATTAAATAACCCACGAAGTTTGATAGGCCATTAAACAAAGAAACCAAACAAAGCGGTGTCCTGGGTATGATGTTATACTGCATCTAATGGTGAAGTTCTAATACTGGAGCTGTAGGGAGTGTGAAATACCCCTTCATCGCAATTACTCACAGTTTCACTCTGACTCGGAGTGGTAGTACCTGTTAGGGTTCCATCTATTGGTTAAATAGAAAAAATGAGTTTTAAAAATGTGATTGTTCCAACCCAATTGACTTTATTGCAATCCCCAACACTTTTTATCATATATGTGCTAGGAGACGGTGGCTGAGGGTCTTAATGTCCTAGGTAAAATGCTAAACACTGATTGGGAAGTCCTAATTCTAAATGTGGAGTAATCATTCATAACCATTACTCCCAGATCCACTCTGTCCCGGACTGGTAGTATCTGTTAGAGTCCCAATAGAAAGAAAATGACTTTTAAAAAGTTTGAATACCCATCAATCATGGATAGAACAAAATTATTTCGGCATAAAATAACCCAACAAGAGTTGACATGTCGTAAAATCCTACAAACCAAACTAAACCCAACCAAGCAATTTTTAAAAGGTACATTTAAGATATAGATCTATTTTTCGTTTTATCAATGGTGCTTGGTAAATTTATTTATTTATTTATTTATTTAGATATTTTGAGAAAGTCAAAAATAAACTAGCAGCATCAGCAGTAACTTTTTACGTGACCAGCACAACGGACACTGGTTGGGAGGGGGGGGGGCTTGAATTTCAAAATTGATAAAAGAATTTCCGCCTGGCCTACTTTCAATGGTAACTGGCCATGAAATACCAAAAGAGGAAGAACAGCAACAGCAAGAACAAATAAATAAATAAATAAATGAATTATAAAAAAATTCAAAGTTCCTGTGAAAAAGAAAAAAAAAAATTTTTTTTTTTTTTTAAGAATTATTCATGTAGCGTATTTGGAGCCCCCCGCCCCGCCGAAGCGAACCGAAGAATTAGGGGAATAAATAAAAATAAAGAATCCAGTTTGCTAACATCTATTTTACGATAGGTGCTCGCAATATATTCACACATCCACACGTGCGCGCACACACACACACACACACACACCACACACACACACAGGGCTGCTCAAAAGTTCTCAATTCAAACAAAAATGGCATATATTTTTTCTTCTTCTTTAAATTCAAAAAAGAAATTTGGAAAATAATGGGCCACGTGTATTTAGCTGCAGGATGACTGAATATGCAGAATCCAATGTACATTTCGTTGCTCCTGGTATATATTTACATATACATTATATATACTAGCAAATATATGCACCCTCCGGGTGCAAGTATTTAAGTTTAAATGTAATAAAATATTAGATTAAATCAGAAAGGCTAATGAAACTAATTAAGAATTCAGATAAAAAGATTTAAAACGGAGGGGGTATAATCGGAAAATAGAACAACTGAAACTTACTCTTTCATCACTTCCGTTTTTCAATGCTAAATTTTCCTAATTTAACTATTTAGTTAAAATAGGAAGTAAAGAATAAAATTACAGTTATTTCTTCTTGTTAATGAATTTCGTTTAGGATTTAATGAAGAGATTTTTAATCATATTCATTAAGATAAACCAAACAATTAGAAATCAATAATACCAAGCACATTTTTATTAAAATCAGTTTTTTTAATATCAATATGCAAATTAGCTTTACGTTTACACTGAAAACTGGTATTTTGTTGTATATATAAATACAATTGCATGTTATTAGTATTTAGGTAAGGCCAACAGTATTAATAATGTCAAACAGTTTTATTATTAATTGAGGTTTAAATAGAAATAGAATCATGGAGAATGATGACGTAATATAGTTTCGGTTACAGACAGAAAAACACACAATCTCCATTATAATAAGATATATATATATTATATATATTATATATATATATATATGTGTGTGTGTGTGTGTGTGAAATGTGAGGAGGTTAATCCGACAGTATGTGGAGAAAGGTAGACAAACACGGGATGTTATGGAAACTGTATGTTTATTGTCGACGATGCAACGTTTCGGTCTCTTAATTAGACCATCTTCAGGACTTGGATATAGTAGTTGCTTCAATGATGGACATTCTCAAAATGCTGAAAACGGAAGATCGTCAATAGGGAGAGGGGTGGTTAATGGATCCACATCCAGTTTCCATAACATTCCGTGTTTGTTTACCTTTCTCCATATATATATATATATATATATATATATGTGTGTATGTATACATATATATTTAAATGCCACTCCCACGTTTTCACTATAGTAGCTGACGAAGGTGCTACTTTGGTAAAGAGAAAAACTTTTTATACAACTATATATGCTCCCAAAAGCCGGTAAATCTCTCTAGGGACGACTTTAATTAACTTTCACCGCCAGCATAAAGCAATGATCGTCTGTTGTTTCCAGACTTGATCTCTCTGGTGATCGGAAAATATATAAACAAATGTATGTATTTAATACTTAAAAGACCGCTTCTTAATGGTAGCTGTCAATGGCCTTCAGGTTAACGAATCGGGCTGATGAAATGTCTGTCGGACTTCGCTCTTGGTTGGAGGAAGCTGCTTTGTCTAGCCACACTGATGAGACGTGAAACGTCGAAACACGCTGTTTGTAAATGACACACACACACACACACACACACATATATATACATATTTAAAAAATGTTGGGGATGAAACAAAGAAATCACAGTGCTCAACCACAAATTTGTAGGAGCTTTATTTATTTATTTGTAGAATTTTTTAAATATAATTGTTTTCCATAAGCAACTACCCAAGTTTCAGGCTATTTCGCCATCATCAGGTTACTAATCATTCTTCTGGTGTTTATGCGAAGACATTTCTTGCTGTTATTTTTTTGGACCGCAAATTACGTCGGTTGATTATTGTGGACGCTCTTTATGCTTTGGATTTTATTTTTGAATTTTTCAATTTCTGCATTAAAAAAAATGCTCATAAAGTTATCTCCCTTTAATCCTTTGAAAATTTGTTCTTATTTGGAATTATTTTAATCAACTTCATATGTTAAAAGTCGTATGTATTATCAATTTTTCTGATGGTAAAGTCCTGTAAATTTCGCAATTTAATTTTTCAGCGTGGATGGTGAGTTTCATTTATGGAAATTCCAATCTTTTATGGAATAATATATCCAAAATCACATTTGAAAAAGTTTGTTTATATTCAAACTTTCTGATGGTAAAGTCTTGTAAAAATCTGTAAATTTATCTTTCAGGGTGGATGTTGGGTTTCGCTTAACCATGCATTTAAGACTGAAACCTGCGGAGTTGCCTATGGAAAACAATTATATTCTAAAAATTCAACAATTACTAACAAATTTAACCGGATCCTTCAAAGCCTTTCATTTAATTTATTTTGTAATTGTACGCGTTCTTTAAATGTCAAGGATCCTCAAATAAGAGAATAATTTGGTTGAAATAAATTCATAACTGTTAACACTATGTTTAAAAGATAATGGATGTGAAATATGAGAAAGTGACTTTTCCTTTCATTTTTAGCAACAACACATTCAATAAAAATATTAATGATTAATAAAATAATCCAACAAATATGGAGTATATTGTTATAAGATAAATAGCTAAACTGTTTAAATTAATATTTTTTTTATATGTTTTTTTTTTTTTCAATTTTAACTTTCGACTTTGGTCGATTTAAAAAGAAACATATATATTTATTGAAAAATAATTGATTTAAATTGTTATGAGGTCTATCTTTACAGAGATGTAAATTATTTGTTAAGAAAGATACTATTTTCTTTTAAATTATTTGGGGATTCTATCAACAACAACAACAACAACAACACAACAACAACAACAACCAATTAGGACCAGATCTAGTATTGATTAACAAAAAAGGAAAAAAAAGAGAACGTATCAGCTGGTGGACTTTGTGGTCCCAGCAGATCACAGAGTGAAGCTGAAGGAAAATGAAAAGATAAATAAATACCTGGACCTTGCCAGAGAATTGAAAAAGCTGTGGAATATGAGAGTGAAATTGATACCAATTGTAATTAGGTGCACTTGGAACGGTACCAATAAACTTGGAAAAAAGACTGGAGGATCTAGAAATCAGAGGAAGAATAGAGACCATCCAGACTACGGCACTGCTGCAATCGGCTAGAATACTCAGAAGAGTCCTGGAGAGTTGAGGAGACTTGTTGTCACTCAGACTCCAGTGAAATACCATCAGCTAACGCTGATGTGAAAAACTCAAAAGGAGTGAAAAAATAATAATAATAATAATAATAATAATAATAATAATATTTCTCACTAAACTCATTTAAAAAAATAATTAATTTACAAATAAATAAATAACGAAAAAATCATTAAAATTCGAGAATTACCTGATCCTTTAAAAAATGTAGTGTAATTTGGTAAATATTTTATTCCCTGTTTTTTTTTTTTTTTTTTTTTTTGATTATTTTGACCCCTTCTCTATAAGCAGTCAAAATTCAACGTAAAACACGATTTTTGGAATTCTATGATTTAAAAAAAAAATTCTAAATATTGGAGTTTTCTTTAATCTTATTTCTTTCAAATGATACAAAGATTTTTTTTAGGATAAAATAACTTTTAAAAACGTTTTGTAACTTTTCTCGTCCTGTGTACATTTATCGTGTAAAATCGATTGGACGTCTTTATCAATCCATTATGAAAAAAATACTTTAAAGACCAAATAAAGATCATGGTGTAGGAGTTTAACTTGAATATATCCCAACCCTTTCTATCTCCTCTAGACCGTGTGTCAAAATAAGTTCGGAATGTATAATTTGAACTATTGTCCTTATCTTTATTGTTATCTGTACAGCGTTTCGGCCGATGTGCTCTCCAGCCTTCTTCAGGTATTTCTTGTCGGACTCGGGAGCCTTTTCAAACTTGGGAACCTTCTTTTTGAACTCGGGAACCTTCTTGTCGTAATCGGGAGCTATCACGGAATTTTGAACCGAACTCTTTATTTAATCCACGGGGATATCCTGTTCTCATTCCGCTAACCATAGCTGGCTACAAGTGTTAAACCGTGTTAATTATTATTATACGTTACTCTCGCCCTTGCCCAGGATTGAACCTGCAGCCTAGAGATAACTGTCACTTAGAACTGTCTTAACCCGACACCTTTATCTACTATGCTATGTGTCCAATTCAGAGAAATAGGAATGGTATATAATAATTTGACTCTATAGCTCAGTCGGTAGAGCGTTCGGATAGAAACCACAAGGTTCCTAGTTCGATACCGGTCCTCGCCAACTCAGCGTATGAGTAGCACAGGGATATGTGCGGTAAAGTAAGGAGCTGATGGTATGTGTGGCGCAAAAAAACAATTTCCTTGGTCTAGCGCTATTGAAAATGGGATAGACTCCCTCGCTGATTGGCTGATACCGACTTTAGGCCACCCCGACGAATTACTTACTTATAAGAGTTTTGTCACAGTGAATTTTAGCCATATGGTATGTGACCAACGGGAATCCATTTTATCCGGTAGGGGTGATGATAATTATGCAAAATAGGCGTCATAATTTACATAATTGAAGAAAATTTGCATAACGAATAGCAACTCCAGCTGCTAAAAGGGATTTTCCCTCACCGAAGAAAAAATATTGAAGTTCAATTAAGTCAACACGTACACACATACGGGCACACAAGTATTTGTAAATACGCATATACGCACGCATTAACAGGTGTACATATTTTGGAAAGCGTGTGCGGTTCTCAATAATGAATACATGTTCATAGAAATCGGGTGTGTTTGTGAGTACACATGTGAGCGTTTGTGTATGCATGTGTGTGTGCTTGTGTATGAACAACCGAACAAGGTGAGGTATCTTAACATGAGTTAGCGATATAATTTTCATAAAATTACCAATAAGTATTGAGTTCATTCAACAGAATGCTGCTTGCTGTCTTGAACAAGTCGTGTAAATAGCACTCCACTAGGAAGCAGCTGTACGGCCACCTGCCCCCTATCTCACAAACCATCCGAGTGAAACAGATAAGGCGTGCTGGACACTGCTGGAGGAGCAAGGACTCATAATCGGCGTTCTCCTGTGGAAGCCAACACATGGACATGCTAAAGTGGGCCTCCCACCAAGGACCTACATTGACCAACTCTGCTAGGATAGTGGATGCTGAGCAGAGGACCTTCCTGGGACAATGGATGATAGAAAATGTTGGCGAGAGATTGACATGGATATTGCGTGACATGATAATGATGATGATGATGATATATATATATATATATATATATATATATATAAAAGGTGTGTCAAAAAGTATCGAGATTTTTTGTACTTTTTGACACTCTATTCATTCTTCATTTTTATGTTGGTAAATACAGTTTTCTGAATACAAGGTGTGTCAAAAAGTACAAAACATCTCGATACTTTTTTGACACATCTTGTATATAGACACTGGTACAATTTTATAATACTTTTTTTTATTTTTCACATCAGTAAATAATCTTTTTTTTTTAATATTACAAGTGTAATTCAACCTAATGACTAGGAGTTTCATACTTGTGATCTTAGGCTAAATTTATGATATTCAATAGGGCGTGGTATGATTGTCGGCATGCTAGGCTGGTTAGTTGGTTCTTTCTTTTGTTGTTTTGTTT
>CM042148.1:107789884-107792384 GCA_023376005.1 Doryteuthis pealeii
ATGATAAAACGCTAGTATTTTTTATGAGATAAATTAACTTTTGAAAAAAAAAAAAAAAAATTGGAATATAACATGGAAAAATAAATTTTGTTTGATATCTTTTTCTCAGAGCTTTCGTTCTGGCTAGCAAGTATTGAACACAATAATAATGTGACCCGCGCTCGTTATTTTTTCAGTCATCCGACCCACCGTGAAAAAAGTTTGGTGATCCCTGGTCTATTCAATAGCGAATTCATCGAAAGCTTTTCAAGCGATATTGTGGTGTTTTGGAACCTTATCTAAACTTCTCCTTACGGTATCTTTCGATTATCCCCACTGTCTGTTTTTTAGATCACTAATTAGGACAGTGTCTATTCTAGTAGTGACCACCCCAAGCAGAGTTTAACAGGTTTGAATTCAAAGTTTTCCTTCTCCTGGACTGGTCGACTAACTAAGGTTGAAGAGCCCAGTCTGTCCTACTATTTACTCATAGCTGGATGGAGAGTAGTAGCATTCATACCTTTCCCTATGGTAATAGCAATATGTGAACTGTAGGTTCGTCCAGGATTTGAACTCGGGTCGACGAGTCCATTTCCTACGACTATAACCATTACACCGCGGTCTCCAATTGAAATTGCTCGTGTGCCGATGCTGCTGTTCTTCTCTCTGTTGCATTTTGAAGCACCCTAATGGTCAGTCTACTTCTGGTCTCTATTGTTTGAAGTAATTGCCCTTTAAAAATGCTTAAACCACTTTTAAAGAAAACGGTCAAATAATATTGACCGAACAATTCCACTTCCTTCTACTTCCCGAATTCATTTTTATGACCCAATTTAAAATATTGCTTCAAGATAGTCAGAACCTCAATACTATGTATCACAATTATAATCTATGGAACAAAAGTTTCAGTGAATAATTATTATTACTAGCAGGACTTGTGGATATACCACAGAAGGATAATTTAATCCTTACAATGTATTAATATGTTTATTTAAAAGCTATTGCACAGTTCAATATGTAAAAAAGTATAATAATTTGATTTCTCTCCCCGCCCCCCCTCTCCTCTCTCTTCTCTCTCTCTCTCTCTTCTCTCTCTCTCTCTCTCTCAACACACACACACACACCACACTTTTTTTCTCTCTTACCTTCTTCTCATCTTTTCGTTATGTCCGGTTGAAAAGATTAGCATTATCGCTTCTGCTCACTCACCACCTCCCTCTGTCTTTCCCCAACTATCTTTCTTTTTTCTTTTTTTTCTTTCTTTCATTCATTCTTTCTTTTATTAATTCTTTCATTCTTTTTATATTTTTTCTCTGTAGTATATCCTATTTCTTCCCTTTCGTTGTTCATAATAAAAACGGAATGGTCCATTATTTAGCTGATATGACTACATATAAGAAGAAATAAGAATTAGGTGATTAAGCGGCACCAGATAATGGTATCTTGGACTATTTATTTGGGCAATCTCATTTTTAAACAGAGGGTATTGCAAGATGATAACGGTCGGAAAATTAAGGAACAATAGTATCAATATAAAGATTATTATTATTATTATTGTTTACTCCTTTTTAGTTTTCACATCAGCATTAGCTGATGGTTTTTCACTGGAATCTGAGTGACAGCAAGTCTCCTCAGGTCTCCAGGACTCTTCTGAGTATTCTGGCAGATTGCAGTAGTGCAGTGTTCTGAATGGTTTCAATCCTTCCTCTGATTCCTAAACTTTCCATACCTTTTTCCAATCCTTTTGGGACTGTTCCAAGTGCCCCAACTACAATTGGTATCACTTTCACTTTCATATTCCATAACTTTTTCAGTTCTCTGGCAAGGTCCAGATATTTGTCCATTTTTTCATTTTCCTTTAGCTTCACCCTGTGATCTGCTGGAACTGCAAAATCCACCAGTTGACAAGTTCTTTCTTTTTTGTTCATCAACACTAGGTCTGGTCTTCTTGCTGGGGTAAGGTGATCCGTTTTTATTTCAAAGTCCCAGAGAATTTTATCCGTTTCGTTCTCAAGAACAGATTCTGGTTTATGCATATACCATTTTGTTGTATGGTCAAAATTAATTTTTTTGCATAATTCCCAGTGGATCACCTTCCCAACCCAGTCGTGTCTAGTTTTGTATTCTCATTGTGCTACATTCGCAGAGTATATGGTTTACAGTCTCATGTCTATTACCGCAAAGTCTACATTTATTATTATTATTATTATTATTATTATTATTATTATTATTATTAGTGATACTAATTGTAGTTGTTGCTCTTGGGATGTCCCCAAAAAGTATGAGGATGAAGGTTGGTATACTTGGGACGGTCCTCAAAAGTTTAGGAAAGAGACTAAAGAAACAGGAAATTAGAAGAATTGAGACCACCCAGACAACAACATTGTTGATATCGTCTAGAATACCCAGATGTGTCCTGGAGACCCGAGGAGACGTGCTCTCGGTCAGACTCCAGTAAAAGACCATCAGATTACGCTGGTGATAGAAACTCACATGGAGTGAGATAATAAACGTATTGTAT
>CM042148.1:107802384-107809884 GCA_023376005.1 Doryteuthis pealeii
TTAACCTTATTTCATCATGCGTATATAAGGTTGACTCACCACAGGGGGTATTTCTTTTTCTTTTTCTTTTTTTTTTAAATATTCAATTATATCTTTGAATATTTGTCTGTCGACTCACCGTTCACATTTAACTGGTATACATATTTACGTGCGATTAAAACTTCATAGACTTGTTTACGAGGTGCGACCGAAACGTTCGCTGACGTTGATAGTTTTGAAGAGAGCACCTCTTTTTTTTTCACAACTTTACACAAAACAGTTAAAGGTATCATTATAGCATGTGGCCTACCTTTTGAATGTGGCCTACGAAATCATGTTTCTCTTATAGTATGTGGCCTACCATAAAAAGCATATTATAAGGTTATAATAATAACTGCTAACCCTAACCCTATTTCAGAATTTTAGAATATTTTAGAATTAAATAGATCTCTGATTCATGTAAATTATGGATACATTCTTTTAAAATTATTCTTAATTACTATATACAGCTTATGACTGAATTGCATTTCTTGAAATTGAATATATGTGAAAAATAATTAGTTTCAATAAATTGCCTACTACTTATATTTATAGATATACTCTTAATGAGGTAGGGCACATTCAAACCGGGCAGGCCACATACTATAACAGAATCAAAAAGGTAGGTCATACTATAACGGCACCCAGTTAAAATCAATGGATAACTGTAGCTATTAAGGATTCCCCCACACAACGAAAAAAAGATTTACCAATTATATTTTTCATATCATCTTAGGAGGTTAATATTGTTCTGGGAAAAGTTTCGCCTAGATGAATACCTTTTAAAAAATAGCCAATAGCCAATAAACACTTAAGGGATTTCTTGATTTAAACAACAACAAATATTTTCCACGCTTTTTTACAAAAAAAAAACAAAAAAATACAAATGATTAATGTGTGGAGGATGATCACTAATTAGGACTGAGCCTATTCTTTCAGTGATCACCTCTGATATTTCATAGGTGTTCAGGTTTAAATAGGTTTAACATATTCTAACAGATCTAAGTAATTCTTTAAAGAAGAACAAAGGTTATAAATTTTAAATATACAGTAGAGACTGGGTCTCTTTTTTGTTGGTATTTGATTACTTCTCTATCTTTTAAACCAACTAATAGTAATTCCTCCATTAAAGTGAGACGAGTGGGTAATTCCTTGTCAAATCATTCAGGAAATGTCACCTACCCCCTTCAATTTTTCTGAAATTTTGTCCAAGTGTGGATCCCAAAGCTCAAATTTTGGAGATTGTCTAACGTCAGCATAGTCCACACCAGGAAAAAAATTCTAAAAATTTGAAGAGGATGGGTGACAATTTTGCTTTTTTTCTGGATGATTTGACAAGGAATTACTCGAGTCTCTTTTGAGTCATTGTCGATTTCGCCTTCTTTGTGACGATGGTCAACATTCTAGACTTCTAGGTCAGAGTTTCCGGAACATATTTATCTTGATTATTAGTCGTTAGTCCTACTTTTGTGAACTGTAAATATTTGAAATTGTCGATGGTGGGAATGGCCTATCAACCTAATTAACAATGTTTAATTAAATGGGAATAATTATTCTTTCCTTCTTATCATTCTTTCCGTATGTTCGATTGAAAAAGATTAGCGTTATCGCTTTTGCAAGCCCACCCCTCTCTATATATCTTTCCCCTACCACTTTTCTTTTTTTCATTCATTTTGCATTTTTTATGTCGGACGTCTTTTTTCGTCCCTTTCTTTCTTTATTATAAAAACGAAATGGTCCATTATTTAGCTGAGGTGATGACACTCGTGAGAAATAAGAATACAGGGGATAAGCAACTCCAGATAATGAAGATTTACATTTTTGCATTTCATCTTGTACAATATGGACGATCTCACTTTTAACCAGAGGGTGATTTTTTATATCATCTTATGAAGTTGATATTGTTATCGGAAAAGTTTCACATACTATCCTAGATGAATACCTTTAAAACATAGCCAATAGACACTTAAGGGATTTGTTGATTTACGCCCCCCCCCCAAAAAAAAAGAAAAAAAGATATATGCTTATTTTCACACAATCTTTACAAAAAACACAACAAATGATTAATGTGTGGAGGATGATCACTAATTAGAACTGATTCTATTCTAGTAGTGACCACCTCTGCTATTTCATAGGTTTTCAGGTTTAAATAGGTTTAAAATATCTAATTTAGTAATCTACTAAGTACTTATCTAAGTAATACTTAAAAAAAGAACAAAGTTTATTAATTTTAAATATACAGTAGAGACTGGGTCTCTTTTTTGTTGGTATTTGATTACTTTTCTATCTTTGTTTAAAAGAGAGAGAAGTAACCAAATATCAACAAAAAAGAAACCCAGTCTTTACTGTATATTTAAAATTAATAACTTTTGTTCTTTTTAAATAGTAATTTTTTAAATAGTAATTCCTCCATTAAAGTTAGACGTTGTCGATTTCGCCTTTTTTTGTGACGATGGTCGGCATTCTGGACTTCTGGGTCAGAAATTTCGGAACATATTTATTTTGATTGTTAGTCATTAGTCCTACTTTTTTTAAACTGTAAATATTTGACATTGTCGACGGTGGGAATGACCTATCAACCTAATTAACAATGTCTAATTAAATGTGAATAATTATTTTAGAAAGGAATTATTTTTAGAAAGGAAAATTGACTCATTCACGTTTTCCTTTGAAGTTGTGGAATTTTAAATTGTCAACAATTAATTGTGTCTTAGAGAAACATAGCTTCACTTTAATTATTCTTTAATACAATACAAATTCCCCCTTCATGATGTTTTTTTCTCTTCCACGTGAAAGAATTATTCTAATTCATAATCCAAATCTGTATCGAAGTAAGTATGTAGACTTAGAAGTAGGTATACTTGTTGACATCCCTTATATCATTTACCATATATATATATATATATATATATATATATATGCAAGTATTGTTTAAAAAAAACACGGAATATTTCTTGTTCATGATCTTTATCTGAAGTTTTTCTAGTGGTCTAGTTATTTTTTTAGTTGGCGATCAAGTTGGTATAGGAACTGACCCATATTTTTACCCTTGCGCTTTTAACCGTTTCATCGGTCATCATCGGGAGATTGTAGGTTGTAGTGCATATATATATATATATATATATATATATAATATATATATATATATATATATAGGCTCTATCCATGCACTATCAATAATATTGAGCTCCGTTTACCCATATATATAGCAGCCATATTGTCTATAATAGAACATGGAGTCAACGGCGCCTAGTTTACTGACAGTTTCTCACTTATGTGCTCTTCACGCCAGATGTAGTACACCATGTTTATATATATATATATATATATATATATATATATATATATATATATATGATGATAAAGTGGATATATCTCTAAGTAAATAGTGCTCATTATCGTTGATAGTGAATATATATCTAAAGGTAGCGGGCGCATGGTGACTGACTTTTTTCGGCAATCTAATTTTCAAACTAAATATTTTATCCTTCTTTCCAGCTTTTGATGTTTCCTTATGTCCGATTGAAAAAGATTAAAGATCTCATTTTTAACCAGAGGGTGTTGCAAGATGATGAAGGTCATACAATTAAGGAACACGTTAATTAATATATAGTTTCAAAATCAACAGGCTCAACTGCTCGACTGTGATAGAATAAGGAATTTATTTGCCCTTGATAATTCTTGGAAAAAATCTTTGTCAAATTCTCTTTTATCTTTTGGCCACTTCGACTATGGTTGCATGTGTTAACGATCGGTAAATAAAGAATCTATGAACCAATACTTGATCCTATCCGATCAATCGGCTAGACAAGTCAACGCCTAGCATGTATATGATTGTCACACTCTTATTACCTTCACGGCATCCCCCAACTCTTTTTATCATATATGATAAAAATCGGCTGGGGCGTTAGAATACACTGACAGTAACTCTGCAGAGGGGCAAAACACCCCCAATGGGGCCACTTGGCCGTGGTTGGCGACTCGTGATGCTTAAGGAATGAACCCAAGTTACTTATGCTAGATGGGCGGTTGGAGAGGTCACCTCCAATCAATCAAGCCCTAGCACCAATATGATTGTCCCAGCCCTATTTCCCTTTTAAGACAAACCCCAAAGCCCTTTTTATCATATGGGTGCTAAAAGGCGGTGGCTAGGGGTCTTCATGTCCTGGGTATGACGTTAAACTCTAACTTAAGGTGAGGTTCCAGTTCTGGAGGTTTGGGGAATGTGGAGAACCCCTTCATCACTATTGCTCCCTGATCCACCCTGACCCGGAGTAGTAGTAGCTGTTAGGGTCCCATCTACGGGTTAAATAGAAAAATGTGTTTATAATAAAATTGTGTGTTCATTAAGAATGAATTCATTTCAAAACTTTGTCGGCGTTAAATGACCCATTGAGGTTGATATGCCGTAAAACAAAACAAACAAACTGAGGATCCAAGTGTCCTGGATATGGCGTTAAACTGCATCTAATGACGAAGTTACAATTTTGGAGCTCTATGGAGTGTGGAGTACCCCTTCATCACCACTACTCGGAGTCAGAGTGGTAGTACCTGTTAGGGTCCCATCTATGGGTTAAATAGAAAAAATGAGTTTGAAAAACTTGTTAAAAAGTTGAATTTGAAAAAGTAATTGAAGGTTAAACTTGCAAATCGTCGTCAAAATTAAAACTGAAACTTATTTGGTGATCCATCACAGTTTAACTACAGTGTATAAATGAACTTTTTGCGAATTGGGTTTAGAGGTTTGGGGGATTAAGGTTGTTTTTAATTACGTATTGCTTAACAAAACCAAAAAAAACCCAACTGACTATACATTTAATGTTGAAAAATATCTTTAAAACCAATTTTAATTGAAATTATACATTGCAATATTAACACAAACAACTGAGACTAATGTGTCGACCGTTGGATTCAATAATTAATTTCAATGGTTAATTAAATGTATAGTAATTTGGACTTTTTGTTGTTTTTTTAAGCAATACGTAATTAAAAATAACCTTAATCCCCAAACCCCTAAACCATAACCCAATTCGCAAAAACGTTCATTCATCGAATACTCATTAAACAGGAATAGAACAAAACGTGTTCGGCATAAAATGACCCAACAAGAGTTGACATGCCGTAAAATCCAATAAATCAAACCAAACCAATACTCGATAAGTCAGAGCACTGAATGCCATCATATTCTTCTGGACTTGTACTAATGTCTTCTCGCCTTGTTAGCTGGGTCTGTAGAATATGAAAACTGAACAAGACACAGCCTGGTTACTGATAGTTTTTCGCCTGCGCATACTTTAGACCAAGTGGTCTTTTTCTGAAAACCACATAGGCAAGAAACTTCCAGTAAAACAGACGCTGTTGACTCCTTTGTCACGTTACCTTAACTTAGATATAAATGCCCTATCAATAATATTGAACACACTTTACTTATAATGTTGCACTATATATATATATAAATATATATATATATATATATATACCAAACTTGTTGATAAACCCTCGCAGTGAGAAAAAAAAAGGCAAATAGTTGATTGTAAGAATATACAACCAAACATCACCTGGGAGAAAACATTTTTGGAAAAAGAAAAGACCAAGATAATCGTACCAACCAAAAATAATCGATTGATACAAAACAAAAACAAAAAAACAATTATATAATATATATATATATATATATATATATTATATATTCATACAAACACCGCTAGGATATACTAAAGCTAATAAGTAAAGAGTGTTCAATACCTAAGTAGAGCAAATAATAAAGATAAATCTAATGAGTCAGATAAACCCACTTAAAGTTTAGCTTAGTGCTCTTCAGGGCCCATATTTATATATATATGGTGATTGCCACTTCTTTACAGAATAAGGCTATTTCTACAAGTTCGGTTGTGAGCACGCGGTGCCCGTGCATCCAGCTTTTTTTTCACTGTCATACATATGAACCCCTTCCCCGGTTTCCTCTCGTATGCGATCGTACGTGAATGAGAAACCCGGCCTTCGACAGGCAGGCCCTGCCACACACGTCATATATATAGTCCGGCTAAAGTTTAGGAAATGTGTCCATGATGACCGTCATGTGCTGTTTACGTATAGACCGCTTCGGGATGGAGTGTTCGAGTCGTCTTACCTCAAACCCCTTGCAGAATCATAAACAAGTCTTCTCCAAGCCACACGATTCGTAGCTATTCTCTTCCACTCATGAACGTTTATGTTGAGAGCTTTGATGTTGTTTTTGATAGCATCCCTAAATTGCTTTTTGGGATCATGCCTTGGATGCTTCCCACATTGCAGTTCTCCATAAAATAATTGCTTCGGGAATCTGCCGTCTTCCATTCTAGCAAGATGTCCAGCCCAGCGCATCTGGTTTCGTATGATGCGCATTTCTATGCTGTATCATTGGCTATACATATATATATATATATATATATATATATATATTATATATATATATATATATATATATATATGAACAACAGGTGATAAGACGAACGGGAATATTTCTTTTATGTTATCTGTTTTGTAATTGTTCTCAACTAGTTTCGACCTAAGGTCATCGTCAGGAGAAAATTTCTTGTGAAAGAAATTGTTTTTAGAAAGTTAAAAAAAAATTTTCTAAGTCTTTAAAAAAAACACAAAAATCCGGGCGAAAAATGTACTATAAGTGGCGAGTCTATACACACACACACACACACACACACACACATATATATATTTTATATATATATATGTTTGTGTGTGTGTATATGTGCTAATGAACACAAAAAGTTCATACATATACATACATATACGTGGGTGTGTTCATACATAAACACCAAACATTTATAGATATGTGTGTGCGTGTGTGTGTGTACTTATATAAACAATAAAATTCAGAAAATGGGTCCCTTTTAAAGAAGCACCGCCCCCAAAAGAAACAGCGTACCCCGTCAAAGTGGCGACCTCTTTTCATTTTGAAAACTGGGTCAGAATAACTTAAAAAGTAGTCCAACTTGTTCAACAAGAACACTTCTCCTTCTTGCGTGTGATTACAATTAGAACGTGTGTACGCTTGTGTTTCAATCGCTGCGTGTGTACGCGCGCGCGTGTGTGTGGTGTGTGTGTGTGTGTTTTTGGGTGACCTTGTATAAACTGAGTATACACAAATCTACGCACGTTTTGAAGCATGGGTATGCTACATTGTTAAGAAAGCAGTTTCTCCTGTAGTGGAATATATATATATATATTATTATATATATATATATATATATTATATATATATATATATATATATTATTATTATATTATTATATATATATTATATATATATATATATATATATATATAGAATGATTTTAAGCTATTAATCTATTTATAATTTTTTATAAGCAGCTACATTTTTCTCAGTTCTTTAATGTATGTTCTTAATATACAGGCTGATTGGAAAGTAACTCCCTATTTTAAACTATTTATAATTGTCTTTCTCCATGTTATGTATGTTCT
>CM042148.1:107819884-107827384 GCA_023376005.1 Doryteuthis pealeii
ATATTTTTACAATCAAACTATTTGCTAGCTTTTTTCTCACACCGCGAGGATTTACCAACAAGTTTGGTATATATATATATATATATATATATATATATATATATATATATATATATTATTATTATTATTATTATTATTATTATTATAGACTCTCCCGTCGATTTTCGACGTATGAGGGTTCATACACACAATGAACACCCACACAGTGATTTGTTTATAGTGGTGAAGGCTTGTGTTGGACCATCCACACTTTTTGGCACAGTCGATAGGAAAGAATTGGTGCATCAAGGGTTGCCACAAACCCAATCAACGACCGACCTCAGGAATTTTTAATTCAGAGTTATCCCTCTCCTAGACTGGTTACCTACCCAAGGCTGAAGGGCCCAGTCTGCCCTACTATTTAACCCATAGCTGCAGGGAATTTTGAATTCAGAGTTATCCCTCTGCTAGACTGGTTACCTACCCAAGGTTGAAGGGCACAGTCTGCCCTACTATTTAACCCATAGCTGGAGGGAATTTTGAATTCAGAGTTATCCCTCTCCTAGACTGGTTACCTACCCAAGGCTTAAGGGCCCAGTCTGCCCTACTATTTAACCCATAGCTGGAGGGAGAATATATGGATTCATACCTTTCCCAAGGGTATTAGCGCTATGTGAAATGCCTACAGCTTCATCTAGGAATTGAACTTGAATCGACGAGTACATTTTCCACTAGCCCACGCACATCCATATATATATATATATATATATATGTGTGTGTGTGTGTGTGTGTGTGTGTGTGTGTGTGTCTTTCTGTTTATTCATTGGATGAGAGAGTTAAATTTCGAGTAAAATTTAAATTCCTCCATCAGTGTCGAGTTACACGTGACATATGCGAAATAAACAATGTGAGCGCTAAAAGAGAGGAAATGTTTTGACTGAAGGGAGAGAAAGTTTTAAGTACTTTCCTGGATAAATAAATTAGCGCCAACTGTTGGCCTCCTTTGGTAGATTTTAAGTAGATCACGTTTTGCCCCCTTACTTTTGCTGCCTTACTTTTAAATTTAAATGGGACACAATATACGGTAACGATCCGCTTCATTGTATGACCGCATATACATTCACTACTCGTCTTTAATAGAGGCTCTGTCTCTCTTTGTCTCTCTACCCTCACTCTCTCTCTATTTATCTATCTACTTATTTACCTATCTCACACACATTCACACATACGCACACAGATACGTACGCACGCTAGCACCGACATACTGCACACACACATGATGGACCCTCCCGTCGATTATCGACGCATGAGGGTTCACACACACAATGAACACCCACACAGTGATTTGTTTATAGTGGTGAAGGCTTGTGTTGGACCATCCACACTTTTTGGCACAGTCGATAGGAAAGAATTGGTGCATCACGGAATGTCACGAACCCAATCAACGACCGACCTCAGGAATTTTGAATTCAGAGTTATCTCTCTCCTAGACTGGTTACCTACCCAAGGCTGAAGGGCCCAGTCTGCCCTACTATTTATCCCATAGCTGGAGGGAGAATATATGGATTCATACCTTTCCCAAGAGTATTAGCTCTATGTGAAAATGCCAACAGCTTCGCCTAGGAATCGAACTCGAATCGACGAGTCCATTTCCCACGACTCTAACCACTAGCCCACGCGCCTCACACACACATACACACACATATATATATAATTAATAATGTAGCATCTTGTATTCGCAAGTACAGAGGGCTCAGTATTGGTGATAGAGCACACACACTCACACGGACACACACACACATATACACACACAGACATATATATATTTATATAGTATTATAGTGTTTATAGAAATAACCTACTCAAGTTTCACCATAAAAGATCTTCAGGTTTAATGCATTTAACCCTGAACACCCTTTACGGTGAAACTTGAGTGTGTTATTTCTATATACACCTTAATACTAAACCCATTCACCTAACGTACTGAGCACTTTATATTCGTTATAATACTAACTTATTCGGTTAATACTTGTATCGACCGTCAATATTGTGATCACCTCGATATTTCATTACGCGGCAAGTCATCTTTTTATTATATATATATATATATATATATATATATATATATATATATATATATATTGGGGATATGTGCTTAATGAATATGTACATTTCGGCCTATTATGCCCATCAGCATAATAGGCCGAAATGTACATACAGAGATTGACTTTTTCTCGATTTGTTTAGCCTTAGATTTGAACAGGTATGCCCGCTTAATTCATTAATTATCAACTAATTAATTTTCAAAATTAGGTATGACTTCAATTAAGCACACATTCTCCCAAAAATTGTCCGCTAAAGCCATATCAAACACATTGTTTGTTTATTTCTCATATGTATATATATATAATATAATATATAGAGAGAGAGAGAGAGAGAGAGGGGGGGAGAGTATGTGTGTGTGTGTGTGTGTGTGTGTGTGAGAGGAGAGAGAGAGAGAGAGAGAGAGAGTGTGTGTCTGTGCGTGAGAGAGAGAGAGAGAGAGAGAGAAGAGTATGTATTTTGTGTGTGTGTGTGTGTGTGAGAGAGAGAGAGAGAGAGAGAGAGAGAGAGAAGAGAGGGGAGTGAGGAAGGGATTCCGTTTCGATAATTTTGTCCTTTGTCAGATTCCCTCAATATTGAGTTGTGTTAATAATATCACTTAACAAAAGTGTCTTAAAAATCTGTTTTGCTTTGTTTTTCAGTCTCAGAAGACGAAAAAGAAGAAAAAAAGGTCTTTATCGACACATGTCATTTTGTTGTCAAAAGTGTGCGGGGTGCCTACTGATGCCATTTAAGCTTTAAAAGCTTCCAGTCATAAAAAACATAAAAGCTGACTGACTTCACTCTTACAGGATATTGCTATTAAGAACCTGTTATATATATATATATATATATATATATATATATATATATATAAAGATAATAGATAAAGAGATAGATAGATAGAGAGAGAGAGAGAGAGAGAGACGACCTTTTGGGTTCACGGTGTAACACCGTTCTATTGTCATACCGATCCTCCTGTCCATAAACGACTGAAGAATTCTAAAAACAGTTCCGTATTTATTAGTCTGAATATTTTAGATGAGGCTGGATGTGAAAATTTTGATGTTTCGGACTGTTTTCATCTTTTTTGACGGCCGGTTTAGCCCGGTAGGTAGAACGTCCGACTCGGAACCACTAGGTTCCTGGTTCACAGCACAGGGATTTGTGCGGTAAAGTATAGAGCTAATGGTAAGTGTGGCGCTCCACCTCAGATGCCAAAACAATCTCCTTGATATCGTGCATGTGAAAAGGAGATAGACTCTCTCGTTGTCCGGCCGATATCGACTTTAGGCTACGATGACAATTTACAAACACAAATTTTCGGCCCCTGTATCCCCCGACCTTCCTGAGGTTTCTCCTGTGTATCAAAAGATAGTAATGACCCAATCTGTAAAATCGTTCTTAATAGTTTGACTGTTGATCAAACAGGCGTCAAAGAACTTTTGAAGATCTCTTTCAAATAATGACGTCATTATTTTTGCACATATTTTTTTTTTTAGAGATCGTACATTTTATTTTAGGATAGATCGCGTCTTCCATATATCCATCTCAAATACTTCTTCTGTCCCACACCTCCAAAATCATCCAACAATCAACTCTCTCCTCTCACTCTTCGCCTTGTTGGAACTCATCGACCAATCAGAAACCAACACATCAGCATTTCACACGTCATCCCAAATTCTTGTTAGTTTCCACTATTCCACAACGCATAACTAAAATTGTGAGTTTTTCCACATTTCTACATCACATTGTTTGACAGATGGATTTAAACCAAGTTAAAATTGACATTTTAATTAATTTTTAAAATTGACATACAAGTTTTTAAAATCCTGATCCGTGGATGTTTTGTCGTTCGTACTGATCGATTGTGGTTATGTGTTTGTTTGGTTTTTGCAAGTTGGAGGGGGGTTGTTAATTAGGATTTTTCATTCCATGAATTTATCAACTCCACATTGGCATCTGAGGGTCCTTCAACACTTTTTTCTGTAGATTTTCGAGGAATTCTCTGTACGAACGCAATCAGATCGTATGTTATGTTTCTTTCTTCGAGCCACAGCCTCGTAGTCTCTATTGCAGTTCTCCAGTTCATGCCTGATTGTTTTTACATTGTTCAGGGAGCATTGGGCAGCAACCATAATCTCCTTATTTTGATGGCTGGTGCAGATACTCATGATACAAGTTACTCTCTTCCATGACTCAGGTGGGTTCCAGTCATCCATTCTATCTGTCATCACGTATATAAATGAAGAAGGTTCCAAGCTTTTAAATGATGTGTCATCATCATTAGGTCGCGCAATTAGCACAGATATCCATGACAATCTCTTGCCAACCCTCCCTATCATTCATTGTGCCAGAGAGGTCCTCTGCGCAGCATCCAGTATCCTTGCATAGTTGGTCAATGTAGGTTCTTGGTGGCTGGCCTACACTAGCACGTCCATGTGTTGGCTTCCACAGGAGAACGTCGCTTATGAGATCGTCCTTGTTTCACCAGCAGTGTCCAGCATGACTGGTCCGTATCACTCGGATGGTTTGTGAGATGGGGGGGGGGGAGGTGGCCATACAGTTGCTTCCTTGTGGAGTGCTTTTTCCACGACTTGTTCAAGACCGCACGCAGCATTCTTATGCAGGTCCCATCTAGCTTATTCTGAAGGCGCTTTTTTAGGGTCCAGGTGGTGCAGCCATACAACAGTACTAATATAACCACAGCCTGGAAGAACTGTCGCTTTAACTTGTCAGTGAGATCGGATTTCCATATGACTGATCATTTGTTTGTGGTCGACCATGCCTTTCCTATTCGTGTATAAACATCGATTTCTATGGATGAGATATTACTACCTAGGTATGTGAATTTGATGTGTAGTGTGCGTCAATACCTCCAACCTACGGGGAAAACTAACCAAATATAAATATGTCAAATTTCTTCCGAACACCCTGTATATTTCATTTACCTTACTTCTCGTCCATTAATTTTAGATGTCTATTTTCTTTTCTTTTTTGGCTGCCTCAGAAGTGTAAGCCCAGCAGCATTTCTATTGCAATACTCTAAGTGGCATTAGCCACTTAGACTTGTCGCCTGATGATGTCCGGAAGTTGACCGGCTTAATTTAAGTTGAGACGTGATCCATCAAGCTTACGTTTACATTGAAGAACTTGAAATATTGGCGACGTGATCTTTTCTTCTTTTTAATTTGCTTTGTTTAAAAACAGGTCACGTGTTTAGTCAGCTTCTTTGTGACCTGTCGATCAAATTACCAATGACCCATTTTTAAAAATAAAAAACCGTAAAATTCTAAAAACAATTATATATATATATATATATATGTGTGTGTGTGTGTGTGTGTGTTTGTATACATACATATATATGTACATACATATGTATATACATACATATGTATATATACGTACTTATATATATACATATATATTGTTGATGATATGGGCGCTGTATTTCAGAGCATACAGTGCTCAATACTATTGATATTGTTTATATTTGAGTTAAGGTTGCATGGACATTGAGTCAACACCGTGTAATTGACAGTAAACCTGGTCTGAAGATCGCATAGGAAAAACTGTCAGTAATTAGGTGTTGACTCCATGTCCAAACTACCTTAATTTATATATATATATATATATATATATATATATATATTATTATTATTATTATTATTATTATTATTATTATTATATTTTTGCTTGAAGGCAATTACAATGCGTATATCGTATAAAATTCGATAATTATCGAAAATAACCATGACAAGTGAATTTGGCAAACGTTTATGCGATGCTAGAACATCGTACAGTCTGTTTCAACTTTATTATATATATATATATATATATATATATATATATATATATAATATAAGGAAAATACCAGATTAAAAAAATGTGAGGAAACATATCGGAAAGGAGAATAATGAACACAAACAATTCAATTAAATCAATATTTCACCTCTGTTAATTTCTGAGAGTTCATTAGAATGAATTTATTTGTTTAAAACAGACTGGTATATCGATGAGTAAAATGTAAAATGGAAGTCAGAAGGAGAAACAGAAAAGAAGAAACTAAGGGTTATTTTGATAGTAGAGAGTACATCTATTCGGTGAGGGGGGTGAAAGATCAAAGGGTGTGGAGAGGGGGGGTCATCAGTCTTGGTGTCTTTATACACCAATCTAGTCTAAACTAATAAATTTATTCGACTTTGTTTGTAATGCCCTTCCCCCCAGAATAGGAACCTCACCATCAGTTAGAGTTTAATGTCATTCCCAGGACATGAAGATCCTCAGCCACCACCTTCTAGTACATACATGAAAAAAGGGTTGAGGCTTTCTATAAGGACAATAGGGTTGGGGTAATCATATGGGTACTAGGGCTTGATGTGACCTTCGGACTGATCGGAGGGGACCTCTCAGACTGTCCGTCTAGCCCTAGGAAGGGCTTACCTAAGTGGAGTGTTGCATGTCATGAACTGCTCAGCTACCTGGATTCCATCCTTAAGCATCGAGTTGTTTCATAAGTGACTAAGAATTATACGTTACGTTTTGATTCAATTTAATTTTCAAATTATTTAAATTAGATTGAGATACTTGATATTAAATAACCATGTTCACAAAAAAAAATCTCATAGGAAACTAAACAAAAATGTAAATGTGAACGTGTAATGTACGCAATTCCCTAACCCCTTGGCATAAATAAAATAAAAACAAAATAACATAACAACAATCTCCTATGAACACTCATCTGGGCATGTGCAGAGAAAAGGACCCACTTCCTACCACCAAGAATCCCCGGCTATTGTTGGAATATTTCTGGTATATAATGTGTGCTGTAGATCACAACTTAAATTTATAGTCTCTTCGAGGCTGTGTGGTCTGAATCGGCCAATCAACGCGCTCGAATACGTGGCTGGTTAACTATTTAAAGGCCTTGGTGGAAAGGCGTACAGTTGCTCGTGCTTAATATTGAGGAACACACGGATCATAGGATTCAAGATACAAGGACCAACAAACAAGGATTCTGCTTAACACTGAAAAACACAAGGATCATAGGATTCTACTTAACACGTATCAAACCTAATATCAAAAGGGATCTCTACTTTAAAGTGCACTCACCTAAAAATGGTCACAAGAACTTTAACAGCCATTCGAACTCAGGCCTTTTTATGCCGTTAACATTGATCATTCAGTCAATTAGATTGAATCTATGGTAGAATCGAAGTGATAAAATGAAGATCCGATAAGTCACTTTAAACACATTTGTAAGTAGATATATGACAGTATTTTAATTTCAACATGCAATTTCCTTTTAGAGTGACATCCAGTGAAAGATATGGTTACCGGGATTGGTCAGAATTAATTAGAATTAAAATTATCTTTCCTGGTGTAAGTTTACACGCTGGAAGTATTATTTAAAAACATTTGCACACACGCACACGTGCA
>CM042148.1:107832384-107837384 GCA_023376005.1 Doryteuthis pealeii
AAATTTCTTATTTTCTAAATATTAATATCCATATGAAATACGTCATATCAATGTTAACATTTCATCTCGGCCTATTCACGTTCTACATGCGTCATCTTATGATCTTCATTTTCCGTTTATTCACATGCAATAATTACGTCATCAGCTTTCGTATATAAACGCACATCTATTGATAATGGAGATTGTCTGTATTTCTGTCTGTAACAAAAACTACGTCATTCAAAATTTGAGTAAGCAATTCTAAAAATTGTTTTTTACTCTCGCCCTCCCCCTTTTTGTTTTACAGTAACAAGAAGTTAACTAAAAAGTTTACAAATAAATAAATACCTACGATTTTGTGGAAAATTTATGTGGAAAATATTCAAAATGATTGTTTGATTATTACATGCACGCAACATTTTATTTGAGAGGGATGGGGCTCAGTTTTCATTTCAAATTGTTTTATTTTTTTCCCCCTTTAATAATTATGAGGATTTGTCTTACAAACCCTCTGACATTGAATTTTTAACTCCCACCCTCTCAGACAATGTCATTCAAAAAATAATTTTTACGACGCCCGGAGAGTGTTGTCTGTTGCTAGTATAAAAAATGACAATAAATAACATTATATGCACACATTCACCATATTAGAGGTTTAATGAATCATGTTCATTTTACGTTCATATTTACATTTAATTGTGTAGTTGTTTCTTAATTTGTTTTCGTTTTATTTTATTTTACCGACGATCCTATTGCAAGGTTTCTGCTTCACCAACTCAGTGCATGAGTAGCACTGGTTAATCTGAACCGTGTGGTAAAGTGGAGAGCTGACGGTAGGTGTGCCGCTCCAACCGAACAAAAAATCTCCCTGGTCTACCGCTAGCGAAAAGGGAATATACTCCCTCGCTTATACCTCATCTTCCCAGCTTCCTCTAAACTCCCCCCGCTTTATATCATGTTATTCTCATTTCATCAAATCCTCCCTAATCTCCCTACCCCTCAATTCTAGTACTCACATTCTCTTCTATAAACACGAATGTACGTATTTTGCTTTGAATAAAAAGTCAGATCGACTGAGGAAGTTCTTCGCGCCAGAAGGACGAAATATTTCTCTCCCATTTGGACTTGTTTGAGTCATCATTTTTGTTCATTCCTCCTTTTACCTCACCCCATATATATATATATATATATATATATATATATATATAAATGTAAAGTAATCCAAAAGACTGGTATGGAAGGGAATATTCTATTTGGGATCATCGAAATCTCACTGTATCTGGAGAGAGAGAGAGAGAGAGAGAGAGAGAGAGAGAGAGAGAGAGAGAGAGAGAGATTCTTTTTGTTTCACTTTGTGCTAATGCCCTTGGGAAAGGCATGAATCCATCTCTCTCCCTCATAGCCATGGGGTAAATATTACAGCTGAGTGCTTTAGCCTTTGTGGAACAATTTCTTTAAGAGAAGAAATCAAACCAGCTGTAATCCACATAAAAACTGACCTTGTGTCGTACTCTGCCCAACGAAAATGGGGTCCAAGCACTACAACACTAATAGAAGAAGTTTCTGTTGGTTGGTTCGTTCGTTGCTAATTAGGTTTTAGGACATGTCAGGCCTTGGGTTATTTTATGCCAAAGAATTTTGTATTTGATTTTCATTCTTTTTGGGTATTCAAATTATTTTCAAACCATTTTTAAAAGTAATTTTCTGATCTATTTAACCCATAGATATAACCCTAATAGGTATTACCACTCCAGGTCAGAATAGACCTGGGAGAACTCAGCACTCCCTAGAGTTCCAGAATTGGAACCCACCATTAGATGCAGTTGAATGTCAAACCCAGTAGCATCACGTTATTTGACAGGAAGAAAAACAGAGGTTAAATGGGTAAATCCACTTTAATAGGGTTAATTAACTTGCTGCTTTATCCATTGTTAGTTTTGACAGATGTTGGCCAGTGTTAAAGTATTAATTAACAGAAGGGCAATAATAAGAAATTGTTTTAACTTAGTTTTGAATTTAGTACAAAGGAAACTGTTTTAACGCACGACTTCTTAAATTCGTCAGGATAAAGTGTGCATCAACGCAGATTAAGGATGGACAATTGAAAAGCCATCCCATTTGACTGTCCCTTGTTATTGTCGCAAACGCTGAGACTTTGTTTCGCTACATGTTTTGACAGTAAGAACAGGTTGTTGGTGCCACAGAATTGTATAGTCTCAAAATAAGAAGACGTTTAAGGTTATAATTATATTTTTAAAAAGAAATATGAAAATAAAAATAAACTAATGACATCGTTGAACAAAACTGCAAATCATAAAGACAATCATGACGTAATAAAAATATTTCTAATATACATTCACGTGTCCAACATAAATAGATCTCTACCCACCTATCTCCCCATCTCTCTCTCTCTCTCTCTCTATATATATATATATATATATATATATATATATATATATATATATATATATATATATATATATATATATATATATATTAAGTTAAGTCGTAGGGGTAGCCTAATGTCGATAACAGCCAGACAGCGAGGGAGTCTATCTCCTTTTCATTAGTGCTAGACCAAGTAATCGGTAAATAAATTCATACTTCTAAAAAAAACATTATTTTCCCATGAATATATATATATATATATATATATATATATATAATACATATATACATGCATACACACACACACACACACACACACATATATATATATATATATATATATATATATATATATATATATGCATGAACATAGACTCAGATACACCGGAAAAGAAGCATACGTATACTCTCCAACATATATATATATATGTGTGTGTGTGTGTGTGTGTGTGTGTGTGTGTGTGTGAATAAGTATGTATATACAAATCTATAAATAGATTTCAGATTGATTATATGTATACACAGAGAAACTTGCACACACACACACACACACACACACACACACAGCCACACACAGATGTATGTGTCGTGTCTGTAGGTATGTATGTTCCCATTTCATTATAATTGCAATAATTACACCCCAATTAGACATCTTAGCTAATGGTGACGTACGTATAAAAAGGTTTAATTACTGAATTCATTGCTGACACGTTTTTGTTTTTAATGATATGTTTTTGATGAAATTCGCCAATCGAGGAATCGTCGCAAAACATTGTGGCCTGAGAATTTCGTCACGTAATACCTATCAGTCACCTACAGCACACCCATACACATACACACACACACACACACACACACACACAGCCACACACACATATACAAAAGTGCGACACACACACGCACACACACACAAGTGCGACACGTACACATACACACACATATGCACACACACACAAGTGCGACACGCACACATACACACACATACACACAAATGTTACACGGACACACAAGCACACACACACAAGTGCGACACGCACACATATACACACATACACACAAATACGACACACACACGCACATACACACACAAGTGCGACCCACATAGTTACACACACGCACACAAGTGCGGCAAACACAGGCACACACACACGCACAAGCATCAACGCGCAAACACACGGACACACACACGCACATGCATACACACACACATACACAAGTGCGATACACACATGCACACACACACAAGTGCGACACACACACACACATGCACACACACAAGTGCGACACGCACACATACACACACATACACACAAATGTTACACGCACACACATGCACACACACACAAGTGCGACACGCACACATACACACATATACACACAAATACGACACACACACGCACATACACACACAAGTGCGACCCACATAGTCACACACACACGCACACAAAGTGCGACAGACACACGCACACACATACGCACAAACATCAACGCGCAAACACACACATAAACGGACACACACAGGCACATGCATACACACACACATATACAAGTGTGACACGCACGCTCACACACACGCTCACATACACAAACGCACACACACGCGCGTACACGCACAAACACACACAAACGTTCACGTACGCATACACGTGCACGCACAAACACATTCATAAACGGACACGTACTCACTTTTCGGCCATTAATGAGAACGAAATAGAGAAAGGTTAAATTGCAATATTTCAATAGCAGCAGGACCTGTGGATATACCACATTATGTTAATTTAATTATTACAACGTTTAATCTGTTCATTTAAGATCTATTGCAAAATAGTCCAATATTTGTATAAAGTATAATAATGGAGGGAACTCTCTCTCTCTCACTCTCTCTCACACACACACATACACTCTTTTTTTCTTTCTTTGTTTTCATCTTTTTATCATTTTTAATAGCATTATCGCTTTGGCGCGCCCATCCACTCTCTATATTTCCCCTACCCATTTTCTTTCGTTCTTATATTTTTATGTAAAGCACAACTTGCCTTTCTTTCTTTATATCAAAAACGGAATACCTGAAGAAGGCCGGAGAGCACATCGGCAGAAACGTTGTGCAGATAACAATAAAGATGAGGACAATAGTCCGAATAATTCATATAATACAAATCATCAAACCTCATCGCAAAATTTCAGAGACATAAGATCCTAAATGTACCGATTATCACGAGATTGATGTTTAAAATTTGAGTTATGGCCAAAAATGATTTTCTTGGATGAAGAGCTGGAATTATTCCGCGAATTTGGACTCATAAACTTTATTCACTTTTTTTTTCTGTAGATAATAATCGTCCGAATTTATTATTTCTCTGCTGGATGGGACGGAAGTCAAATTTCGAACACTGCGTCGCGTCTAGCTATTTTTCTTCATCTTTCATATCTCTTTTCATAGTTTTTTTGGGTTTTTTTTCAGTTTATTTATTTCTGTTTATTTTTCTCCTTGCTATTCCTTTTAACTCTCATATATCTAAATACCTTTCTTTCTTTCTTTCTTTCTTTTCTTTTTTCTTTTTTCTTTCTTTCTTTTTTTCTCTCTTTTTCTTTCTTCCTTGAATATTCTTTCTATTTTTCTTTCTTTTTAGTCT
>CM042148.1:107842384-107849884 GCA_023376005.1 Doryteuthis pealeii
TCGTTACACCTGTAAAGGAAACTTGAATACCAACTTTTATCTCACAGTTTAACAGTTTTTGGCATTAGATAACCCACAGGATTATTATGCCATTAAACAAACCTAACCAAACCAAACCAAACCAAATAAAGTTAAAGAAAAATTATTTATACCAACTAGCAAAAAAACAAAACAAACACCACCGGGCGGTGTAAAAGTTAATTTTTTTTAAAGATATTGCCTTGGACGGGGAATTAATTACATAATTATTTTGAATATTTTACGCATAAATTCTACACAAAATCGTAAGTATTTATTTATTTGTAAACTTTTTAGTTAACTTCTTATCACTGAAAAAAGCAGGAGAGTAAAAAAATAATTTAAAAAAATAATTTTTATATAATACAGAACATGTATTTATTAAAACTTGTTATAAAAAACAATGTCGACTGTTTAATGTTGCATACTAAAATTCTACGTATTAAGGATTTTGAATATAAATTAAAAACTCATTGATAAACTTACTCAATTCTTGAGGGTTTGCGACGCAAGCAGTGACGTAATTTCGGTTACAGACAGACAACAAATCACCGTTATTAATAGATTTGAAGATATTAAGAACTTGAACTATAGAAACGTTGATCAAAATGACTTGTTTCGGCATTAAATGACCCGAGAAGTGTTGATATGCCGTAAAACAAACAAAGCAAACCGAGTCAATGAACTAGTTGTGTTCAAACTCTGGACGAGGCTGTTGGCGTTACTTCAAGCTAATGCCCTTTGGTAGGTGTGAATCATTCTCTTCCTTCGCTATTTATAGGTAAGTAGTACGTATTTACCCAACACATCACGGCACGAGTTGGGTAGGACGCAAGGCCAATTTTATGCGGATTTTTGCGACTGGCTTAACTCAGTCGGTAGAGCACCCGCCTTGGAACCACAAGGTTTAAGGTTCGATACCAGCCCCCGTCAACTCAGTAGCACATAAGTAGCACATCTTTGGTAATTTAATCTGTGCGGTGAATAGTTTGATGATAATCGATTTATGTCAAAGGCCGTTTTTCTTCACTTTAGGAAGATTTTTGTTATTTACATTAGGCACGTCTGGCACAAGGGCATCATAAAATGTATCCATTGACCCATAACGAAGAAATTACTAATAAGAATCTATTTATGATAGAGGACGTCGTTTCTTCACTCAAATTTTTTTTTTGTTACTTACGTTAGGCATGTCTGGCACAAGGGCATCATAAAAGAGCATCCATTGACCCATGAAGAAGAAATTAGATAATAATCGCTTCATGACAGAGGCCGTTGTTTCTTCATAAAAATAATATTTTTTGTTATTTACATTAGGCATGTCTGGCACAAGGGCATCATAAAAGAGCATCCATTGACCTCTGAAAAAGAAATTAGTTAGATTGCCAATCGCTTTATGGAAGAGGCCGTCGTATCTTCACTAAAAAAAATGTTATTTACGTTATGCATGTCTGGTACAAGGCCGTCATAAAAGAGCATCCATTGACTTTTAAAACGCTGACGTAATGGCGTCTTGAGAAATTAACTTGTTCTAAAGTAGTCGCGCCATTTTTTTACAATAACTGAACATAAGTATAAAATCCTGTATCTCATCTGGAAGAAGATATATGAATAGAATTTGGAAATCGATAAAATTGATTTGTAATCTTGTATTAAGTCTGTGAAACAGTCATCAACTTAATGGAATATTAACCGGGCATTTCTTGTGATATTTTCTCTTGAAGCAAATCTGAAAAAAGAGAGAAGAGAAAAAAAATTAAGAAAATGAAATAATAAAAGTGAGAGAAAAAAAAATTATCCGTAAAAAAAATGTATGATTTATGATTTTTCATATCTACCATTTTTGTACTTATTTATTTAAAAAGAAAACGTAATTTACCATCATGAAGTAATTAGACGTTTCTATTTTTAAATACTACTAGGTCGAGTTTAGCTCAGTCGGTAGAGCGTCCGACTACGAACCACAAGGTTCCCGGTTCGATACCGGCCCTGGCCAACTCAGCGTATGAGTAGCACAGGTATATGTGCGGTAAAATGAGGAGATGATGTTAGGCGTAGCGTTCTGTCTCAAACGCCAAAAACAATGTCCTTGGTCTAGCGCTAGTGAAAAGGGGGTAGACTTCCTCCCTGTCGGGCCACCCCGATGACTTTACTTACAGTAGTAACTTGACTTGCCTGTGTCCCAACTTACGAACTTTCCTAGTTACGAGCAGTCATTCGGTCGATTTTTTGCTTTGTGCTGAGATCTAAAATTTGAGATACAAGCTAGCTTCAGATACGCGTATGTTAGTATGTTTACTAAAAACATTAAAGTTTCCAAATTTATTATGCAAGGAAAGATATTATTTAACAAATAATAATTAAAACATATTTCAGAACATAACTCATGATATTCTATTTTATTTTGTTTTTATACAATACAGCGCTATTTTTTCTTATTAAAAAAAAGTAACCAAAAATTATGGAGTTTTTTGTTGTTTTTTTTTGTTTTTTTTTTGGCGGGGAATGAAAAGGGTTAATATGATTTTTATTTACTTCAATTGATTTAATATGCACACATATTTACGAATCCCTTCGTACGGACAGGATTTGAAACGAGGTCAATTTCTTGAACTAGTCTGGCATAAGGCTACTGTCTGTTGGTATTAGAGGTATGCAAAATGTACTCATATTTTTGATACTACAGGTAAGAATATCTGCTATTAGGAGCTACACACTTGTTCTACCCAGGATTTCAAGTAGTACAACTGGATTCTCTGCTACAATGAGCTACACTTTTATTTTACCTAAGGTTTCAAGGAGTACAATTGTATTCTCTTCTACAAGGAGCTACAGTCTTGTTCTACCTAGGATTCCAAGGAATACAATTGGATTCTCTTCTACAAACAGGTACACTCTAGTTCTACCTAATATTTCAAGAATTAGTCTTTATACTAGTGAGGCTACACTCTTTTCTAACATTGGGTTCAATAATAGGAGAACTAAACGCCTAAGATGGCTAACAAAATCATATATATTTACCAAACTCCTTCCCACGAGCAGGATGTGACAAAACATCAAGTTCTTAAGCAGAGTTTAACAGGTTTGAATTTAGAGTTTTCCTTCTCCTAGATTGGTTATCGTACCATGGTTAGACATCCCAGTCTGCCCTGCTATCTACCAATTGATGGAAAGAAATAGTTGGATTCATACCTTTTCTAAGGGTATTAGCAATATGTGAAATGCAAACAGCCTCGTTCAGGATTTGAACTCGGTTCGATGTGTCCATTTCCTACAACGGTAGCCATTACACCACGCGCTTCCAAATTGATTTGATATACGAGGAAATTGAGTTACAAGTGGGACAAATTAAACTGGTCAGTTCAGGTACCACTGTACTATAAATAATGTGTAACTTATTTGCTGCATTGTTTAAAATTAGTGATAGTACGAATGTGAGTAAAAAAGTAATGCTATTTTATTCAGGACAGGTATGATTACCAACATAGGAACATGTATCATACATCAAAATGAAGCTGGTCCTCAGTGGATTACATCCCTACTTCTCCACATAGTCACCGTTTCTCTCAATATCAACGTTCCTCCTTCAAATGAGAGCATGTATCCCTGCCCTGTAAAATTATGTTGATTGTTCTTTGAGCCACTTCTTCACTTCAGATTTCACTTCAACGTCACTGAGATAATGTTTGCTTCTCAAACTCTGTTTCAGGGGGCCAAAGAGGGGCAAATTGATTTATGTAAGGTCTTTTTATTTAGATAAGAAAAATAACATTGTATTATATGATAACATAATAGAAAAGAATGTATTGAATTGTGTTCTAATGTTTATTTCTATATGAATAATGATCATCTTTGGCATAATAAATTTAGAAACTTGAATATTTTTAGTGAACTTAGTAACAAGCATATTTGAAGCTCACTCGTACCTCAAATTGTAGCTCGCAACAAAAAGCAAAAATTGATCTGGTGACAGCTCGTAACTAAAATGAACTCGTACGTTGGGGCACTCATGTCAAGATAGCACTATATATATATATATATATATATATAATCCAAAAGTCCAGAGAAGAAATCTTCCTTAGGACATAGGAGATTTTTTAAACAATCTGTCGCATTTTGAGAGCACAATGTGTGCTCTTATTGTTAGAGTCACAGAGCAAATTTATAAGTAAAGAAATAACAAAAGACTTAGAGATGTTGCATGATAGATTTTGCGAAATAGACTATAATGCAAAATCTCTAAGTCTTTTGTTATTTCTTTACTTTCTTTACTTTATATATATATATATTATTATATATATATATATATATATATATATATATATGAAATAGGTATATTTGTACATTATTTTGTCATTCAAACAAATTTGGTTAAACAAAATAGAATCTTTATTGTTTTAAGTTTATTCTTTTTTTTCTTTTAAGTTTTCTAACTTTTTTAAAAATGTTATTATCTGCAAAGACATTAATGACTTGACCGAAAGTATTTTGATTACCCATAATAAATCTTTTCGGACAACCGATTAATGCCTTTCATGATCATAACGTAAAAAACATTATTAGAAAAAAACAAAAAAAATTGAAAACAATAAGTATTCCTTTTTGTTTAACCAAATATTTTTGAATATATATATATGATAGATACATAGATTAGACAGGATTTTCGAAAAAGACCACTTACCAATAATAACTCTTTTTGGACAACCGATTAATGCCTTTCAAGATTATAACATCAAAGACTTGTTAGAAAAAAAAAATGAAAAAAATAAGTATTCCATTTTGTTTAACCAAATTTGTTTGAATATATATATATATATATATATATATATATATATATATATATATATATATATATAATTCATATATAGATTAGGCAAGGAGATTTTCGAAAAAGACCGCTAAAAATTTCATCTCCTTCGTCCAGAATAAAATTCCCGCCAAAAACTCTCATTTCCTTTTTCATCGGCCATTTTATTTTTTTTTATCACCCATTTTATTTTTCTTGCATTCCACAGAAATGTTTGGCCAATTGGATACCCAATTCAAATCTCTATTCATTCTAATATCCTTTTGTCTTTGCTTGTTGTTAAATGGTTCAATCTCTCGTAGAAACACTTCCCCATCTGTCCTGGATTGGTCGAAAATATCTACTCCTAATCTATATCAGCCCCATCGGTTGGATTACTGCATCCTCTGTAGTAATCCTGCTTCCCATTTTAGGCGTTTAGTTCTCCTATTATTAAATCCAATGGTAGAAAGTACTAGTGTAAAGACTGTTGGTTTGGTTTGGTTTGGTTTTACGGCATATCAACCTCAGTGGGTAATTTAATGTCGATAAAGTTTTGAAATAAATCAATTCTTAATGGATAATACAATTTTTTTATAAATACATTTTTCTATTTAACCCATAGATGGGACCCTAACAGGTACTACCACTCCGGGTCAGAGTGGACCAGCGAGCAATGGTGATGAAGGGGTGCTCCAAATTCCCCAAACCTCCAGAACTGTAACCTCACCATCAGTTAGAGTTTAACGTCATAGGACATGTAGACCCTCAGCCACCGCCTTCTAGCACCCATATGATAAAAAGGGGTTGGGGGTTGCCATAACGGCAGTAGGGTTGGGGCAATCATATAGGTGCTAGGGCTTGACATGGCCAGCCGATTGATCGGAGGGGGCCTCTCGGAACGCCCGTCTAGCCCAAGATAGGGCCAAAGTGGAGTATTGCAAGTCATGGACTGCTCATCCACCTGGGTTCTATCCATAAGCATCACGGGTCGCCACTCACAGCCAACAGGTGGCCCCATTGGGGGAGTCTTACCCATCTGCAGAGGTGCATTCGGTGCATTCTAACGCCTCAGCCGACAGGGCGAAAAAAGACTGTTGTACTCCTTAAAATCTTAGGTGAACAAGAGTGTAACTCCTTGTAGCAGAGAATCCAATTATATTACTTGAAATCCTAGGTAGAACAAGTGTGTAGCTTCTAGTAGCCGATATTCTTAACTGTAGTAGAAAAAATATGAATGTACATTTTGCATACATCTTATACCAACAGATAGTCCAAGAGTAGCCTTGTGCCAGACTAGTTCAAACAGGTTTTATCGTATGTGTTCAAAAACTGCTGATTATTCTGTTTTAGAAACCAATGGTGATACAAACCAAATGGAATTGCAAACTTTGCAGATCATTTCAATTGCTGCTCTAAACTTATTGATTGTTGCAAATTTGTTGCAATAAAGTTAAAAGAGTCGACATAAATTCCCAGTTGCAATTACTAGGCAACTCAGAACTCGCAGTTTAGGGTTGAACACCACGTAAACTTACCTGGACGAGGTTGTTTGTATTTAATATAGCACTGATACCTTTGGGAAATGTATGAATCCCGTTATTCCCCCCCCCCAAGTTTGGGTAAATAGTAGGGCATTTTGAGCTTTTTAACCTTGATTAGGCAACCAGTCTAGGAGAAAGAAAACTCTGAATTCAAAGCTGTTTTGAGTTCTTTTAAATCAAAACCAGAGGAAAATATCAGAGCTGTCCCAAATTCGTAATCAAAATTAGACTCTTCCAATTCTAACCGAATCCACTGTATTGTCATGTTGTGGACTAGCATAGCTTACTTTTTATAGTGAGTAAATGAGCTGATCCACGATTAGTTGTACACTACTGTTTTAGGACATCCGGGTGATTACTGTGCCTGCTTCAGAGCGCTTCGGCCTCTGGAGTGGCTAGGTAATAAAATTAACAAACGTCGACCCCAGGGGGCTATCCTCCCAGGCAATAGCTGTACCCTTGATTTAAAGGGACAGGGCTAGGTTTTTACTCAGCGCCTGAGTGCCCCCCCCCCTCGAGGGGAATACTGACGGGATCGACGCATTTATTGTGCCTACCACCTATAAGCTTCGGCTTGTGGGTGGTCCCACGTTAATAGGGCCTTGTGCCTAACCCGTACAAGTGGGGTACGAGGTAAATATCCTGAGACTGCGAAGATTTACGGAACCATTAGGCGAACCGTCTACCTTTAACACTCTATTGCGAGTTACTCTATGTCTGGCGCAAACTGTATTTGAATTTACTAGTATTACTGAATATTGTATGATCCAGTATACAACATGTCCTCAGATTGACACCCCGACATTGTTCAATATTCGTATAGAAGTTTCGGGCGTGAAGACCAAGAGGTACAGAATACAGTTCCCAAATTTTGCGAGTTGTGTATTGCATCAAGTTGCTGCTTTCCTCATAGACAGTTCCCTACTGACTCTGATTGTCTGCACGGAAGACAAAACCTGAAACAAACAAAGCACATGGATTAAATTAATAATTTAAAATGGCGACACGGTAGACCTGATACTATGAAGGGTATTTATCTGTTAAAATTTGCTCTACCGCTGATAGGTGTGTTGATAGGTGATTAGGGATTCTGATTTATGAAGAAATCGGTCGGGTTTCGAGCCCGGCTGTAAGTAGCTGCTAAGTCTGACC